>BNST01002429.1:600000-936752 GCA_019650275.1 Xylocarpus granatum | reverse complement strand
TGTTCTTTCTGTAAATGATGAACGCAGTGCAACAGAAACGTAAATGTTTGTAATAAATTTTTTGATTCATTAGCAATAAAAGGCCGGCAAATTTGGCATCTTCTGCTCTCCTTTTCCCGCATGACTAACCCACTCTGATGATTGGTCTGATAACTTGAAGCAATTATTCAGTATAATAACATCCGAATTCTTGAGTTTATATATTCAGAAATAAGGTCGTGTTTTATCCATTTATAATCAATGAGTAAGTCTCTCTTATCTCAATTGATATGAAAAAATTTACGGGACGCATCAAGCATGCAACTAGGGACCTACTTGTTAAGAATACATGAACTTCGTTCTTGTTTGGGAAAACATGGAAACTCAAGGACTTGAGTTGTTTACTCACTAATATTCGTTTTAGCCCAAGCAAGAATCAGGGAGAATGGCAACAGAAAACCTATGGCACTCCCTTTTGTCCTGGAACTCCTAGCAAATATATGCTGAACCACTAAAGTATACTGAAAAATCGAGATCCCAGACCAAGCTTAGAATCTGTCATACCAATTATCAAGAGAGTATAAAATTTAATCCCCAGCCTGTTTGGGAAACAGTGAAAATGAAATTATGAAAGATAATCCGCGAAAGCTTAAAGTCCTCAACTTAAAATTTCAAGTTGCTGTAAAGACTAGCAGATCCACAATTTGTCAACAGAGACAGAAAGAAAGTGCAGAACAAGTGCCATGATGGTTAGATAAACCAAAGTTTATAGCGAGAGCTAATCAGGAAAATCTCACACATCATGTGTCGTTGTAGCATTTTGACACATCATGCTGATCACCAAGACTTCAAACTATTTCATCGGGAACCAATAAACTTTTAACCGGCTGCCTGCTCTGACACAAGGTAATGCTTGTAGAGATTTACAATGTGAAGATAAATCTGGTGCACTTCAAGTCCCTTTCCCTCGTTGGATTTGCTGAAGAAGAGTAGCAGCCAGCTGCAACGTTGCTTGCAAGCGCTTCTGTGGATCTGCATCAGTTTCCTGGCTACTGGTTGTTTGAAGTTGTTGACTCCCCTGTAGCGCTGACTGAACCTCTCTTTGAATTGCAGGAGTTGCTGTGGCAGGCACATTTGCTGCCAACAGCTGCTGCTGCAACTGCTGCACTTGACCAAACTGGGATGCTGAGAACTCGTTAGCCACTGGATTGTTTCGTAAAGCAGAACTTTGTGATGGTCTAAATGCACTGTCAGATTGATGTCCACCAGATGTCTGCCTAAGATTCTCACCCATTGATACATTTGAAGTGCTCCCTGTTTGCCCCTGCTGCACAAGAAGAGTTGATGCCAGTTGTGCAAGTTGTTCTGGTTGGAGGGATGCAATCGGAACGGGCAAAGAAACTGAAGATTTAGTCTCGTGATGTGACAACTGGTGGTTTTCAGATAATGGTACGCCAGAGATTCCACTAGTATATTGACTAGAGCTGGTTTCTTGCATTACCTTTGGCACAACTGAAGGATGCTCCTCAATAGTCAAATCAACAGAACTACTAAATGCATGTGATGGTATGTTTCTGCTACCAGAGACTGGGTTTTGCAAATAGTGAGGAGAATGATTTGGTCTCAGCGGGCTGTTGTGTTGATGGGGCAGGTACTCATGCCTGCTTTCACTGTATGAGTCGGATATAATACCCATAGAATGAACTGAGCCTGTGTACGAAGCAGGTGGAGCTGATATAGCCATATCCCTAGGTAGATTGCTGATTCCTGATTTACCTGTATCAGGAAAAGATGTCAGCGAAGGAAAGGCTCCAGAAGACATTGATGGCTTTGCATACGATGCATCTATATTGTAGGATAATGAGTTTGTATCCCTGATCTCATTTGGGTATTGTAAAGGTGCCTGATTGTAACCGGGAGGCTCCAACCTCAAAATAACACCCGAAATGCTCAGTTTGCCAGGTACTTTCAATACTTTCTGAGAAAAATCTGACGGGGGTACAAGAAACAAGGTAGTCTTATCATCCAATTTAGCAACCGCTGCTCGTTGCTTCTCCTCCAGATAATGCATAAATTCGTTGTAAAATCCAATATCACCATCACTTCCAGGGACAAAGAAAACAACCCAAATACTAGATGCTTGATAGTAATGTTTTGCCAGCATGTCAAGACCAGTCCTTGCAGTGCAATCTAAGAACTCAGGCCTGCAGCATTATATTAGGGGTCAAAATTTGGTTTTGGAATGTAAAATTTAAGGGTTGAGGAAAAATAAACCTGCATGATTTCTGCTTTTTCTCATTTCTTTCATGTTGAATAAACATACAATTCTAAAATTAGAATCAATTTTATAAAATTCAAACTTTATAAAGCACCATTTTATTTTTCATTGTCAAGCCAAGTATTTCACAAGGTGTCTTAAACACATCATTACAAATGTTTGCCTAAATGAAAAACTAAATTTAGACCTAGTCATGAAATTTGAATGAAATAATGCATTAGATATGATTTAGTAAATTTGGAAAATTCAACCAAACTGGGTAAACGTTCATTTGAGAGTCTAATGTGGAATTCCACTACCTAGAGGAGAAGTGAGGAAGGAAATTCAAACTTTGGTGGCAGTCTCAGTTGAACAATGACAAACACCAACTAACAAGGCTCTGCAGCTCTTGGCTTATATAGAATCCTGCCAAAATTCATTTGCTTTAAAGCAACTCATGGAATTGAGCCTTAAATGCATCAGACAACATAATGGAAATATTTCCACAGTTCAGCAATGGGTGTCTGCTTATCTATTCATAATGTTACTTTTTAATGAATTTTCGTGACATCTAATTAGTTGATCTGAGCTTCCTAAAGTGCCACAAGGAGTGTAAGGTGGAGTGTGGATGAAACAAGCTAGAGGAAAGTAATACATAAACAGATATAGAAGCGACAAGAAACAGGAAGCAACTAGAAAACTTTCACATCCTTCAACTCTATAAAACAATTTAATTATGTTAAGGAATGCTAACTACTTACAACATAATATCCATTACTTTTCCCACAGGAAAGCAGCGAGCATGACAGACAGGAGTCCCTCCTTTTGCTATAATTCCCTCCCATTTCCACTCCTTGAAAGATGACTGCTCTACTTCAGGAGTTAATCTTTTCCTCTCAACGAGATTTGGTGGCAGCAAACTTTTTTCTCTATGAGGTAGTGTTAAATTCATTTGATGATCGGAGATCCGTTTATACCCAAAAGGTCCAGCGTCTAGGTTTTTATCAAAGGTGTCGGGTTGAGGAAAATCAGAGTATGTCCTTGAAAAAGAACGTTTCTCTTTATCTAGATCAGAGAAAGGATACTCTGGTAGCTCTTTGTCAGGAGGAAATGAGCCAGTCTTTAATTTCTTGGCTCCAGGTTGGAAATAAGCATCTTCTGGAAAATCCCATGAATCCTCATAAACTGGACCATTTTGAGGAAATTCATGGAAGTGAGCCATCCTTTCTCTGGGAGGACTCGTGCGAAGTTCATACAGGTCTTGTGATACTCCTGATTCAGATCTGACTTCTCCAACCCTCACTGGTTCATATGTGGTGTTTCCACTGCTCCATAACGTACCTTTCCTACTAAAATTATAGACATTAGCGTCCCCAGAATCTGAATTTGGGATATATTGAGGAGATCTAATACTGAGATCTTCTGTAAAGCTCTCAAAATTCCTATCTGGTCGATAGTTCTCAGAAGATCCAGAACGACCATTCAACTTGACATGTGGGGAGGGAGGGGCATTCAATGAGCCCCTTCCACTGTTTGAAGAACCACCATCACTCCTTGCAAAACAAATGTGGACACGGGGATTTCCAAACAGTTTTCCTTGAAGAGTTTCTTTTGCTCTGCAAGCTGATGTTATGCTCCTAAACCGAACAAAAGCATAACTGCGACCTGGAAATACAGTAATCTTCTCTATCTCGCCAAATGGAGAAAAAGCCTTCCTTAAGATCACTTCATCCACCTTCAATAGAGCTGGAAATCCTATCCATAGAACTTCACTAGGTTCTGCACTTTTATCGCTCATCTTGGATTTGTCAGGATAAATGGAGTCAGAAGGGCTAGAATGACGTGCTCTGTAGTCCCTTTGAGAAAAAGGGGATCCTCTTATTGCAGTGCGTTGCTCATCTCGATGTTGCAAATAATCTCCGTCAATTGATGGTGTTGCTGACTTATCCTGTTATTAAAAGTTTCATCAAAACAAGGGAAGAGCCAACTCTTACTGTAGAAGTTATTAGACATGATATTGACTTAATTTTCAAAACATAATCAAAATAAAATGAATGAATTGAATAATGGTATCAAGGTTTAATTGTAATTTCAATTAGTGATCAAAATCGGATAGAAAGGGTAGTATGTATTAAGTACATGGAGGATAAATACCAACATGGAGAAAATGTAGTTCAGGTATGAGAATAATCATTTTGACTTGCACAGCCATCTATAGCAAATCAACTGACTGACAAGGCAAAAACTTTATCTAAAAATAAGCGTACCTAATTTAGTTGATACATACCTAAATTTTCACCCTTGGGATTTGCTATATCCTCATTTACAAAGCCAAACAATTTTTTCATAATTTTGTACCAGTGAAAGTTACTGCAATGCAAAATCTTGATTTTAGACACCAAGAAATATACATGTCAATAAATTAATTGGTTAAGAGAGTAATATCACTCAACTTAATTCACAGATTGAACAATCTGCAACTGACATTGCACAATCCAGGAAATAAAATTCATTGTGCTATGATTACAACCTAATTATCTTGCCCAAAAATTAAATTAGGAAATAACTAGTTTATTGCAGATGACCTTATCACCAACATTGAAAAAAATCAAAACTAAATGCTCTACTTTCTAGAGATGACCACAGATCTGATGCAGGCATAATTCAAAACTCTGGCCATCATCATGTATCCAGAGGCATTAAGACTAACAGCTATTACATCAAAAGATGGAAAAGCAACTACATACCATCAAACAAATATGGTGAATCTACCTAGAAGCCACAGCAAAAGCATATTAATGGTTTCAATCTTTTCTCCCTGTTATCTGCAGTAATAACAGTCATGAATAGATTGAAAAATTAATACCACTTGGCTTAATGTGTGAAGCGCAAAGACAAATCCTTTTGTCATGCTTCCAAATGGCACAAGATCATGAAGATGAGCTTGAGTTTATGCAATTACCAGTTCAAATGCTCTACATCATTACACAAACAGTAATTGCAATTGTTTTCCAACAATAGTTCATTACACAAACAGATTGCATTTTCTCTTTCACCAAACTCACTAAATATAAAATAAAAAACAAAAGTAAATACAGTTAATTGGCAGAGATACCTAGCAAAAGAAATTTGGGTCTGTAGTAATCACAACACAATCACTATACAGCTATTAGCAAAGTACTTCAATCATAGGAACATCAGATATGAGTGTTGTAGAATAAAAGCTCTGGGTTTACCCTGAGAATTGCTCTTCAAAGACCTAAATAGAGTAGACACAAATGCAGATAGTTACCAGAGCTGCAAAGTATCCCAGCTTGGTAATTTTCTATTTACTCCGACTTTCAATATCACTTTATTGTTTTTTGTTTCATTAGGAGAATAAAGAGAAGAGACAACTCTATAGACATTGTGACAAGCAAAAGCAACACCACTGTAAACTGGTCAATAAAGCAACCTGCAGACTAATCATGATTTAAAGAGGACAACATAACCTCTCGATTCTGAATACATAGCAGCTCTACTGACAGTAATAATTCACGCATAATTGAAAATGAATGTTTGAAGTAGATTAGAAGTAACACTGAGATTTGCTGACATCTCTTCCTGCGCATTTGAACAATTCATACAGAATAGTCAAAGGCAATTTCTCTTTTGATCTTATTTCCAAGCTTTAGCAGGCAAGAGGATTTCTAGGGGGGGTGTTTGTGCCCCGGTTATTATGTTAAAAATCTGAGAGGAAAGAAAATTACTTTCTTTCAGGATGTAGTTGGAGCCCTGGAGTGTGCCATTTGGATAATACAACAGCTCTTCTATCTGGCATCTGCTACTTGTTGATTAAATCAAATATAACCTGTAGTTCTTTACGATCTTTAACCAGTAGTGCCTTTAGTTCTTTCCCCATCCAGCTAGTTTATAAATCAACTGATAGTCTCTGTTAGATGAAATTTTTTTCATGAGAATATCAGGGGTAATTTTAGTGATTATGCGGGTAATATATGTCCATCTTTAACAAATGAAAAAAAATTATATAAATCCATCTTCTCAGCTTCATGCTAATGAAAATCAGTATTGAGTTGCTTGCTCTTATACTTGGCATCAAAGATTGCTTTTTCTGCAATGCTGGTGCTTATATTGCTTAATTGTAAAGTACCCTAGACATATTTATCTTATGCACAATGAAGTCTATGATCTTTAGTACTGTTCTCTGGCAGACTCCAAAATACAAGCACTCTAATGTGGAAAGCCAAGAGTGGTGCTCTTTCTCCCCCCACCACTGCACCCTCCTGCACACACACCAACTTTACATCTAATTAGTTGAAACTCTTACTCTTTGTTCTTTCTTCAAAATTATCTTGTTTATCTTTTGATTCTTTCTCATCCATCTTCACTTATTTTCCTCTTATGAAATCTCCTTGGTAGTTCTTTTTCATCATTCTCAATGAAGGTTGTTCTTTTATCAGTAATAGCACTTTCCCAAGAATGATAAATGACTAACAATTATTTTCTCCTTTTTCAATATCTGCAACAACCTATAATTATCGATTCAATGAAAGCAAGGATACCCTTTGACTTGTAATGTGAACTGAAAATCCCAAAGTTCAAGTAACGTAGACGTCTCCCTAGATTTGCAAGGAACGTGCACTTTACCAGTAAGAAAAGCATGCATGCTAATCCTATTCTCGAATCTGGGAAGACTTTATTAAGTTATTAGGATTTTTTCAACCTGCTACCTTATATAGCCTGCTCCCTTATATCGCATCCCAAATGAGTAACTTATTGTTTTTAGAGTTTATATAAAAATGGGAGAACTTATTTAATGGAAATGCAAGTCTATCCTTCATATTGCAAATTACAATAAATATTTGATGGTTTTTCTCCTGTCCCATGAACATTAAGTACAAGCATACTGACGTCTTGTATAGTTGCAAACAATCATTGCAAGGGTAGGGCACATATTGTGGAACTTGATGTATATGAAGGGATAACTTGGCAAAAGGAAGTGATACAATGATCGAGTTTACTTGTGCAGAGATTTACAAGCATATCATTCTGAAATAGCTAATTAATAAGGTATTTAACGTCATGACAAAGCAGCTTCAGCAACTACACAGAAGATGGCCAATGCAGTTCATACTGAGCAAAATGATTTCAAATGAGAGGTAATCTGCTAACATTGATAAATGTTAGCAACAATAATTGTGGAACTGTGGCATAAACCATCCACCTCATTCAGCCATATGTTAATTATTCTCTTAACTGTTGCGATTTGATCAAATCTGTCCAATAATTAATTGATTTTAGGCTAATAACATATCAATGCTCCATGCAAAAACATGATCTTCACTCTTTACAATAGCTGGTGGCATTTAATCATAATAATGTTTCTATATCATTTTGAAACTATGGAGTTGAGATTATTGTGATGAGACCAAACTAATTCTGTAGTATAGTGAATGAGCACCCTGAAGGAAAAGTGAAAAGCCAGAGAAAATATTGTCTCTGCTGTTTGCAATATAAACGACCAATTCATTCCTTCTTCCTGAATAAGGAATATAAGACCTGTAATAGTTAGTTCATGTTTTAACCACCATCATTGGAATGAAAGAAAATGCAAGAATCTTCTGTAACCTTATATGGAGATTAAGGTGTATTGGAAATTAACGTTAATTATTATGAAAGATTGCATTGGATACAGAAACATTAACTGAGACTGGAAGGAACTATATTTAATGAATTTCTGCAGCTACCTTACATGAGAAACTTGCTGAAATGGATGTGATTGTTAATTGTTTTGTTTCCTAAACTGTTTTGTCCTCTGATTGAAGCCATTTGCTTCATATGTGATTTATATTTTATGGGAATAGAGTTGCAGTGGATGATGACATGAGCTGGTACTACAAGAAGCTGAGTTTCAAGACATTGCCGGAGTGACATTATCGGTGCAAATTGTGGAATTGAAGCTGATCCTTCATTGTTTTGTTTTCGAATTAGTGGTATTTACTTGACTTAATTGAATATGAAACTGGGGTATCTTTTACAGCATTACTTTCTTTGAAATTAACTAATTAATTATTTATAAGTTTATTATCTTGCATTAGAAGATTATTTGCCTGCAAACCATTAACATCTTGTAATCTTTGCTTCTTCAGTAGTCATTTTATAAAGAATCAAACTCAATTCATGAACAGAAAATACAGTTTTTAAGACAAACAAAAGGAAGACTGGTAAGTAATTAACACTAACCGCCTTTGCAAACTCAATCCTAAGTGGATTGCCAGCAAGAGGAAAGCCTTGGAGCGCCTTCATCGAAGCAATCGCGTCCTCTTCAATTTTAAAATTGACAAAAGCGTAACTTCTTCCGGGCTGAAACGCAACGCTTTCGAGTTCTCCGTATCTGAAAAACTGATCGGTCAAATCCGCCTCCTCTATATCATGAGACAAGTTTCCAACCCATAAGTGCCGAGACGGCGGCGCATTTGACCGACTTCCACCGGTGGAATGTGTTTTGCCCTCAATTCTTCCTCGAAACCGGTCCCTCCCGCCGCCTACTACGCCTCTGCCTGTCTGCACGTATCGATACAGGAATTGAACAAACAAATCAACAAACAAAGCTATAAAAGTACGTAAGCAATTGAATCTAAGCTGAGAAAGACAAACCATGTTGTGAGGTGAAACGCTGGAAGGAAATCGAGCTAATTAGGGTTTGGAAATTTGGGAATTGAGTCGCGACTTATCTTCTTGCACAAACATAGAACCGAATCAGTAATATATATTCTAAAATAATTATAAATTTCATACGTGCCACGACGGAGTTCATACGTGGCAGCTTGTCACTATCCATTGTTTACTTATCACCGTACGAATAAATATCACCACCAATCAATCAGAGTCTGTTAAGTAATCGAATAAATGATATCACCGACTAGTTGTGATTTCTTATAATCATTTTTCAAGAGTCAAATATTGGATAATCACGTAATTGTTTGGGATATTGAGGTAAAAAATAAATAAATAAATAAATAATTTCCCGGAAACTTGCGTTTGCTTGATATTTTTATCTGTGGTGTTTTTAAGGTTGGGTGGAAGTACAATCAAGCTAACACCACAAACCCTTAATCAATATTCCTGAAGCCATTGTTTTTGCGGGAGCTGCTTCTGAATATGTAGACATTTCAAGGGAGTGCTTTCCAATATTTCCTTCGCGGGATATCTTTATAAAATTGAGGGAAAAGACAACATATATATGTATGTGTGTGTATATATATATATATAGTTTTATAATATATTTAGTTGGATCGTTTTGTTGGCCAGTGTCACCACGGCATCGTGAGTAGTACAAAACTGTCGCTTGTCAGGATTTACACTTTCCGAGTATATTTCATGGGATTTCTGGATAAAATACGGCATCGTGAAGGGCATAAGTATGGATGGGGATGTGGTCCTTCTGTTTCTTTTTGTGTCGTGGAGGAAAATTAGAAGACGAAGAATAGAAGTTAAGGGTTTCAATCAGATTGTGACCACCAATTTATTTTCTTTAAGACGGATATTCCGGGAAGATAATAAATAGATGGGTTGCCTTTCTTCATTATTGGATGTCGTTCTTATTTTCAGGTTTGATAATGCCTGGTAAAAATATTAACTTGGACAGAAAGCGCTTCCCGAGACAGAAGGCATTTATTTGAAACAAAAAAACAAACCAGAAATCATGTGGAATCATCAACATCAATTATTTTGCTGTGATCAGCTCACAAAAACATGAAAACAACATGAGAAATGGGAAAATACACAGAAAGCGCCCCGCTGTGGTCTGACTGGTCTGATCAGGCTCTCAACCACCACCGCCACTACCGCAACCACCACCATCGCCAGCGGCCGGCTCCGCTGCCGCAACAACCCACCGAAGCTCCCCCAGCAGCTCAACCACCCCCGGCAAAATAGAGGTCATTGTTTCGTATTGTGATGGACACATGGGTCTATTTGTCGTTACTTTTTGTCTGTCCACAGCCCGCTGAAAGCTTTGTACACTCAAATTTCCAGATACCGAATATTCATAGAAGATCAAGACATTAAACGCCTTAATCAAATATAATTTTAAAACCAATGCCATAGCGTAACAGATTTAAGTTTTGTATGTTAGGAATTGAGCTGTTGCAGCTATGACAACAACCGTCAACTGAAAATGGGTGTTTACTAGGCACGATTGAATGTTTACCAAAAGAAGCCGTGTAGTGTCCAAAAAGTGGTCAAACTTCGTTTGCATCAGTTTCAATCATCCAGGCAGTTTCAAAGCTAATCCGTATAGTATTGTAAACTTGATGTAATTTCTAGTTTCTTTCCTGGAAATATCCTGCTGATGTAAAACAAATACTAGAGTGGGAATAATGGAATATAAAACTTGAAAATGGTTTAAGTTGCCAAATTGAACCGAAGAAGCAGAGTAAGAACAAAGTAATTTCGTTCAATATGGGTACAAGACATCAGTGTATATCAGAAGTCAGAATATCTTTGCAGTTTTCTCATAATTTTACTTGCATTTAATCCCTAATCTCTACATTTCATATGAATGTTAGTGCGTCTATATGCAGCGAACTTCACTGTATTGAAGTAGGCCAGAAACTAGAAAGTACACAATGGCTGCCTCGGTAAAATAAATATAGCGAAAAACTTTACAGCAACAGGTAAACCGGAAGCTTCTGCGAATCAACTTCCCGGAACGTCTTCATTATACTAAGTTGAGAGCACTCCTCAAAACCGTTTCATCGGTGTTTGAAATAGATTTCGAGCTTTAGCCATGTTTGTGGGGCTTATCCTCTGCAGAGCTAAGTTGCCGCATGTTATAAAGGAACCAACATCTGTGTTCAACACTTGGCCAGAAAAGGGAGGGATGACTTACGTAATGAAGCAGGGTCCACATGTACGAAGAAGCTTGCAGCGACTATGACGTAGCAGAGAATGAGCATTAATCCCTTAAAGTAATTAGAAGTTCCCTCCTGCAAAGATCAAAATAACAAATATGTGTACCCGCAGCATATTTTTGTTTATCGTGTATTGGCAGTTCACAAACCTGCAGCATGAAGGCTACAACCAGAACAGTTATCAAAAGTGTAGCCGTCTCGAAAAGTTGAAAATTTAAGTCCATAGGGCGTCCAATGATCCACCCAACAACCACAGAAAATGGAACCTAGTGTCATAACAACAACAAATTTCACGGGTTAATGATCCAACTGCATTGTGTGCATCCAAAGTTCAGTGGGCATTGATATAACACTCGCTGCCTACCCCGAACATAGCTATTTGTGTCGATGAACCTACTGCCACACCCAAGGATAGGTCCTACGGGAGAGATTAAGTAAAATTTTAGAGGCTAATTAGTCAATGATTAGCTGCGATCCACCAGCAGAGGAAGCAAATTTGTTACTTACAAGCTTGTCTCTCATTGCAAACATAACTGCACCGGCATGCTCTGCCGCATTACCAACGATTGGGAGCAGAATAACACTAATAAAAGCTACCGGCAGTTTCAAGTCTGTAGATGCGCCCTGAGAAGATAATGACAATTACTGTGAGAACATATGCTCTAGAAAGGTAGTGAGAAGATATATGGAAGTCGTGCCAGAAAGTTTACTGCTCAATAGAATGCGGAATATGTTACGAGACTATAGTACCTCAATAGCATCAACCAGAAATTCCGATAGTATAGCGATCCATGCAGTTAAAATAAATAGCCAAATTAATGATTCTCGTTTTGATATCTCCGGAGCTTCTTCATCGTCTGAATTCCCTTCACTCTGGTTCTCTTCCTGAGTTAATATTATGGAACAGTGTGACAAAAAGTGAGTTGAAAATTGAGAGTTTGTAGAACATTCCCTTGTGTCATCATCCATTTCTTCTGCATTTAATTCTTCGTTATGACAGTATCTAACCTGTTTAACCTCATCATATAGTTTCCTCTGGCTCTTCAGCTGGAAGTACAGATAGGCAGCATAAGCAGTGAGCATAATACAGCTGCTAAACCTCGAGAGAGCCAATTCAGATTTCCCAAAATGCAGCTCGGTGTGCGTGGCATGGAGAACTGCGGGGAAAAGTAAACCCATCACTGCCATCAACAGCAATCCGGAGTTCATTGAAGCAACTGCCTATCAATAAGATTACAACAATTTTTAACCTCACTGTCAACAACGTGCTTAAGCACTTTGCTGTTGGTTTAGAATATCAAATTTGATCAAAGCGCGGACACACCTTATTAAACACTTGTTCCCTTTTAGAAATCACAAGTCCGCCACAGAAGAAAGCGCAACCAAGCACCAGCAACATGTTTGACAAAACTGAACCAAGTAATGATTGCTGAACGACACGCATCATGCCCTTTTTTAATGCTAAAACCGAGATTATCAATTCTGTTGCATTTCCAAAAGTAGCATTCAGCAGACCTCCAACTGCAAAAGACGAGTTTCCAAAAGGAGAAATCCCAATTAACAAATTGACGGCTGTGTGGTCCAATGTTTCCATCATCTTTTGGGAGGGATAAACATTAGATGCTAGTGATTTTGTATGATGGTTGAAAAACAGAGGATGTGGGATGGGTGGAAGAAATTAAAGCTCATAGAAAATCATTTCAAACTGATGCTTCCTCGTCTCCAAAGCATAAAGATTTACAATTAAACTAAGAAAAATTGAGCTTCAGATTCAGGTTATTGATTACAGAAGTACCTGTAGGTCCTGTAAAAAAAGCCAGCTGCCTACATCAAATCAAGCACAGGCTACATTAGGTACTAATCGGACCATTGCTCAAAATATGCAGATAAAATGCCACGAAACAAACGTACTCTGTAGCAAAACCGAGACGCTCAGCCAAAGGAATGATCCCCAACAGGCTCAAAAGAAAAACCCAACCCTGAAATGAACTCAAAGAATACGATATGAGTAATAAGCTTACAAATTGGGTCCACAGAAACACTGGCAAAAAACAAAAACAAACACAAAACTCACGCGGCTGCAGGAAGTTTTATCCAAAATAATCGCGATGGGGCCAAAAATCATGAGTATATTAAGTTTGTTGGAGAATACAACAATCTTGATGCTTTCATTGACACCATTGCTGCTGCTTCCGACGCCGGATGTGTACCGACTTATATCATCTAAACCGCCATTGGATAACTTAAATGAATGAATCTTTCCGGTTAATGAATCAGAATTCACCAGGCTCTCTCCTTCCAATTCAAGAACTGCTCTTTCCTCTACCGATTCCATCTGCATAACGATTACCTTTCGTCAAATTTCAATATAAGAGAGAAAAAAAATGGAGATTCAATGATAAATCAGAAGAAAAAAAAATAAACAAACCTCAACCCCAAGTGATTGAATTCGAGCTACCGATGGCTTCTCGTCGATGTGTTCGTTGTTGTTGACGAAAAAAGCAGATAAAATTCCATTTCAAAACACGAGATTCAGTGCAGAGTCATGTTCTTCCCGTACAAACAGCAAATACGTGCCAAGAATCATGGGAAAATTTATGCTAAGTGTAAAAAGTCGCGCAGCAGGGAAGCTTCCTAGAAAGTGGAAGTTGCACGATAAAAGTCTTCGGATTTGCAAGTCAATAGTGGGATTTTTATTTAATTTTTTCTCATGCAAATCTACATCGTTGTCTAAATCGATAGGTGGTTGTTCTCAGGCATTAACTGTGTGATGTGGGGTGATTGAAATGAAAGCGAAGAGAAGAAAATTAACGAGAAAATTAAGGAATTTGAGAAATAGCCACCACTGGCCTTGCGGAGTTGTCGCCACCCTATTTTATTCCTATTTCTTTTTTCAGGGTAAGACGTGCTCGATTCCGGGGCTTCAGGTTGTCTCCGTCCGACATTGAAGCTGGACAGTGTAATTAACACATTATTTATTTTTGCAATATTCATCAATCAATGTACAATTTGGGTAATTTGCAGAAGAATGTACCATGTTGATAGCCAAATCCATGGGGGAAAACTTCACATCAAGTCACGGCCTTGTACACTATCATTCTGTGAATTAAACCAATGATCATGTAATAACCAGCTGCCTTATTGTATTTCTTTTTTGTGACAGCATTCGGATTATTATTCTGTCTGATCTTTAGATCAGATTGAATCAAAAGTTTAGAATAAACATGTAAATCATATTTTATGCTATGCAAACCAATCAATGCAAGAAACTAAAGAAGACAAGTCTACCGCCCGGTTGAATGTACTTTTGAAAAACAAAACCCTAGAATTTATACCAAGTAATCATATCATACGTGCTGCGATTTAGAACCATTCAAAACAGTGGGGCTTCAATTTTCCCAAATCGTTCGCCGCGGTGTCACTGTCACAGGAACCCCTCGATTCAGTTGGCGCCAAATTTAATTTCCCAGAGTCACTGACGATTGTGTCCCATGAAGCAGACTCAGATTGAGCAGCGAAGTGGAAAACTATTGTCTGTAGCCGATTCGCCATATATTTCCAGAAGGATTGCAGCATCCTACGAATATGTGAAGCATTATTGATTGTAGGAATTCCGTCGCCCATCTCCGCCTTAATGATCTCCCAAACGGCAAATACGCTGACTTTATCGACACTGTTTTACCACCTCCACGAACTTCTCGTGGCAGTTCAAAGCCCAGACGAACTGCTGATTCTGACGCGTTCTTACATACGGCGAGTAACGTCTTCTTCCCCAAATCTTTCGCTTGGCGTCAAGGTTACGAACATGTTTTTGCTGATCCTGAGAAACGGCAGCTGTTGAGGAAGAAGAAGATGACGCCGGTAACGGCAATACATTGTTTTGGTTGGTAACGGAAGCTCGCGCTGAAGGAAACGGAACACGTTGGTTAGGAGGAGAATTCCTGATTTCCCGGATCCTATAAGAAGAGCTCATTCTTCTGCGCCCTGTAATCGAATTGATGCTTTAATCTTACAACTCAAGAGTCGCGAGTAAATGCAAACGACGCCATAACAGTAAGGTCTCTCAAGCAGCTTTGAATAAGTAAATTATTCCTATTAAAATGACCGTATCACCCTTATGATGTCGAGTTTTGACTATTGGGACTTTGACGCTAAAGAGATTATTTGGATCAATTTCGTTAGGGATCAGACAACTGTTTTCTTAGTGGTTTGAAATCATGAAACACTCGGGTAAATCCAGAAAGCCCAAATAAAATAGAGCCAGGCCCAACATGGTCACAAAAGCCCACATCATCCCAACGGCCTCGGAAGGCTCAAACGGGAACGTTTTAGTTCATCTATTGAAACACGGGCACGGAGAATCGTCTCTCACAAGAAATGAGAACAAAAAGGCGCGGTGGCAAAGCTCGGCTCCCCAAATTCCACTCACCAAGCTCGACAACTCCGTTATTTCCTCTTCTCAACGTGGTAGTTTCTCTCTACATCCATTTCTCTTTGTCTGTTTGTTTATCGAGAAATTTTCGTCTCATTATACTGTAGAAATGGCGTCGTCTCATGGGAGAAAGTTGCTCTTTTATGTCTTATGATCTTTACTGTCGTGATTATTGTTTATTTTATTTTAAATCGTTGCAGGGAATTCTTAGGGTTTCATGTGACAACATGTGTTAGCGCGCTTTCAACTCTGTAATATATATTTTTTTATTTTATACAAAAAAAAATTCGAAGCTTTTTGGCTAGCGTTTGAAAAATGCATGCTTTTTTTTAACAATTTATTGGTAGAATATAGTGCCTAAATTTTTACATGTCAGTTCTGGATGTTACTATGCTGGGGGAAGGAGGTTAATATCTGTATAAACTGGCTTCTTTTATTTCATTTTGTTGATTATGAACTTTTAAATCCGTGGATGATTTACTGATTTGTTGCATTAATGTTAGAACTCCTGCGAATTTTAATTATGCCTTTACACAGGATGAAGCAGGTGAAGAATGCAGAATAGATTGGATTGGACCTGGAGCATTAAACAAAAAGAATGATGATGATGTAGTAATAGCTTCTACTTGTTGTGATGACGAGGCTGATATTTGCAGAAAAAATCATAGTGGTTTAGGCCTGAGTGAAGACTGTATGGATATGAATCGGTTGGAGGGAGGGACCTGTCTTAAGTGTGATAGAGGTAATGGGTATTTGTTGCATTGTAGTCAGTTTGGCTGCCCCATTTCCCTTCATAAGAACTGTACGAATGGTGGGCCAAAATTTGATAGTGAGGGAAATTTTTATTGCCCCTACTGTTGGTATAAACATGAGGTAGCAAGGACTCAGGAGTTGAGGAAAAAGGCTATGGAAGCGAAAAAAGCCTTGGTGAGTTTTATAGATTTTGGGAGGGTTGGCAGTGATAGCAAGAAAGAGAATGGTAGAACAGATGAAGGGAAGGAACTGAATGAGAGGGTGGACAATGATCAAGTAGATAATCAATTTATGGAAGTGGAGGAAGATCAAAATAATAATTGGGGCGAAGCAAAGCTAGCCGACTCTTCTGACCAATTTAAGACAGTGCCTGAAAACCAAAGGGACCTTTTAAGTCCTTGTTCCCATCTTGATAAGAATATAAGTAACAGTCATGAGAAAACTCTGGGGGTTGAGTCACTTGTGAATTCTACAAGCGATGGAATATCGAGGGAGGAAAAAATCTCCAATGCTCATGAGCTTGAAATCTTAGAAGATGGAGAAACGATACAAGTGGAAGATGCAGGACAGGTTGATGACAGTGGACA
This sequence comes from Xylocarpus granatum, assembly GCA_019650275.1. Lineage (NCBI taxonomy): Eukaryota > Viridiplantae > Streptophyta > Magnoliopsida > Sapindales > Meliaceae > Xylocarpus > Xylocarpus granatum. Next base: position 919,829 of record BNST01002429.1, on the reverse strand, counting down.
AGAGAAAATTGTTGAAGAGCAACTGCAAGAAGAGCCTTGCAATGCTTGCTGCGTGGGAGAGAATGTCGTGGATGGTTCACTTAACTTATCAAAACAGGATATATCTGACCCTGTAAAACAGAAGCAAGGAAAAAGAGAGGAGGAAGAGAAAATGGACCCTAAAACAATGGGAACCGAAATGTCTGATTCTGATATGGAGACAATTTCAGTGTACCAGAGGCGTCTCAGACAAAGTAGTAGGATAGCACAATCTCAGAATGTCGACTCACCAAAAAAATTATCCTCTGCAACAGGAGCCACCCCGGAGAAAATTGCTAGGCCTCGAAATGAGAAAGTAACTGCCTCCAAAAAGTCTGCACAACAAGTATCTGCTGGGAAATTGTGAGTCCTTTTGTATTTTACGGATATTATATTTTCATAATTTTGTAGTTTGATTGCACCATAGGAGTTAGGGTGATTTGCTTATTCTTATTATATTCATTTGGAGCAAATATTTTCCTTTCACATTGCAGGAAAGGCTTCACATTTGCTAATGAGAAACGTAAGAGACTGTTTTGGACAGCTGAAGAGGAAGATATGCTGAAGGTATGGATTCATGTTCACAGCTTTTGTTTGTTTAGTGCAAATCAGGCTTCTTGTGTTGGGTCTTTCTGTGTTTGGTAAACTTATTTCCTCAACAATAAGTACTGCCCCTTGATTGTGGTGTCTAGCATAAATGCATGATATTGATTTCACTTGATGAATATTAGAATAATGAGAAATTGACAGTTGATTCAATTTTAATGTGTTGGAGAAGTTATTCTCTGACCACTTTTAACTAATATTGTTTGACTTCTTGCAATCTTTCTTGCATTTCATTTCAGCTGGTAAGTTTTAAACTTCAGAATTATGCCTTCAAAACTTCCTAAATTCATTTATTGAATTATTAGAAAAACATAATGCAGCATTTTTTTTTCTTGTTCTCATGTTTCTATATGCAATTAAGTAAAGAGTCAAATTATAAGAAATTTAATGATTGTTGTGATTCAGTGGTCATTATTTCTCTGTAAGATGAAAATGAGCCTGGGAATAATCAGTGAGGAGATAAATATTCAAAATTTGACTTGCTGGCTTGTTGAAATCTACTCTTATCGTGCAGGAAGGAGTCCATAAATTTTCAAATACAGTAAATAAAAATCTTCCCTGGAGGAAAGTTTTGGAATTTGGTCATCATGTTTTTGATCCAACACGCACTCCTGCTGATCTCAAGGATAAATGGAGGAACATTATGGCCAAAGAATCCACAGGAGTGAGCAGGAGGTAATCTTGGTTGGTAAAACTTGAGGAAGAAGGTAATTTTGTTAAATCATAGAAGTTTAAATATGCTGTGACATGCATATGTATTTTTGCATTCATTTACATTTGCATTGTTGAAACTATTGCTTCCAAAATTGGTCATGCCTAGGATGGCCAAAAGAAACTCGTGGATGTGCATATCTCAACATATTCAACCATTTCTTTATTATGTTTTTATACTTTTGAATACTTTTTTCAGTTATCTAGAATAAATCTGCTTCCACTGTTTCTGCTTGTGTCACAGTTTTTACTGAAGTTTTCTCTTCTTTTTCTTTTTTTATTTTTTGACAATATCCCCTTATAAAATTTAAGGCGTACAGCTTTGTTGGTTTAACCTTTGTTTTTTTAGGGAATTAGCTAACACTAATGCCACATATTTGTAAGAATATTATTTTACAAGTGTTCTCAGGAATCAAAACCCTTTTTACCTGTGTGATAAATGATCTGTGTAATTATTCCTAAACGGAAATGTACTCAGCACCTCTTTATCTGCCAGTTGGATAAGTTAGCAAGTTACTATCATAGTCATATAGCTGCATTTTCTTGTTTCAAACTCACTTGGTCAAATCTTTTGGATGATGTTTAGTTTAATTCTCTTTCATGGTTACATTTTCTCTTTATTGTAATCAGCTTGTTATCTCTTTGAAGTACATATAACTTTCTACCATTGCTCTTTCTTTTACTCTCGGCGGATGCTTTGAGGGATCCTAACCAACTTTCTCTCTGTCCACATTATGTACATTCAGCTACTTTAAAACCATCGGGACGGAAAAGAATGCGTGGCAACAGTTCCATGGGGAGCTTCTTTCATTATACTATGAATTTTTTGCTAGCAGGCCACAACAATGTAAATTGGCATCTTTCCCGTGGGTTTTATACGCACTTTTGTACTGCTGACTAATTATAGATAGTGTCATGAAAAAACCTGCAGGTTAACCAGACTTTGTATATAGTAAGTGTGATCTAATGATTATCCATCATTTTGGTTTATTAATGAAGTCCTAACTCCATATGTACAAGGAGCATACTTTGCTGGGTTGCATGTGCAACTGCAGCTCAGGGCAGATGAATTTAACAAATGTACTTGTCAACTGTGCAATACGTTAGGTTATTGAGGAGGGATTTGGTTTTGTCGTTTATTTTTTTAAAAATAGCCCTATTTGGCATAAATGGAAAAATGATATCTTTATTTATAAAAAACGTAAAACCGAGCCACTTATATCGAGCGTATTTGACCCTCGAGTAAAAGAAGATTAGGGCATCAGTTCAATTTTAGGGTTAGGGTTTCAGATTAGCGACAATGAGGTTACCTCCTCCTGTTCAGCGTATTCCATATTCTGCACCGCAGTCTTCCGTCGCCAACCAACACAATGTATTGCCGTCCTCGTCATCTTTTTATTCATCAGCACGTGTCATTATTCCGCTTCAAAATCGGAGAGGACGTTACCCGCCGTATTTAAGCACGCTTCGGAAGCGGCCATTCGTCTGGACTTTGAACTGCCACGAGAAGTTCGTGAAAGCAGTAAAACAATCAGGCGGGCTCGATCAAGTCGGCGCATTTGCCGTTGGGGAGATCATGAAAGCGGAAATGGGCGACGCAATTGCTACCTTGAAGGATGCTGCAAGTGTTCTTAGCATGCTGCAATTCATGTTTCCGGAATATATGATGAATCCGCCGCCATCGGTAACATTTTACATTGATGTTCGATGTGAAACGGTTTCATGTGGCACAATGGTCGGTGATTTTGGGAAATTAAAATTGGCGTCGGAGGCTGAATCGGGTTCGTGTGACATCGTAGTTAATGATTTTGGGACGTTGAAGTTGGAAGATACGTTACCGTTTTGACAGGTTTTTTTTTCAATTTTGTGTGTGTGGCGGTTTTTGGCGGGGGGGTGTTGGGGGTTGTGTTGCTGTAGAATTGAAATTTGGCAGAAACGGTACCGTCTTAAATGATTTTGGGAAACTGAAGTTGTGACAAACGATCTGTAGTAGTTATAGTTGCAGTATGTAACCTTTGTGCTGTATGTAAGCCAGGATTTGTTGTTGATTTACATAAAAGATCATTTCTTGCATCAATTCGCTCTTGCAGCCAGGCAGATGCTTTACAAATTTGTTATGCTTATGAAATTACTCATGATTATTCCAATGAAGCCAAATTGCTATTCGCAAAAGCCAGCAATCCGGATAATGGAAAATCCCAGTTTTCCAAGAAATTGGGGAGCATTTCTTTTTTTCAGTGAGATATTCATACCCCAATCTCATTGCAATTTTCTATACCTATTTTCCAATCTCAAATAGACAATTCAAAGCTGGACTTAAAACTATCTTTTCGTGTCAGCTTTTGTTAGCAAATCACCATTCGGAAAATGGGTTCTTACCTGGTCCATAACTTCTGACTGCAGTGTCTCTGTATAGGTGGTCTGGTATTTAGCAGCAGTAGCACAGAGCGTCGAAGTTCCACCTCCACAGGGAGGCTTGTGTCTCTGCTAATTTGCTCCTTGTTCGTATCATCTCATTATCAATGAGTTCCCCTCTAAACTTGATTGACTGATTATGTTGTTATACAGTGGGTCCATTTGACAAATGTCTTAAAGAGTAAAGAAAAAGAAATGGAAAAGCAAGTTGTGGGAAAATATATGATGTGATGGGAATCGATGGAATAAAAATACAGTGGCGGCGGTGGGGTATAGTGTTAGCTATAATTCCAAATGCAAGTTAATTGAATGCAACACGTAAAGTCGAGTTGATTGAATAGTTCCACGCGGTGCTTCAAGCTTTAAAGCAGCAGGGTTGTCCTTGTTTGTAGAATTTACTTTCAGATGACTTGCTATCGAACAGATGCAGCAGGGTTGTTTTGATTTTTTGATGGATGACTTTGTCAGAGGTGTAGTGTTTGCTATACTCCAAATGCAAGTTGATTGAATAGTTCCACGCGTTGCTTTAAGCTCTGATGCAGCAGGGGTTGTCTTCGTTTGTAGAATTTACTTTATGCTGCTATTCAGACGGATGCTGGTGCTGGGTTGTTTTCATTTTTGATAAATGGCCTTCCCCAGAGTGTTGGTAGCTAAATGCATTTAGCAGCAATTAAATTTTATAAATTTTTTAGTGTTATGCCTGAAAGTTAGAAGAGAAGAATAGAAGTTAAGGGTTTTACGCACATCATGACAACGACGGACATTCTCAGAACATGAAGAATTGATGAGATAACTTATTATTACTTCATTACTTAATTATAGAGTATCAGTAAAATTGTTTTTAATTATTTAAAATTAATGCTTTTAACGATGTCATGTCAAAAGCACTTCCATCCAAGCATGCCGGTTGGCAGTTAACTTTCAGAGTTGCTTTTCTTCATTATTGGATGCCGTTCTTATTTTCAGTTTGATAATGCATGGTAAAAGTATTAACTTGTGCCTGGACAGAAAGCTCTTCCCTGAGAAAGAAAGTTTAATTCAAAGCAAGCAAGCATGCATGCTTATTAGGACAAGTAATTAATTAAATACATACCTCAAGGTGTAATTTGAACATTAAACCATGCATATATATAACTATTACCAATATCAAAACATTAGAAAATGGAAAATACGGAGAAAGCGGCCGGCTGTGGTCTGATCAGGTTCTCCGCCACAACCACCGCCATCACCTCTACAGCAACAAACAACCGAAGCTTCCGCAGCTGACTAATTATTCACAACTTGATCAATTTCTCTCACATATTTCTTGTGCAAGCTCAATATTAGGAGAATTTGAAAGTCTTGTATTACATCTGCTGGTAAATGATCCTTAACTAAATCTGCCTCTCCTAAATATATATATGTATAAATTATTTGGTGTATATCCCTCCACTACTTCTTTTTGTTCTGTAATCTTAAGTTTCTTTGAACTTTTAATGACAGGAAGTTTACTTCATCGAAGAAGGATTAGTCCATCGGAAACTGAGGGAACCTGTAAGTGATAATAATAGTCCAGTAGCGGCTGACGGTGGTTTACATTTCTAGCCGTATGTAATACAAGAGACAAACATGTTGTGTGTTCTCTTATATTGTTATTCTAATAACAAATTATGGCTGTTCCTTTACCAGTTTTTATTTTCAATTGAACTTAATAAAAAATTCTAGCCAAGTGGGTCCATTAGTAGAACAGCTAAATCCCATATATTCTCAATTGCAATTCCCACGAGGACCAAGTCGCATAGATAGACAGACTACTGCATTTCTTCATTTCTTGTGTGTTGTTGGAATGCTCATAGAGAATCAAGGCTCGTTGATGGTACGTTGAACAGCTACTCTGCTAGATGTTCAAAAGCACTCGTTAATTAAATTAACTTTCTTCTTGGTATTCCAATGTCTTGAACTCGCAACCAATGGTATTAAATTCGAAATACCGACAAATTAAGGTGCCAACCAATATGCCGCCAGTGGGTTAAATTCGAAACGCAAACTGCTTATTAAACCAATATGCATTAATTAAATTCAATGACGGCAAGTTGTTCAAGGATAATTGCAAGTGCATGCATTTCAAGGGCATCAAATATAATGCGAGGGGAATTGTATTACGAAAGGAGATTAGTTAATGACTTGTTTAAAGTTATGTCTTGGTATTTTCAGTGTTGTTTCAAGCAGTTTGACTTGTACAATTCAAAGTTCGAACCTTGACTTCTTGGTGGTGGTTATTAAATGCTTTTAGCGATAATCAAGCAGAAAGTAAATCGATAGGTAGATCGTACTGATTCATTTCTCTGGCACGAGCACAATGCCAAGCGGCGATGTGAAAAATGCTGTTGCTGCTGTTTGTGCTTTACTTGTTGCCTGCCTAGTTTTATCAACGCTGCTCTCATATCCTCGGGTAACAGAAGCAAGAATCCTGGATTTTCCGGCCATACATGGTACAAATACTCACAACTCGATTTCGTCTTGAAATTATAAGACAATAATCATCTTTCCATTTTAATAACAGTTTCTTTGTCTTTTTGTATTCAACTCTAAATATTGTAAAGCAAGTTTAATTCATCCGAGTACAACGGAAGGGTTAGTCCATCGAACTCTGAGTAGCTCCAGGAAAGACGAATACTCCAGCACAAGCTTCGGGAGGTATTACAGTTAAACTTTGTCTTCGGTTCAATAATTCCTTGACGCCGCAAGCAGCTGGGCGCCGGGAACGGGAAGCCAGAACAGCTCTTCGCATTTTTACAGGAGTTCACTCAAGAATACGAGTCAAAACAATTGAATTTTGAGTATCGCAAGTTAAGGATATTTCAATTTATTTTTTTTAAAACCACAAGTTGTGGACTTATTTGCTACTAATTAATTACAAATAATAACCAAATACAATCTGATGGATTATTTTCAGAAATTTCTCGTTCAATTTTGTGTAATTCAAAATGTCAAAAAGTGCAATGCTGCAGCTCTCTGTTCCCTGCGCATCCTTGCTTTATCAATAGGCGCATTTTTCAACTAGTCAATTATCCTGCAAACCCATGATATATTTTTCCTTCAGTCGAACAGCTAGTTAGCTGCTTGCATATGCGAGGAGTTCACACAGGATAATTAATTAATTAATTAATTAATTAAACAATTGGTGGGCATCAAAATATTTAATAGTAGCCCTTCCCTTAACAGGGAAGAATATCATACGGCGAAGCACAGAGATATAGAGTTGGAGAGGGAAATGCAGACACAGAATGAAAGCTTTTTATTTTTCTGCGTAAACTGTACCTTTACAGCATAACATTCCTGGTCCTCTCTCATGCTTACATCATACTGCCCGGAAATATACTGCATAAAACAAAAAGGTAAAGTGGAAACACGCTTGCAATTACGACATTCTTGAGAATGACAACAGGAAGAGAACCACCCCTGGGTAGGGAGGGAATGATGACACTGAGAAGCACTGAAAATTCTATATTACAGTTCCGCTTGGAATCAAGGCATCCTTGATTATTGTCACAATTCCACTCTTAATGAAATATCCATCAGTTTCCCTAGCAGCTTCTTGCACATTGTCCCCATTTCGGATCTGAAATAACAAAGAACAAAAAAATTAAGCCGGCGCATTTCTGCAATTTAGCAGAACTATTTTGATTGTTCGTACAAGGCAAAAATAAATGCAGAGAAGAAGAAAAATCAAAATAACACAATAACTACTTTGCAAAATTCCAGAAGACGATAAGGAAAAAAATTATAACCTTCACATTTTCCCCAATTCGAGCATTTTTGTCAATTATTGCTCTCTTGATGTGAGAATTCTTCCCAATTCCAATTGGAACACTACCCTTTGCAGCCAAAAATCTCCTGTCTGCATCTGTCTGAAGAAAGAAAGAAAAAATGCAATCATTACAACAGCAACGGAATTGAAGTAAAATAGCCATTTGAGCCAAATTCAACTTCAAATTTTACTAACACAGGCAACTTCAACATTTTTCTGAAGAATCACACATCTAGAATGAAAAGATAGTTTAAATATTGCCTAAGAAATGCTACCTCATAATAATCTGCTCCCATCAGTAATGTATCTTCTATAATTGCACCTTCTGATATGCAGGATCGAAGCCCAACAACAGAATGGAGAATTTTGCAATTCTGCAAAAAGACACAGTTAAGAAGTTAACTCTATGGATTTTCAGAAACACCTCCGCCAAGATAGAACACAAAACTCAAGTTTGTCTGACATTGAAAAGGTTAGGTGACGAGGGATAATAAGTCATAGCCAACAACAGCATCTAAGTAAGCTATGGAACCAGCTCTCTAAAAGTTTACCTTAATCACACAACCTTCACCAATGACACTATCAGTGACATCAGCATCAAGCATCTTAGATGGAGGCAAGTATCGAGGTTGTGTGTAGATTGGAGATGAACGGTCATAGAAACTGCAAAGGAGAGTCCACAATTATGTAAAAACTTATGACCGTCCATTAGCACAACAATAAACTGAAGAACAGAATAATAACAACCTGAAATCTGGTATTGGCTTTTTGGTGATGCCCAGATTCGCATTATAGAAAGCCTCAATTGTACCAATATCTTCCCAGTATCCATCATATAAGTATGCTTGCACCTACACAGATTAAACACAAATTAGCCCTTGGAGAATAGCAGAAACTGAGAAGGGTGAACGCAAATAGAGATGTTGGAACATGGGCCAACTAAATAGCTTAATTTCCTTGCAACTTATTTATTTATTTATTTTTGAGATATAGTCACTTTACCATAGCTATAATCCAACAAGAAATAGTTTCATTCAGAAAGAATTATGAAGAGTTTAGGAAACAGAGTAAAAGCTAAACTAACACTTACTCTCATTCCAATGGATGTTGCACCGGGAATAACTTCGCTTCCAAAATCATTCGCACCAGGAAACGTATCCCGGAGCAGATTTAACATCACATCTTTACTGATGACATATATGCCCATACTAGCAATGTAAGGCATCTCTTTAGCTCTCTCATCTTCAAGGCCTAATATGGTTGTATCAACCTGAAACAGAGCATTGCCACAGTATATCAGATCTATTTAAAATTAAGAATAAAGTGAATAATTAGAAGAAAAACCAATCATTTTACCTTCATAGCTCTAAGTTGCTCTCCTTTTGGCTTCTCAGCAAATTCAATAATTCGTCCTTCTTCATCAATCTTCATCAAACCGAATGCAGTAGCCCGTTTCTCATCCATTGGCAATGCAGCTACTGTGATGTCTGCGTCAGTTTCTCTGTGTGCCTGAATAAATCTCTCATAATCCATTCGGTACAAGTGATCCCCAGCAAGAACAAGAAATTCCAGAACATTGTGCTCCTCAAACAGCCACAAATACTGCCTTACTGCATCAGCTGTGCCCTGTACATTATTGATAATAACATGAGAAAACCAATCCACATGTCTCCTGCTGCAAATGATAGAATTGAAACATTCATTTTAGCCAAATCAGATCAAGAAACCTCTCATAATCCAGTCTTGATTCAAGCATTTGATCATTAAAATTAAACAATAACACAAAAGCATTAACCCGAGTATAAATGACTGCCGAAATACTAAAATACAAAGCATTGTTACCTGAAACCAGTTGGGGTTCTCTGGACTCTGTTGAGCAGCAAGAACTTCAACAAATCCTTCATTCTTGTAACCGCCCATGTTGCTAGCATACGCCCTTGATAAATGGCGATTGAGCGACGCAGAATTGAACTGCGTGAGCACGTAGATCTTTGAGATATTACTGTTCAGGCAATTGCTCACAGGTATATCAATCAACCTGTAATTTGCTCCCAATGGAACAGCAGGTTTCGCCCTCTTCTTCGTAAGCGGGTACAGACGAGTCCCTGCACCACCTCCAAGTATAACACCCAAAACACTCTGCCGAAAATTACAAAAGAAGAAATTTCAAACACAGTTCCTCCTCAAATAAGCTAAAACCAAAAGCAATATTTTGCATAAAATTTGCATCCACAGGGAAAAAATGCCAACTATAAAAAAGTTCAGTTTTGTATATAACCGATTCTCGAAATGTCCTAACTTCAACAACACGAATCAGCTAAAAAAAACAACTGATATTGGGATAGAGAAACTCACTCGACTGGCTTCAGGATCAAGGCATGTCTGCGAACTCGGAGAATCCGACACCGCTTTAGGAGATACAATCATAGGAGTCCTCCCATTCACCTCTCTCCGCCAGTCACCGCCAACAGCTTTGAAGCGAATCTTATCACCTGAAAGATGAGATGACGAGAACGCTAATCGTTTAAACGCAATCCTCCGGCTGAACTCCGACGTACTCGACGACGAAGCCGAAGATGACGGCACTTTGGGAGCTCCGATCGACGCCATACTCGCCATATTTATCGACAGTGTAACCGCTTGGTAGCTGTGCAAGCTGTGATGTGAGTAAGAGATTTAGACTCGTGATTTTATACGGATTGGGCGTGAATACGATGCGTTTATGGGATTTGTATTAACCATTATTCGCTGATAAAACTACGGGATTGACCAGTAAACTGCCCAGATTTAACCATTGAAGTAAGGGTCGTATGGGAATTTAGCAGAAAAAAAATCTTATGTGGATTTGAGAAATAATTGGTGGATGTTGTTTTGCAATTGGAGAGACTAACCAACGGTCACGGGGACTTCCATTTTTATTTTTATTTTTTTAAAAAAAAAGAGAAATAAAAAATTCAAAGCAATTAGCACCGTCCATTTATTTACATTTATTAAATAATAATAATAATGATAAAGGAAAAAGAAGGAGACGTACACGTACTTTAGAAGTGTATGTTTGAATGTATACGTATGGGGAAAGGGTGAACAAATGTCCACTCTAAGCATGTGAGTTTGGCTTCGCATGTTAGCTTGCTTTACTTAGATCCCTACTAACTTTTGCTTCCTTTATTTTTTGAAAAGCTAGGCTGCAAGGGTAATTATATTTTATACATTATATTATTTTTAAATATAAATTTTTATAAAATATGTTAAAACGAGAGAATCAAACTAACTAAACTAAATTAATTTAATTAGATTTGAATCGGTTTATAATTGTATTATTTTAATTTGAATTGAATTAAATTAATTATTTTATTTTTTAATTTGAATTTAAATGTAATAAAATTGAATCCAACTAATATTTGTTAGTTTCAATTCAATTTAGTATAAATTAAATTAAAATTAATACCTTTAATTGTATATAAAATTTATGGTCGAGCCGAATTCAATCATAACCGGACGTCCATAATTGCACAAATGTTATAGCACATTCCCAGAAGCCGGTACGATGGGATTGCCTGGTGGGTGAACTTGGGCCATGTATGATTTGAAACTTGATGAGCCTTGCCTCTTCTTTGAGCTTAACGGTCAACTTTCAGGACCAAGCTCTCACCGTTATGGGCCCGTAGGCACTTGGCCCATTACGGTCAATGTCAAATGATTCTCTCAGTTGTTCTCTATTTTTTTTTAATTTTGTAGTAATTTTTTTCCTAAATAATAATAATCCAAGCTTTTTGTGAAAACAAAATTAGAGATTAATTATTAAAAGTAATGATGAAATGTCTCAATAATTTCCAACGAGAGAGAAAGAGTGGTGCCCCCACACGTGCTAAATCAATGATTAATACCCAATTATTATTATTATTATTATTATTATTAGAAGAAGAAGAAGAAGAAGAAGAAGAAGAGGAGGAGGACTTGGAATTTTAAAAACAAAAGCAAATTGCTACGCATCAACTTCAATGGACGGATTAGAATCATCAGATGATAACTAGCACGCGCGCGCGCACGTACGCACGCACGCACGGGTGTAAACGAGAACCCAACAGGTCTTTCATCTATCATTGATCATCATTCATCCCTTGGCTCTGGCTCCCACTAGACCAAAAAAAAATTATTACTGCCGGTGGTCTCCGGCGATGGGACCTCATGGGTTGCACGTGCAAGAACCACTCATATCAGCAGCACCCCATCAATGATTTACCATCCTTCTCGCTCGTTAATTCTATTTCCATCATTTCACAATTAATTTTTAATTATTATTTAATAATCAACTTTTATGCCCTTAATTAGCTCCTCCTTCCTTCTACTTTTCAAGGGCATTATATATCATATATGCAAATACGATTAAGATTAATGATCAGTGGGGGCCATCTGTTCTTTCGTTTCAAATTATGGAATCCAAAGTTACTTCTCTTTCCTTTCTAGCCATGCGTATATAATATAAATTGATCACATTGCTCTATGGTGAGCCATGATTCCCACAGTTTAATCAAATGATCCAACCGTTCACAGATCCCACACCAACACATACAATATAATAATGGATTCGCAACACTTGAAAACAATAAACTAGAGGCAAACAATATGTTCCTACGTCCGAGAAAAAAGGTCACCGAGCAGTAATGGTAGGGCATTGATTTCCTGTAACCAGCCAATTGAAGCCAAGGTAACGAGTATTATATATCAAATTTAATGTTGGCAATATTTTTGTTTTGTGAGGTAGGAGAATAGTCGAGATCAAATCTGAAATGACGCAGAGAAGTCTGCGTACAACGAGCACCTCTGATAACAGGTAGCTAGGGCAATCTAAATTTGTGAAAGACGAAAGCTATATTGTTGTGTAGTTTTGTACCAGAACCTATGGGAATTTGACCGAAGATTGGCTTTGTATCTAGCAAGCAAGCAAGTTGCCGTTGCATTATTACGAGGGAAGAGACGGAGGAATGCAGGAGGATGGAAATGGAAATGGGTTGTCAAAGAAAGAAATAAAAGATAAAAACAGGAGTTTGGTCAGCCTGACATCTCCCCGTGCTATCTCTAATTATGTGATTCAGAGACAGCACCGACGCAGAAAAAAGAGACAGCTTACAAGCTGAGCTCAGGCTCAGGCTCAGCTCCGTCGAGAAGGAAGCAAATATTTATATGGCATGGGGTGTTTTCCGAACCTAATCTTCATGCAACAGTGTAAAACCAGCCAATTATTTCCAGTATTTAATGAGGATGGTCTTGAGCTTGACGTCATTCATCGGTGGTCATTTATTTCCCCAAGCAGAATATAAATACACGAAACACTATTTGATGGATTATTAGGGTTTTGGTACCCACGAGGGAAATGAAATGACATAAAGCAAGAAAAAAGAAATGGTCCATGGGGAAATGACAATAATATTGAGGAACCCAAGAAGAAAGAATATATTGCATAATGTGCGGTTGACTCCATCTGTGGAGATGAATCATCCCTCAAGCTAAGACAACATTGAGAATCAATTTCATCCTCTTCTTTTCTCTCTTCTGCTTTGTGGTACAGTTCATCACTTCCTTCGTTCTACAGAAAACTCCATGTCAAATCACAGAGGCATGCCAGTGTAGAACAGCACAGGCATGTATTTCCACGGTAGCTCCTCCTTCCAATTATGACCAGAATCCAAAAAGCTTTTGGACCAAATTACTCGGGAGCAGGGCAAAAATAATAATAGCATACGTGCGGTGGTTTCTCCACTTTCTTTCTTTGCTGAGACTTTATTTTTCTTCATTGCATGAAAAAAGCCATTTTCATACCGAGCGATATCAAGTCAAAGAAAGCTGCATGCCCCATGTGAGAGGCAAATGATAGAGAGAGATCCATGCATCCATGCTCATAAGTCTTTTTCTCTAGGGTTTCGTTTCAAAATGCGTTTAAATGCATTTATGTTATTCAAATCAAAGAATTGGAGGATCATCCTTCAAGTTACTTCACTATCATACCAACCAATTTGTTCATCTTCATCAATCATATACTATAAGAATATGATTCGAATTTGTCATCCTCTTCTTTGACTGTAATAAGCATATTGTGATCCTCTTCATGAAGTCATTATAATTTGCTCGAAATTTAGAAGCAAACAGATCATTGAGGAGGAGACTAATTCGGAGAGAGTTTGAAATATACATGTTATGTTCAATAAAACAAAAACCTTTCTTACAGGGAATCTTTGAAATAATTCTGAACGCATTTAAGAAAAAAAAACCAGTTAAAAATTGAAGTAATTCAAGCAAAAGGTAAAAAAAAAGCATGATTATTGAGTATATGTGTCCATGATGTGCATGCATGGATGGGTCGGTCAATTAAGTTGCCATGTACTTGATATGCTTAGAAGCAAAAGGGAATGGAAGTAAATGAACCCACAAAAAGTTTGAACGTAAAAGAACTACTATATAAATTCAACAAATTACAATTCTCCTTTATTATTTGATTCAATCATGAAGCATGATCCAACGGCAATCATTACACTTTCCTTCGTGCTCACGTGAACTCATCTACATGTTATCAGAATGCAAATATAATAGTAATTATTATGATAATAATATTTTTTAGATTTTCTGAAACCCTAGTACTGTTTAGATGCTAGACTAACCATAGCTTTATAGGATTTCATTTCCTATGTCTCTGATAAAGTAAAAATGATCAGTGACTGTAAATTAATATGGTGGGAAAAAGCCTGCTCGCTTTCTCAATCTCTCTATATATAGAAATTCGAAGCCAGTGTTTTGCTTCCCAAAAGTCTCTTAATTGTTTTGCAGCTGCGTCTTCTTTTCTTCTCATTTCTTTCCTTTTATCCATGGCTGGAATATCAGTTCCTTTTTGGGTTTATATGCTAGTAATTGGCCTTGTTTTGGTTTCCATAATCTTGAACCATTTCTTGCCAATGTTCTTGAAACATGGCCTTGTTCCTGGAGGAAATTTCGGTTGGCCATTACTCGGTGAAACCCTTTGGTTTTTAAATCCTCATTCTTCCAACTCTCATGGGAATTTTCTTCAAGAACATTGTTCTAGGTAAGTAACAAGAAAAATGTCGCAATGTGTTGTCTGTTATTAGCTTGGGATAGTGAGTTTTTTCTTTCTTTGTTTGGGGAGGGGACTTTTCAGGTATGGGAAAGTGTTCAAATCCCATTTGTTCTTCTCTCCCACTGTGGTTTCCTGTGATCCGGAGCTGAATTACTTCATACTTCAAAACGAAGGCAAGTTGTTTCAGTGCAGTTATCCGAAGCCAATTCATGGAATTCTCGGCCAACTCTCTATGCTGGTAGCCGTCGGGGAAACCCACAAAAGGCTCCGAAACGCTGCTCTTTCTCTTGTCAACATCACCAAATCAAAACCCGAGTTTCTTCACGACATAGAGAGGACTGCAATTCACATATTGGATTCGTGGAAACATAAACCGCAAGTCATTTTCTGTGAAGAAGCCACGAAGGTATTCTATGTGTACAAATATTAGGAAGTTCAGAATTCTGATGTAGCTTTTTCTTATTTATTTCCTTTGTTTTCTTGTTTCTACAGTTCACGTTCAATGTAATAGTAAAGCAAGTGCTAGGTTTAACACCAGAACACCCAGAGACTACAAAAATTCTGGAAGATTTTCTAACTTTCATGAGAGGACTCATATCTCTTCCAATTTATGTTCCTGGAACTCCATATGCAAGAGCTGTTAAGGTTTGCTTGATCGATAGCTTTAATTATTCCCTCAAACAATAATTATTACGCTGTTTAATAAATAATAAAACTTAATTAGATACCTCTTTTGCTTTTTTATCTTGCAAAAAGGAGGCATGTGAACCACTTTATTTTGACCATCTTTACAGGCTAGAGGCAGAATATCTTCAACCGTTAAAGCAATTATAGAAGAAAGAAGAAGAGGAAATAAGGCAGCTAATTATTCGGACAAAAACAATAACACCGATTTCCTTGAGATACTTCTGCGTGTTGATACCTTATCTGAAGATGAAAAAGTGAGCTTCGTTTTAGATTCTCTTTTGGGTGGCTATGAAACTACCTCTCTTTTAATGGCCACGGTGGTTTATTTTCTTGGCCAGTCACCCGTTGCATTACAACAATTAAAGGTAACATAAATTTCCTGTGTACTTAGTACAGTACTGTTTACACTATTTACCGAAAATTTTAAATTTAAACTATATATTTTAGTAAATGTTCTTTAATTTAAAATACGTAGGTTGAGCATCAAAAAATAAGAAGCATGAAGCGGAAGAATGAGAAGTTGAACTGGGAAGATTACAAGAGAATGGATTTCACTCAAAAGGTCATCAATGAAGCTCTCAGATGTGGTAACGTAGTCAAATTTGTTCATCGAAAGGCTCTGAAAGACGTCAAATTTAAAGGTATACTGTAAATAATATAATATTAATTATGCAGATTGAAGTATAGTGTATCTTCTCCATAATGCATGCATGAGCATTTTAGGTTATTGTGTTACTTTTTTATTGTCTTATTGTAAAACAGCTGATCGTCTGTAATTGATTTTCTTTCTGCAGATTACATGATTCCATCTGGCTGGAAAGTCCTGCCTGTTTTCACAGCTGTTCATCTAGACCCATCTCTACATGCAAATGCTCTACAGTTTCATCCTTGGAGATGGGAGGTACCAGAAATCTACAAGGAAATTATTTGAAATGATTGCTAGCTTCTTATAAAGTAAACTAATCTTGTTTAATCTGTATAACTAATGTTATATGTGCAGAGCCAAGATCAAACATGCAAGAAATTTACACCCTTTGGCGGTGGATCTAGATGCTGTCCAGGATCTGAGCTTGCCAAGGTTGAGGCTGCTTTCTTCCTTCACCACCTCGTACAGAATTTCAGGTAAAAGAATTGGAGAGAATTTTTGATATTTTAGATCGAGAGAAATAAATAAATTGATACTTAGTTATGTGGGAATTTTGATTTTCATTATTCTGAAGATGGAGAAATCAAGATGATAGTGATCGACCTACAGCATATCCATATGTAGAATTTCCAAAAGGGCTAGTGCTAAACGTAGACTTCTGTCCCGATGAAGTCGAGAAGAAGCACCATTAACTGCTCATTATGCTGGAGAACCATGGAGGCTTTTACCTTCATGTTTTGTTTCAGAAGAAAGGTCTCCTTTACTATTCCTTAAGGGAAGGACCTATATTCACTAATCACTGTAATTTTTGTTTTCTTTTTCCCCTCTTGTGAAGTAATATATATTTGAAAGTTTCCGCTTGAATAATGTGAAAAAGTTATGCCAGGCCCATTTGCTTGTACAAAATAAACAAGACGAAAAGGAAGAAGCGTAAATAAGAAGGTAAACAAAAATTTCCAACAGGGTATATTATTCAGAAATTGTCTTTGGCAAATTCTGAACTGTAACGAGAGTTGTAATAGCAAACATAATAATAGCCTACAAGGCTTCACTTTTTTAACAATCATTAACAAGCAACAGTGACTTATATTCCTGAAAAGAGTTAGCTATTTAGCAAGCGAGGAGCGTTTAAATCTTCCGTGGCAGAGTTGAACCTGCGTTGCTGCCAAAAGAGTGAGCATTTTAATCTTCTTTCATCCCCATTATCAATGAAAGCTTCATCTTTTTTTTTCTGGTTATAAGTTCATTTCATAGTTTTAAAGCTAATAATATTTCTTCTTTTGAGATAAATGCGGCCTCATGTTGACCTGCTGTTGATCTATATCAAGGGCTCACTATAAGTTCCTTGGATAATTCTAGGGAAGGTAATGAATTTCAGCTCATGAAAGCAGGCTTGTACATGTTTCTCTTATTCATATTCAATGAAAGATTTATCTGATAATTTTATTTTAATTATTATGTGTTCTTTTAATTTATTTAACCGTATTGTTTGGTCAACTCTATTATGTTTGGCATTCTTTGATAGCCTGATCACTTCTGTGTTTAATGGGAGGATGTCTGGCCTGAATCAAAAAGCTTTAACGATGAAGGGTATTCGACCAATTCCATAAGAGTGGAACAGAATACGTCAAAATGACAAAGATTCTGGATCTCTATCCAACTCATTTCTTTCAATCTTCCCTACGCTGTTCCTCATGTGGGTTTGAGAATTGTAGGGTAATTTCTTATGCGAACTATGTTTCAGCAAATGTTGGTAGTTTGCGGTGAAGGAAGCTGATAGGAGCAAGATACTTCAACAAGGGCTATGCAGCTGTCGTGAGACCCCTCTACTCTTCCTTTGAATGTCCTGGCTAGTGGCAAATTTTCAGCCAAGGCAAGCGTCTCTGGCTTCGGCAAAATCACCAAAAGCTCCAGTGGCAGCTTTTTGAAGTTAACCAAATTTATTAATGGTTTGGGGCTGAGTTGACTATTTTCATAAATGTGAGGTACAACTTGATAATTATAAAAACAACAAGGAGTCACAATAAATTAATGCAAAAAATTGGGCCATTGCACATGATGAATTGATGATATGACAGACGTAGTAAAATAAGAAACAAGAAGGGAGTTAAAATAGTCAAAACTGTTGTCATGATCTAGTAATTTCTCATTTTACTTGCCATTAATTATTGATAATTGTTCAGCAGCATATAACAGCAACATTGCTGAAGAACTAAGATAAAAAGCATACTAAGGCTTTCTTATAACCATAATCAGGAAGAAATCAATGCCTTAATCAATAACTAAACTTAGCCTGAAGGAAAATGTACTAATTCTCACACTGCCTTCACTGCTATAGGACTCCTAACTTGGTGTTTTTTATCATCTGACCATATCAACTCTCCAAATACATAGTCCTTAGTTGCAGTATTTGCCTTCTTGACTGTAATTGTGACTTTGAAACTTTTCTCTTCTCCAATCTTCACGAACTTCAAGCTCTTTGGTGCAACAGATACCGAAATTCCATTCGGCTTTTTCACACGAGCTTTGTAAGTTTCCGGACAACCAACATTCTTAACTGTTCTCATCACTGTGATTGAGCCGGAGAGTTCAGGGATTGTGATAGATGGGTAGTTGAAGTTGACTAGACTAGCATTCTTGGGGCATGTATAGTTGTTTTCTGAGAAGAGCGAAATTTGTGTTTCGTTGTACTTCAATGCACAAAGGAAGTTTAGGTAATCATTCACAGTCAAGTCATAAACCAACCCAGGATCCATGGCCAGATTTGGTTGCACATGCCCTGCTCCATAGCTGAATGGTGTTGCTGCGAAGTAGGATGCATTTAGGATTGTTTCCTTGTTGTTATCTACGATTGTTGCTGTGAAACAGAGTGCAAAAGAAATTATCAAGATTGAGTTTTCGGCACATCTAGTAGAAATGAAGTGTTCAAGGACTAGTTTTCATGCACCTGTTGTCATGATGGCTGATTTAATTGCTGCAGGACTCCAGTCAGGATAGAGAGTTTTAAGAAGGCCAGCAATTCCAGAAACATGAGGACATGACATTGAAGTTCCTGATACTGCGTTAAATGGAATCCGGCGCTTGTCAAAATCTTGATTTGTTGGACTTTCTGCTTCAGTATAGGCAGCTATAATTGTCACTCCTGGTGCACTGATATCAGGCTGAAACATTGAGAATTAGAATGCTTGATTATTTAATTCAAATGGCTTAAATTTGAAAGAGACTCAACTCAGTTGCATTTTACAGTACCTTAAGGATCTCTGGGGTGATGGAGTTTGGCCCTTTCGATGAAAATGCAGCCATGTATGGCGCTGGTTTTGTTCCAAGTTCTGTGGTTGCACGAGTGATGTAACCAACAGGATGCCTGTTAGAAATAAGACTCAAATTATGGTAACATGAATTTCCAAGGAAGCTGAAGAAATTCCAGGATTGTTTGTTATCTTACTTTGTTGAATTGACGTAACTAAATATAGCTACGCCATCAGCGAAGTTGATGTGCGATGCAGGTAGAACATGAGGATCAGCTAGAAGCTCATTCCCATTTTCCTGGCTGTTGGCAAGAACCATGCCAACAGCACCAGCCAGTGCTGCTTGCTCGCCCTTGTCCACTCTTGCATTGTTTCCGCGAAGGCAAACCAAGATTTTTCCTTTCACCTTTTTAGGATCAAGTGTTCCAGCCTCACATAGCAGACTGCATAACACCCCCAACAAGTCAGAGAACTGCCACAGTTTCAATCACAATACTAATATAGAGAAATTATCCTATTCTTACGCGTTTTCTTTTGTTGCATTAGCTACTTTAGCATTTGCACCACTGATTAGTGGGAAGAACTTGTTGCCCGGCAAGGCTTCAGCCGATAAGCTTTGTCCCTTAATAATCAAATATATGTTGATATATAAGTTCCTAACCTAAAAAAGGGTTTCCGAATTTTTGAAAGGAGGGCAAAAATATAAGACCTTGAAGCGTTTGTTGTTGCCAAGGACAACATAACTAGGGAAATCTCTATCCATTGTGCTAGCTCCAACTGTGATTTGCCAAGGTGCAACATTCAACACTGTACCATCAGCGGGACCAGCATTGCCAGCAGAACAAATGACAACAATTCCATGATTGACGGCATGAAAAGAGCCGATTGCAATGCCGTCTTCGAAAAATGCTGGGGCATAACCGCCTAGTGAAACAGACAGCACGTCAACACCATCGTAAATTGCCATATCGAAGGCAGCCATTATATCAGCGTCATAACAAGTAGATCCTGCCGCAGGCGGCCAGCAAACTTTGTAAGCTGCTACTCTAGCTTTTGGTGATCCTCCTTTCGCTGTTCCTTTGCCCAAGCCGAAAACACTTGCGTTGGCAACAAAATTACCACCGGCAGTTGACAATGTGTGTGATCCGTGCCCTTCTTTGTCTCGCGGAGAATCATAGGAAGAGTTCAGTGGTCCAACAACAGCGGCATAGCCTTTGTTGAAGTATGTTGCACCAATTAGCTTCCTACAATTTATTTCATAACAAACAGACAATCCTCTTATGCTCTGGACATACATAGAGTATAGTGAAATTTATAATGCATTGATTAATCAAATAATAATCCGAGGCCTGCATTGAAGTATGATATATACTCAACCGACTCATGGAAAAACAAGGGATTGTCAAAGCAGCCTGCCATTGTTTCCTAATCTTCTATTTAATAAATATGCATTAACAAAAGAGCTATTAGAGAGAGAAGAAAATTCAATAACTATACAAATTCACAACGGAACAAAACAAAAATTTTGAAAAGGAATCAAGTTTAAACAATAATAATATTCAGGCGAGGCAGGCGGTAGAGATCAATTTATTTTATTAGACAAGTTGATGAAAGCATCTTGAAAAAATCAATACAAAATTAAATTTAATAATACCCTAAATTAATGAATATGTGTTGGTAATTCAATTACCGTATAAAAAAACGATAATATATTGATATGTAATAACTAATTTATTAGATAAGTTAATAAAAAATTAAATTTAATAATAATATTATAAATTAATAAAAGTATTATTAAAAGATTCAATAAATATAAAAATAAAAAAATTTGGGTATATTATGATTGAAAGTTCGCTCGCTCGCTCGCGTAACAGAACTAAAATTTTGAAAAGAGCAACAGAGTGTGAGCAAAAATCAATGGCACCTGTTGCAATGGAATCCAGAATCCTTGTCATTTTGACAAATTCCTTTCCACTTCGATGGAATTGGTCCCAACCCTTCATCGCCAAAGCTTTTCGATTCAGGCCAGACACCTAGCACGATCCATTGAAACCAACAGTCACGTTATCCATCCACAGAATGTCCAACATGATCGTGAAATATATTAAAACCTGAAATTATGTTAAGCAAGCACAACTACTTTCTGAAATGGTCGTACAAAGTTGAACACTAATTTTAAAGCCTCTAGAAACAGTTAATTTTAAAGGACGGACATTTGAGACTAATGAACTTGGATTAGTCAAACCAGAGCAGAGCAACTTTATACAATCTTGGTTTATGACAAATTTAATGTTATTTTCAGTTTTCTAAATTATATTAATTGCATGGATGAAGTCAACGATCCAAATTACAGTTCAATTATTTTATTGTCATGTTGATTGTTTCTGGGGATAAAGTTCACCAAAAAATGTTGATAAATGATTTCCAAATGTTATAATAAAATAAAATTTTCAAATCAATGAAGGGAAAATTAAAAAACAAAAGGGAAGAAGAAGAAGAAGAAGAAGTTGCCTGTGTCGAGATTTCCAATAACGGTATCTTCACCGTATCTTGCCTTCTTCCAGATTGAGTTTGAAGGAATTCTGCCACTATGCTCGAGGCCGAGGAAATCCCATGAATGAGTTGTGTGTAATTGCCTTCCCTTGTTCGGGAAAACTGAAACGACTTTTGGATGTTCTGCACTATGCAATGGAATCAAACCCAGTTATAAATCAAGAAGAAGACAAACAAAAGACAGAAAACAGAGGAGCAGCAAGGATTCTGTAATTTTTCTCACTAGCTATCTCTGCTACAACTTCTTCATCTAGCATTGCAGCAAAGCCATTGATGTGTCTTGTGTACGAGTAAAAGATATCATCTTTAGGATTACCATCACTGTTTAGAAAGTTGAAAAAAATGATGTCACCGGGAATGAATATGAATAAGAGAAACATAAAGCAAATTTTCTTGTACTCAAATTCAATACCTTCCCAAGAACGATCCCAGAAACTCATAGTGAGATTCAGTAACTCGATTCAAATCAACAGATGAAAGTTCAGGCCCATGAGAATGAGCTCCCAAGTAAACAACATAAGACTGCATTCATTTCCAAATAAAGAAACTTCACTTGCTTCAAGAAGTACGAAATCATTAATAACAACAGAGGAAGAAAGAAAGAGGGATTAGGATTTCAAATGCTTACCCTTTTGGTGGCAAATGTGGATTTGAGCCATAGAGAAAAGAAAAGACAGGATAAGAGGAAAAAGGAAGTAGTAGAATTCAAAATCCCCATTTGCTTGCAAGTGTTTTAGTAAAATATGCAGTGTCTCTCTGCTTCAACTCTGTTTTTGCAGGGTACAAGGGCTCTCCTTTTATACAGTAATGGAATGGAAACAGAGAGAAGCCGTGAGCCGTGTTTCTATGCATCATGCTGAAAGCTACCCTCATTTTCAGTACATTTATTATGCCATTTTAAATGCGATTTCTCGTCTTCTGTTTTGTGTGAAGGAATGACTCTCATCATTGACACAGAATGACATAATTCTGAGTAAGTTACTATCAAATAAATATGACATCCTACAACCTGAGGAAGTTTCGTGAGTGGCTTGAAAGCTCCATGTGGTTGCCGCGTAGAACATAGCGTTTAAGCAATCGAGAATCTAAAGAGTATCAAACCTTGACAACATAAAACTCGGCTGCATTGCCCGTGAGTTATGGAGATAAACTAGGCTGTGGTCCATCTCAATTCAGCTCATCAATCAATGGCTGAATTTTGCAGCCGCTTGGAACCCACCAAACCGTTCATCAGGTGTTGATCTTGGATTATGATGTTGTTTTAATTGGCTTTTAATAAAATAATATTGAGTATCATAGTTAATAATAAATAATTTAAATTATATATTAGTAAAATTTATAAATTAATTTAGATTATTTTAATATATAAATTTAACTTTTTAAGATATAATTTAAATTATTCGTTATTAAATATGTTAAATGTTAATTTTTATTAAAATTAAAGAAAATAAAATTACCAAAAGGTTCCAATCCGTTAATCTTAAGGTATACCTCTCGTCTTTTACGTAAAAGTCGCGATCTCAAGAGGTAGGTGTATCCCAACGTAGTCTTGGGATAATGACATCTGAGTCCCTGACTATTTTAACTTTTCACATTTGGGAGCATAATTGATGTACTTATATCAAACAAGCCTTCAATCCCATTGCCCCTTGCGATACGAAAAGATCCGACTAATAGGGATGGTTCTAAATTTCTAACGTTCCTTGGTAGGTAAGATAGGGAGACATCAACAATTGCTATCAATGGGATGAGAAGGTTAAGGGACAGTTGGGCAAATTGTACACACAAAGTGTGCTACCCCCAATTTAAAAGTCACCAATACAGAATTACTGTGTGCCCATTATTTGGGAACACTGGGTTTTGGTTGACCGACGAAAAGTTCAGAGGGGGACCGGGGTTTTACGACGAACTCTCTTGACTCAGTTTATGCAAATTGGACCTGCCAATGGGCCTCCTCAATAGACTAGTCAATGTTTGGTCAAAAGCTTACAGCCCACGCCCGGATTTTTGGGCAATCCCCTAAATATCGTCATGTTATATGGGACCCGCATACCAGCTTTCAAAACCCCTAACGGCCGTAAGAAAATCCGTTAAACGACCCGCAACGAGGCTGTAATTTGTCTCGGTGCGATGGCTCTGGCGCCGTCTCTTACCGACCAAAAGCCGCCATGGATTTGACTGGCCTTAATCCGAAAGTGGACCCACATAAAAGAAAATGAAGTGTAATTGCGGTCCAGAATTATTCACACGAGAGGCAAAAAATCTGGGTTTAAATTTGGCAGTATTGCGCCAATAACGGCCGACTTATTTAATGTCTGGTAATAACATTGGTGGCCGTCTCTGTACAGTCCCATCTCTATGTCTGGATTTTCTGCTGTCTTTGTTTCCCTTTTTCTTTCTTTAAAAATCCCAGTTTCATTCATGGACTCTCTCCCTAATTCAGAGCTACCTTCATTTGTCAAACTGAAAGCGAAAGCGGTGACTGCAAGGGAAAGAAAAGAAAGCAATCATGGTCCTCTGCCTGCTTCTGCAAACTTTCTTCCTATGGGTTTGACTACTTCAGTTATCTGATGTTTTATTTGATGTTGCAGGATCAAATTAAGTGAAGTGAGGGATGATCTAATTTTATATATATCTGCTGCCTGGCTCCCTGGATGCCAACTAAGAAGCTTGCCGACATGCGTCGATTTCTTTTCAGCTGGCATCGGCGGAGTCATGCAGATGAATTTAGCAGCAGCTCCGCCAACTTAACAGATACTGGAAATTCTTATTTCAGGTGCGAACTCGGCTTTCCTTTCCGCATAATCTTAAGATATTTCAGCTATTCATAATAGTTTTCTTAATAACTGAATGATAAAACAGAGTAAGGGCATGGTTTTGTTGAAACAATTTCAAAATCTATCCTGGACTAACTCTAAAGCTCTTGTGTACAACTTTAATGCAGTCAGCAAACAGAGTTCATAGACTATAACAAAACAATAAATAAATAAACATCAGTAACATCATCCCATAAATGAAAGCTATCAATCTGTTAAGTTTGTCTGAATTTAGCTGCTCTGTAGTTCTCTGTCTGTCTGTCTATGTGTATATATGTTTTACAAGATGGAGCAAGAATAGGGGTAATAGTCCCTAACAACATGAGCATCGGAACGAGGAACTCCAACTTTGTAAGGCCAGACTTGCAATTTCGATTCATTATCCTGGTCCTTCTTCTTTTTTCATCATCATCGCCGACACTCACCAGCTTTGCATATCCAACCTTCTTTCTTAACAAAGTCGTTAGCGCTACCGCGTCTACACCATCTCTGGTCACCTCTTGAATTCATTGCATCACAGAGTCAGGAAGAAATAACGTACGAAGTCAATTTTCTTTCCTTTCCAAACAATCTTATCCGCACGTACGTCATTAATTATATGTAGTAAGTTGTTCTTCAAAATTATAAATTTAGAGTAACTGAATTGGGATTATATTTTGTGTTTTCTTATAATCAATAATAATAATTTGTATTAATTACATAAATACACCCTTTAAGTTATTGCCTGTATGTCGGCGTTAAGGAGGACGGTGCAGGTGAGAGAGAGATGACATGAACACACCATTATAATATTGGTCTGATGTCTATGCCGAGGAGTGTGGTGTTCCCAAAGAGGGAAGAAAGCAGCCCATACATATGTGAGAAATTGAGAGCATACCAGTAACTCCCAATTCGAATATCCCATCATCAGGAGATGCCTACCCAACCCACCCGGTTCATTAGTTAATAAATTAAAGAATAAGAATAGTTCAATTAATTGACTATACATTATGTTGAAAAATGGTGATATGGAGAGTAGACGTGTTCGTATCATGACTTTGACTAAGTAATGAAAATGAACGCATTCCGCAGGACTAGTTCGTTGAAATTCATTATCATAATTAACCTATGGGCATTCATCTTATGAACACAGCATATAATAACTTGAAATGAAAGAAAACTTGACTACGATTGGCATTCTACCAATCCATCAGCTGTCTTCATTCATTTAGCTTTTCACTCAAGTCATAGTCAAATTAATTTTGTATCGTCAAAAGTTTTGTGTTTCTTTCTCCAACAAGATCCAGCTTTCGTAAAAGGTAAATCTAGGATTTGATTTGAGATTCTCCTAGACTTCTAATTCCTTAATTAATTAATTGATAGCCCTTATTAGTGCTCTCTCCTAGGAGTTCAGTGTTCACCTTGCTATCTGGATTTTCTATATTTGCATTTTGTCTCTCTCTCCGGGATTAGTTTAAAAGTCTTGTGGTAATTATAAGTTCTTCTCTTCTAGTTGCAGTAGGGTTAAAGAGAATTAATGCTGAGCTAGCAGTAAATCTTCATGTAATTTGTTAGTTGCGAAAACTGATCCCACAGCCAGCATGTTACAGTTTTACATAAAAAAGTAAAAACAAATAACAATTTCTGATTCTATGCCACAATAGAAAACACCAGTGCTTCAACCTGCTACGATTAACCTCTCTTCTCTTCTCCGTTTTCATTTCATGAAGGATAAATTCCTGCTAAGCTCAGCACAATTTCTCAGTTTCTCTTTTTCACATGATTGAGCAACTGTCGCGGTGTCGATCGGCAATGACCTTGGGGTAATAATAGTAGTGCGGCACTCCGCCTTGATAATACGGCCAGCACTGAACCTGCTGCAGCTTGACTTCAGGTTCCTTTTTCTCTTCTTTCTTCTGATCAACGCTCACCGGCTCTGCATACCTCACCTTCTTTCTCAACACAATTGTCTTCCCCTTTCAACGCCGCCGATTCCACGCCCGAAACGCCAACTGCAATCTGCAGAGCCTTGGAGGGAGACTTGTGGCTTTCCATGGAGATATTGATAACCACCTTTCGCTGCAAAAAGTAACAATAGTAAACTTTTGTTTAAAAAAATTTCTTTTACATGCCTTCATGGTCTTCTCTTCTACTGTTAACTGTTTCCGCTTTCAGGAAGTACTCCCTGCTTACTTGCTTTGCTTCTCCTTTGTTTACTTGTTGTTGCAGATGTATTTATAAGTGTTCTTGTGGTTCCGAAATCAGAATTCACAGAAGAAAATTTCCATGTAGGTTCCCCGCGGGGAATTGATAAACTGCTGTAACAATCAATTCAAATATGTCAACAACATTTCCATGCACTTGGAGAACATGGCTGGCTGGATTTAATGATGACCATCCATATTATGGTTGTGTTAATTAAAATAATCATGGCTAAAATAAAATAAATTTTATGATTAAGAGAATACTTAACCAGGAAATAGAAACTTCTGATTAAAATTGAATAGTGAAGAAACCAAGTAGAATATTCGTCGAAACAAGTTGGCACAGAAATTAAGCCGCAATGTAACTGCAAGTCAACGTGGCCCAGTCATGAATTTAATGAATTAAAATTAGTTTTTTGAAAAAGTAATTAAGTCAACTGATTCTACGGTCCAAAGTCTTCCTAACGGGTATATCAGGGCAGTTAATTGAGGAGATTTAGTCAATGTCATAACTTGACTCTACGCAACGACGTCTTTGATGCTTCCTCGTTTCTTCCACTAGCCCTTTTAGATCATTCCACATCTTTTTTCGAACCTAGTCCTCGCGTACCATTTATCAATTCTTTAACATAGTTATGACTTCACAAATGCTTAACCAATTTTTTAATTTACTACCACAATTAACATGACATCTTCTATTGAAATTAGTCTAATCATTTCAGCCAATTTTGTTTTGGAAAAGCACTTTCAGAAAGTAATGTTGCTCTTTATATTAAAAAGTAATTTTTATTTGTCAATTTAATGTTAAATATTTACACATAGTTTGAAGTTTCCTCGATGCAATAGAAATTAGATGAGGGTGAAGAACACAAAGAAGAAAGAACAAAAATGGTGGGTTCACATCGATTTTCATCATCATCTGCGAAAAACAGCAAACTAAGTTCAATAAGAATGGACATGAAAATGTAATGCCTCTAAAGGAAAGCAACTTGTGGGGGAAGAAAATGAAATGGTTTTTCAAAGAAGATGATGTGATCAAACACGTGACAGGTAATTACTTTATACCTTGCAAAATCAATATTAAATCAGAGCGGTTATTACCAAATGGAAATGACAATAAACAAACATGCTGTGCACAGCAGAAGAGACACCATCTTTCACTGGTAAAGTCAGTCAAAGCCTTGGGAATATTTGATCCTTTTCACGTTAAATCTAAACAAATATACTTCAGCACGCACGCAAGAACTGTATAATTTTTAAGCAAATTATTATAGTGGTAAGTTGGACTGTTAATGTTTCACAGGATGGAGCAAACGGAATCAGGATATCGGTCTTCGTACACAATTACGCGATCATGCCAGAAATGGTTCGGGAGCAGCAACACCATGGCCTGCTCCTTCTTCTCCTCATCACCCTGCTGCAGAGGACCAACACTCACCAATTCTGCATGCCCGACTTTCTTTGTCAGTAACTTTGTAAGTGTAATCACGTCTACCCCGTCTCCAGTTAATTCGATCTGTCTCAGGTCTTCCCCTTTTAAAGCCGCTGATATCACTCCTATATTTCATTTATTTCATCGACCCTTAACATATTTCATACTGTAATACAAAATACAAATTAATTTAGAATTTCTTCCGGTTTACCTGAACAGCCAACCACGATAGTCAGGGCCTTCTTGCGAGACTTCTGGTTATGCATGGAAACTTTTATCACCATCTTTTGCTGCAACACCAGCAGAGAACATACTCAAATAAGAACAATTTCTGTTTAGCACGTACAATATTTGTACATACAAGTAAATAATAAAATAGGCTTGCTGGGGCTTCCTTCTTTCCAAACTCGTGTACGTTCATGGTTTTGTGTAATTTTGTTGCAGACGATCGATGCAGACAGAAAAGGCCAGTGCTTGCTTCTTGCGAGAGCTTTCCTGCTATTTATAAAGGAAGGAAAAATCATTACGGATCAATGATTAAAGTAAGCAAATCTTGATTCCAGGAATTGGTCCATTCAAGATGACGGGATAATTAATTTACTCGTTAGTCTATGAAGCAATGGATGACGCATACTACACATCATGTCTTAGACCCTATGTAGCTTCTCCAATTATATCTACAGTACTGAACCGACAGTCATAGACCAGAGATAGTACATTAATTATTAATATAGTACTAAAAGACAGTAATTGATAATTGTTAATTGATTTTCTTTAATAATATCTTATCCTTCTCAAATTATTTTGTGTTATCAATTAGGTTGATAATATATTGGTAGACCGAGAGTATGAATAAGAGAAGAATTTGTCCTCAATATATTTCATGAAGTTTTCTTGAAATATATTAATTAAATCATTAATTAATTGTTGAGTGATCAAGTGGATCCATTCAAAATATTGTGAAGAAGAAGCATTTCAACCTGATGTGAGTGTAAACCCCACCCACCCACCCAGTCGCAGCAGTCCAAATATGCTAATTTTGTCTCTACTTGCTTCTAAAGTAGGTCATAATTATATAATTTATATGCCCAATTGCAATATCATCCTACGTAGTGGACTCAACGTCACCAAATTTTAGTATTTTTAATTAATGAGTTGAGAACTAATCTAATTACTAGTTAGTTAATCATAACAACAATCCAACCCATGAAGAGAATTCAAAAGGATAACTGCTTTTACTAGTTAATTGACACATAATTAAGTGTATCAAGATTGATCAAAACTCTTGATGTGAATGTTTAATCTCCTCAGCCAAATCGAGTGAAGAGTCATGTGGAAAATATCAAATCTCTTGGGAGATTCATTTATCACAAAGTGTCTCTGCACTTGCTTAACTCTCCTTTGCATTCTCAAATACTGCCTTTGCGATATGCCCGTAAGGATTTTCTTGATATTTGGTATATCCTTCACTTCAATTTGCACCGAAAATGATTTCCAATTCAGAACGTCACTGAATGGAGCCACATAGCTGTCTGAAATCAGCACCGGCACACATTCTGCGTAGATTGCTTCCACCACTCTCGGGCTCGCTACTTCGTACCCACTTGGGCACAAGCAAAATTTGCTCTTTCTTAACATCGAGTTGTATGACACATTTTTCGGAAGTTGGTCATAGACTTGCACATCCTGGCCTTTGTTCTTCCATTGCTCTAGGAGTAGGTATCTAATGTGGCCGTGAAGCCGGCCGGCAAAGAACGCGAGGACGGAACGACGTGATGGCGAGGGACCGCCGATAAGTCCTGTGACTTCGCCGTTTTGGAGATTGATTTCTGGTAACGAGGCATCTTTGCTGGGATTAAATCCTTCAGAAGTGTTGGCATTGCATAGAACTCTAACAGACTTGTGGAATAAATGTGGCACAAATGATGATGTTCTCGGACCCTGTCGACAAATACATACCCGTATGCCTGTCAATATAGCGGGTTGGTCTAGGTCTATACCACGAACGTGGGCATTGGGCCTAAGAGACCCACGTGTTAAAGTGGGTTGAATGTCAAATGCCACCACTTTTTTAAAATAATGCAATCAAATAAACGTCTACAATACGTTGCAGAGCAAAAGGAGAAAAATAAAAGGTGTAATTTTAGTGCAGAAATGGCTTACCCAATCATGGCATGACAGCATGAAGTGATCGGCACCAAGGCTTCGATTCCAGAAGGGATATTTATTGGAAATAATATTGATGTAGTCAACAACAGAGCGTCCAATTGCATTGATTTCATGAGCTCCAGGAACGTACAAATACTTCACCATCATCACCACACTAAACGGAAGGAAATAAACCAAAGCCTTTTCAGGATCTTTAGTTCTGTAAATATTGTTTTTCTTCTCCATTTCATGAATGAATCTTCCCTCTGTTGAATATATGCTCTTGCATGGACCGTCGTGAAACAATGGCGGCTCTCCTTCCTCGTATACGTAAATCTTGAAAAGCTTCTCCATCTCCAGATAACTCCTGATTACACGAAGACATTTCAGTTATTTCAATAGAAATTATTAAGGATCTCTACTCTGTGTTACAAACTGACAAACTAGGTCTGTTTTAGTAGGGCTTCAAATATTATTATCCCATGAACTTGTACCGATGAAAGGCATTAGCGTTTCTGTAAATTGGGCCTCGGGGAACATAGTCTGGATCTTGATGGACTGATGCCGAATTCCTGACTAAAGCAGCTTCTCTTATGGAAAATCTGGCTTTAGCTATACTTGCTTCTAGCTTCTCCAATTTACAGTATCTTTTCTCAGGTTCGGTCACGGAAGTGACAGAAACTTGTTCGGATTCATTGTTCTTTGATTTGCCCTGCTCTTTTACC
Source organism: Xylocarpus granatum (assembly GCA_019650275.1). Lineage (NCBI taxonomy): Eukaryota > Viridiplantae > Streptophyta > Magnoliopsida > Sapindales > Meliaceae > Xylocarpus > Xylocarpus granatum. Next base: position 888,764 of record BNST01002429.1, on the reverse strand, counting down.
TAATGATTGAAACCAGCATCAATGAAACATTAAAATCATAAATTACAGTGAAGAATCGACATAATTCCTACCAATGGAATTGTTCCATTTGCAAGCAATGAATCCGAGGAGGAATGTTTGAACACAGGATCTGGACTTCGTTCGAGCTGTGTGGACCAAAACAATAGAGGAAGTTTAGTCAGTGATGAACGAAACCGTTCTGAAGCTGAAGAAGAAAAGTTAAAAACATATGATGAAATTGTTACGTACCTGTTGAATTGTTTCATTTGTAAAGAAAACTGTTTCATTTGCGATGAATAAATCTGTAGTACTTTCCAACACTGAATTAGAAGTAGAAGAAGAAGAATAACCTGGGAAACCAATTCTCCATGACAGAACTGAAGACAAAGAAGAACTACCAGCTGGAGCAAGGGTAAAAACAAGAACTGAGATCACGGCCAAAGGTAGAATCAGAAGTAACAGAACAGAAAACGAAGAAGAAGACCAGAAAGTTGACTGAGAATATAGCTGCCACTTCCAATTAGAAACTCTCATATCTTTCACTTTTCGGTTCTTAATTCCTGAAGCTAAATAAAACAAGCAAGAATCTTAAACTTGCAGAAGAATTTTGGGAGGAGATCATATTCATTACTTGATAGCAAGTTTATTCTTTGTTGCATATCAGAAATATTCCCCACATGGTACGGGCTGCGTGGCTGAAGCTTTATTTAACATGTTCGCCGTGTAAACTAAAAAAGGCTTGATTTTCTTTCTTAAATGTCAGCATGCTTGGATCTCTTTTCCCATTTTAGTATGCAAGAAGCCAAGGAATTTGGCCTTGTTTGTTGCTAAAATCTGTATATAATGACAGATATTAATGAATTTTACCAGTTAAGCAGATGATCTTTCGGAGCTAGCCAGCATTGGCCCAGAGTAGAAGTTAGAATATTAGCCCGCCATAGAAGTCATTGCCATTTATTCTTCGAACTTCTTTAACTTGAGGGATGGATCAAAGACTTTATAATCTTCAAACTTTTTTTTGCTTGAGGGATGGATCAAAGACTTTACAATTAAGGGTATGTTTGAAATTTAATTATTGTGAGAAAACGTCCATTGCCAATGCACGAAATTTGGATTCATCATTCTCGGAAGAAATTCAAGATTTTGTAAGTATCTGAACCTGTGCATCATCGGAATCTGATAATTAAGTCTATTAATTTTCTTCATTATCAATCAACTGTATGTATGTTGTTATTATTATGGTAAAACCAATATCTCTGGCCTTGTTTTACACTATGTTATTATTATTAATATATTATGATATAATTAACTATCAGTATATATCCCACAATCATTAATCCTGCATATGTATATCCAATTGCATTGCACTGTCAGCCATCCATCAAGAGAAATGAATGGAGAATTTTTCAATCCATTAAGAAGAAGAATGGAGAATTTTGTTAATGGCAGTAGCTTTCGATAGTGGTCCAAATTGCCGATAGCTGTTCTATGTCCTCCACTATTGTCTGGTACAGTAGTTCTCCATCCATGTCTCTAATTTAAATCCATTACCATCATTGTGTTGTTAATTGACAGCCCGTGAAATTCTAATCTCACCCCCTCTTTGAAAAACAACTCTCTATCTTTCTACGGGAAAGTGTACAGTAGAAGCCATAGAATTTTCAACAATTTACACGTACAATCAATCTTCTAAGCCTGATAGAATGAACTATCATGTTGAAAACATCATATCTAACCGGAGGATTATTCACAACAAAATGTCTTTGCACCATCTTCACTCTTTTCTTGCATTCTCAAGTACTGATCCTGAGGAATCCCCATCAGAATCTTCTTCAGGTTCGGTAGTGAGTTATTCCATTGAGTTTATGTTCTTGCAAGTACCGTAGTGAAATAATGGTGGCTCCCCTTCTTCATAGACAAAGATTTTGAACAACTTTTCCATTAACAAGTGACTCCTGTATAATTTCAATAAAACGTGAGTTAAAAACAGGAAAAGAATATATAGAAAGAAATGCTGACTGCTGATAGATATCTTGTGCAACCAAAATTAAAACCCAGGTAATTTGCAATCTCGGCTAGGATCGAATTAATTCAATTTTCAAGTTTGATTTATCATATTTTATAATTAAAATGACAGTTTGAAAATTCATTCTTGCATATAAAATGTTATTGCTTGACTTTAAGATTTTGTCACAAAATTGCAGGGCCCTGACTTTCTCCCAGGTACTCCCTATGCTGCTACATAATTAATGTTCCAGTACAAGAACATTTCGAAAGCTAAGTGCTTCCTGATCTTCATAAATTTTATCAACGATTATCGCAGAAGAAGTGATCATGTTGATCTGTAAAAGTGATTGAGATCATAATACGGGTGGAATGCATAAGGGTTTCTGTAGATTTCGCCGTGGAGGACATAGTCCTTATCTTCAAGAGTTGAAGTGCTGTTAGGGTTTAAAGCAGCTTCTTTAATCAAAGCCCTAGCTTTTGCCAAAGTGCTTCCAGCCTGTCAAGCTTTTCATCTCTCTGCTTATTGGTTGTTTTTTTTCTGCAACAAATTCAACAATGTGTTCTACTTTCTCTGTTCCTGCGCAATGAAGATCAATCAATTAACAAGAAAATCAGAAAACAACTAATGAATCATCAATATCACAAATGGGAAATCAGGGTTTTGTAGATTGATGAATGCAGAAGCAGAAGTGATTACAAAACCATCTGTCCACATCCATGGAGATGCCGCGAGATGAAACCAAGAAAAATCCATTAAAATCCCTGAACAGACCAATAACAGAAAATACAGCAAAGGAAAGCAAAAACAGGAGAATAACTTTTAAAATATTTTCTGTAAAATATCTTCCTCATCTCTCTTCTTCTCTCCGAATGAAAAGATGAAGATTCTAAAACTGGGAATTTATGGAAGATCCTTGTTATAACAAAATCATGAACATGTGGCTTTGTTTCAAGCTTCACATCCACGAAAACGTTGGCTCGGTTACTGCAAATGCGACAGATAACCAGGTGAAGCCAATGGGAAGTAATCCAAGTACGAAAGAACTTCCTGTCGATACGAGATCTGCCACTTATTTCAATAATTAAATTAAAAATAAAAATATATATATTAAATTGATTTGATTTGATTAATTAACACAATTTAATTAATTAATCACCGTCCAAGCATGTCTGCAGACACAAATCATAAACATAAGCCAAACAGTTCTTATAATTCTTATATAAATTAACGGGATAATATAATATTTAACTCTCGGAAAAAAAATATATGAGATGTAACAGTGTCTATTGACTTGCACAAGGAATAATAATAACATCGAACAATAAGAACCGGTTACATATCATCGACAGTATCTTCCTCATTTGAGTGGGTCGAAATCGAATGTTTCTCGAGAGAGAACTTGAATGTGTAGGCACTATCTTTGAGAGGAAATGTTTTGTTGCACTTGCTTCCACTGCCTCTCTTGTTTTGGTAACCCGGGTAATCCTCTTTCAGAAACTTTGCTTTCTCTTTCAAAGCAAGACCTGAATTTTTTGCCAGCTCCTTCAAATTCCACAGACTGTAAGGTTGATCATCCCTATGCGTAACATGCAATTCTCCTTCTTCATTCAGCATCTCCCTCGCAATTATGAAGAATGCCTTTACTAATTTTTGGTGCCTCCTATATTGGATATTTGTACCAAAGCACAATGAGGTAAACTACGAACTGGAAAGTGCTTCTCAAGGAAGTGATTATTCAGTGCTTACATATACTTACTTGATGAGTGTGATGTTCCTTTCACCCAAGGGAGGGAAATACCCAGCATGAGGGAAATTGAATACGATAATATCGAACTTCATTTGAGACAGAGTAGGATGTTTATTCATGTTATGAACATCAACTCCGTGCAACACCAGACATCCTTTGCTCTTCAATATCTCCAAATGTGCTCCACTATTACAATGCTTCGTACGCAGAGAACCTATGAGATCAAAATCGTCAAACAAAATGAAAATCAAACAGTTGATAAATTCGTAGAGATTTATTGAGGAGAGTTACGTTTGGAATACAGCGATGTGGCAACCATGTTTGTTGCCTCACCAAAAGTCCTAGCAAGACAAGCAGAAAATGAGAAGTCTCCCTCTCCAACAAACAGCAGCTTCTGTTTGTTGTTGTAGTGCTTAATCCATTTCACTTTCTTACTCCCTTTTTTGTTGGCCATATTTAATGAGTTTCTCGGTGGGTTGATTTCTGAAACTAATAATTAAATAAAACCAGGAACTGAATCTTTTCTCCCAGAAAGTGTATTATTCAGGGGATTCATTCTTTACTTGATGACTAGTTTACTCCTTGCCGCATACCAGAAGCATTCTACATAGAAGCTGGTTGGCTCAAGCTTCAATTATTTGACATGATTTCCCCTCAAAAGCTTTGCCTTATAAAGTTGGCCACAATTTGACATGTTGCTTTTGAGGGTTTTTCCTCGGATAACAACCTTTCTTTTTATCTTCTTAGATTTCTTAAGAATGAAGTCACGTTTCAAATCGAACTATTTTCACTTACTTTTATTTTATTTTTGGTATTATTATTCTTGTAGAACAAATAAGAATTACTATTTGTCAACAACTTAGTACGTATTTCAACTTATCAATCTAACTTGAACCTTCCACTAATTGACAAGCCCAGAGGAAATCTCACTTCCTACTCAAGCCTAAACGATCAGCCAACAAACTCAAAATAGGGTCCAAAGCCCCATTTCAATGTGAAGAGGTCTTAAGCCGATAATTATTCATACATGCCCAAAACATTCTCTTGCAAAAGTTAACGATAGCTAAAATGTAAATCGTCTAATGCAAGCTAAAATATCAGCAAGATCATTGGCAGCACAGTGGCTAATATTTCGGTGACTCAAAATTTGAAGGTGGAGTATTCATTGATAGGAAATTTTCAGTTACGCTTGATTAATCCACCCAGTAGTTTGTTGCAGAGAGAGTAAAGCTCGGTATTTTCTTTTAATTAGTTTCATGGTCTGTTAGATGTTACTCTGAAGTCAACTGCTTTCTGGGCTGGTAAAACAAAGTGTACAAGAGAGAGTTTCTATCGAGTACTTGGTTCCTGAAACTGATCTGGCGTTCTGATTGTCGTTTACTTACTTGACGAGCTTGCTGTCATTGTTAACGTCAGGAAGTGCAATTACCTGCATGAGGGAAACAAGAATGATGACATCAGACTTCATTTTAGAAAGAGTTGGATGTTTAGTTCATATAATGCCCATTAACTACAAACAACACCAAACATTCTTTACTCTCCAAGCTTTGCAAGTGTGGTTTACTTGGCCAATACATTGTCCGCAAAGTTTGTTTAGAACTACTAAATTTGAATTTTAAAAATGCACATTTCATAACCACGTATATCTGAATTAACAAAAATAAGAGTCGAGGGGTGTAGCAGAAAACGAGAAGTCTCTCTCCTTCACCACCAAGCACTATATTTTGGTTGCTGCTGCAGGGGCTAGTCCATTACGTATTATTTTATACTACTTTTACCAGATAAAAACTGAATATTAATGGATGAAATTTAGTTATGCATGATAGCTCCCAAAAGATGAAGGTGTAGGCCATAGAGGATAAGGGAATAAGACCACAAAGTTCAAAATTGTTGATGCAAATTCAATGGTCATAACATTCATTGGCCACTAATGGACGGTTCATATTCTGCCTTCTTTAGTTGCCACGGCCTGCAGGGAACGATCAAAAGAGTAAAAGCAAGCGCTCAAAGATGTTGTGCGGGAATTGGAAACCCACTTGCCTTCTCCAGAGTTTTGAACACTGCTAATGCAGGCACCAGCGGCACCAGTTTTTGTGGATAAAGAAGGCACATGCACACTCTGTAGAGCTTCAAATACCAAAATTTTTACCAATATCAGGTACGAGCCATTTGCACTGAAATTGTGTAAATGTAGTGGATTTCTAATAGACCAAAGCCCTGGAAAATATTAGGGAAAAAAGTATTTATTTATTTATTTTTTAATTGGGGAAGGGATCCATGACAAGGCGGTTGGTTCCCGCCAAAATCGTGACGATAGTATTGCTGTCTCTTGTCTCCACGGATACTTTTCGCGGGAGATTTCACGCATTACAGCAACCATTTCGCCACGTGTCCTCTTCATTCACCATCTCTCCCCACGTAATCCCTTTCTGCCACCACTCATCAAATCTAGCCAACACCGAATTGCCTTCTGTTTGCACGCCTAAAGCCTTTTTCTGTGTTTCTATAGAAGCCAGCTGTGACAAGGGCAATAAAGAAAATCAAATCTCTCCTTGTTCTGTTCCCAATTTTACCCTTCTGTCAGTCAAAATTTTCGGGCAGAAGCTTGTGCAACAAAAACACACCATGAAAGCTCCAGTAGGGTTTCTGGAAAAGCTTTGGGGTTTTGTCTCATTTTTGCCATACTTCTTTCTGCTCTTCATCCTTGGCTCGCTCAAAGGTATGGATGGTGAACTGAGGTTGTTATTTGCAAGTGAATTTATGTGTGTTTGTATTTATGTTAATTATTGATATGAAAGTAGCCATTGATGCAGAAAATGGATTAATTAGTCATATATATGTTTCTTTCACAGCGGCAATTATTGGTCCAATCGTAATGGTAATCATTCTGATAGCGAATTCAGCTGTAATAATTGGACTTTGGCCTGCACATTTTCTCTGGACTTTATACTGCGTTGTGAGGTAGGTATGCTTCGGTCCTTCAATTGATAGATATTTGTTTAATTCAATCATATGACAATATTTTTCTCCTCGTTTCCTTTCTGGAACTACAATTTTCAGAACCAAAAGGCTAGGTCCAGTTCTGAAGATTGTTGTGCTGATAGTATCACCGGTGCCTCTGATTCTTTGGCCAATTATTGGAATTTTTGGAAGTCTTTTGGGAGGAATCGGATACGGATTTTTCACTCCCCTAATTGCTACTTTTGAGGCTGTTGGAGAGAATGTCACCGAAAAATGCTACCGCTGCTTTGTTGTGAGTTTTTCGTCCTGCTTTTGGCTCTATTAATTTTTTCGGAAGTAACTTTTTCTCATTGAAATTTGTCTTTCCATTGCCTTGGTCGCTAAGGATTTATCATTGAGTGTACGTCTATGCTGAATTGAGTGCTTAATTTTGCATTATTTCTATTATTAGCTAACACAACAGAAGTAGCAAAAGGCTGCATTAAACTGAGTTCGAGTTCATATGATCTTCGGCACTCATGTCATCAGTTTCTCTTGGCCTAGGACGGTTGTTGGTCCACTATCAGAGGAAGCTGTATGGCTGTGCTGGATTTTACAGATTTTTGCTTCCATTCATACTTTTCCTACATGGATGAACTGAGTGACAAAGTGCCCAAGGATGAAAAGCCTGTAGACATAAAGTAAGAAATTTCTTTGATCATTTCTTCACGTTGAGCAGAAAACTCATAAAGAAACTTTTCAGATGTATTATATTTTGTACTTGCCAGACTATCAAAGCTGCCGAGTTGTTTTTTAGCAATCCTGATTGGTGTGCCAGTGGATTTGCTTCTTATCTCCACCGTTGCTTTGTGGAAGAGCCCATTCATGTTGTTCAAAGGATGGAAGAGATTGTTGGAGGACTTGATAGGCCGAGAAGGACCATTCTTGGAAACAGTTTGTGTTCCATTTGCTGGTCTTGCGATTCTCTTATGGCCTCTGGCCGTTGTGGTAGCTGTCATAGGTGCCATCATTGCCAGCTTCTTTCTGGGACTCTATGCTGGAGTGATTGTACATCAGGTCTTTAAAGTTATTTGTCCCATCTTTTTATTGTTATTATGGTTTAAATTCTTTTACCTTTTCAATATTTACTGTTTTCAAGTTTTTTCTAAAGAAAGATCCACAAAATTTCCAGGAAGACTCCCTTCCCATGGGACTTGCCTATATCGTGTCTGTGGTTTCATTGTTTGATGAATATGTAAATGATTTACTCTACTTAAGGGAAGGATCATGCCTGCCCAGGTACATTAGGATGCAATCATCTTTCACTTCAAAAAAGTTAAAAAATTCATGCATTTCATTCATAGCACTAAATATGGCTGCACGAAATTATTCTTCAGATATGTTCATTTCTTTACTGTGGCTCGTCCTTGTGACCGCTAGGCCAAGATATCGTCAGAATATGAATACTAACCAGGAGAAGAAAAAGTCAGGTGACAATGATATGAGGATTAGAAGAGAAGGCTCTCTGAACGCAAAACTTGTCTCAGAACCGTCAAGAACATTGAAGATGGCAATCCAACAATATAAACCTGTGCAGGCAAGTGAGTTTCAAGACAACTTCAAATCTTTATCTTTTTTCTTTCCAACTTTTTTGTTTAAGTTGCAATAATATAGGTATGGGACTGGTTGTTTAAATCCTGTGAAGTGAACGGTCGGATTCTGCTTCGTGATGGCCTAATAAACAGCAAAGATATTGAGGAATGCATTATGAAGGGAAATTGTAAGAAGTTGGGTATCAAATTACCTGCTTGGTCCATTTTACAGTGTCTGCTTACATCAGCTAAGTCTGACTCATCCGGGTTGATGATCTGTATGTTACTTCTCAAACATTAGCCCTGAGCTTTACATTAGATATGTTCAGTTCTAATCATGATCATGTAACTGTCTTGCAGCTGATGATCTGGAGTTGACAAGGATGAACAGTCCTAGAGATAAAGTAGTCGAGTGGTTCATTAGACCACTCTTGATCATGAAAGAGCAGATAAAGAAGCTCCAATTAGATGTCAACGAAGAAATTTGCCTGAGAAAACTGGTTATGGATACCAAAAACGAAAAGCCTGAGGACTGGGAGGACTCCGGATTTCCACAAAGTGACAATGTCAGAAAAGCACAGTTGCAAGCGATTATTAGAAGGTGACATTCACAAATCACCCTTATTATGCTTTATCATATAACAGCTGTGGTTTTGTGGAGATTCATTACGAAATTCATTTATGTGACAGACTTCAGGGGATTGTGGCTTCGATGTCACGCATGCCAACCTTTCGACGGCGGCTTAGGAATTTGGTGAAAATTCTGTACATAGAAGCAATTCAAGCCAGTGCTTCGCCTAATCATATTGGAGTTATCATAAAATCCAGCCATGACAACAACTCCACCCCAAGTGTATGCATAAAAGATAAAGATGAAACTGTAGATGCATCAGAACAGAAGAAACACGAGGCCGTGGGTTTGATATGAATGAATTATGAACCGAGCACATTGTAGAGTGACATTAGGCTTTTCATATTTGGTACCAGAAAATAGTTGAGTTGTGTTGTAAGTTACACATCTGTGGGAAATTTTATGGCTGTTACATGCTTTAAACCTGAGGCGATAGCTGAGTACAAGATATTCACGGTGCCGATTTAGTCGTTTTTTGTTCATGTATTTGTCTAGAGGAATAAAAGATTTTCAAGGTCTTAGAAACACGTGTACATATTTCACAGCCTTTGACTGAAATTATGGCATCTAGAGGAATTTCTAAATGGGGCAAAATCATTTTCTATTGATTGTCACAGGAACTGAACTACAATTTTGTTTTTAATCATTGATTATCACAAACCAAATATGAAAAGACACTTGTCACTGGTAACAAACTGAGTAAGCAAGTCAGTCCTATCCTAAAATAGTGAAAGGAACTTGAGGACCATTTGTCGAGCACCGTTTTCCGCGGACACCCACCATTTTCCCTTACGGCCTCTTGGCGGAGATTTTTCCTCCTCCGAGCCGTATACTGCAACAAACAAACAAAACCAATTCATGTTTCCTCCTCATTTCTGTTTGTTTCCCAAGATCAAAAATCTGGGACAACTTTTTTCTCCTGAATTCTTTCATTTCCATTGCATTTACTTATCGTGTTTCCCTGCAATATCAGGAGATTTTCCACCAAATCATACTGTTTTCGTTCATCTTCGCAAACTCGGATAGCTCAAATCTCATGACTCTTTCCACGTTAAGGTAACTTCAATACTTTTTCACAAATCTAAGTGAATGGGAATGGAAATGTGATGCGATTTCTATTTGTTTTTCCAGGGAACACACAGCAAGCAACTATGGCTTTCAATAATCCTATCAAAGCTTACTCTGTAGCAAATCCGCCATTAGCAGAGAAAATTACAGAAGATCCTGTAACAAATAAAACAGCTCAGAGCACCGTAACATGCGGCTACCAGACTCACATTGCGGGCTATTTGCGCAATGTCACTGTGCTGTGGTGCAAAAATCTGATGAACCATTCGCTGAGTATTATGATAAATAGTGTCGAAGGAGATTACCATTACTGTTGCAAGATTGACGTTAAGCCTTGGCATTTTTGGTGCAAAAAAGGGTATAAATCCCTCGACGTTGAGAGAAATCAGGTGGACATTTATTGGGATCTTCGCTCTGCTAAGTTTTCCGGTAGCCCGGAGCCATCTGCGGATTATTATGTAGCTCTGGTGTGGGAGGAAGAAGTTGTGTTGTTGTTAGGAGATTACAAGAAGAAAGCCTACAAGAGAACGAAAGCAAGACCAGCTTTGGTTGAAGCTCTGCAATATTACAAGAAAGAAAATGTGTTTGCAAAGAAAAGTTTTGCCACCAGAGCTAGATTTGACGAGAGAAAAAGAGAGCATGACATTGTAGTCGAGAGTTCAACATCCGGGCCGAAAGATCCCGAGATGTGGATAAGCCTAGACGGGATTGTGTTGGTCCATGTAAGAAATTTGCAATGGAAATTCAGAGGGAATCAAACCGTGCTAGTGGATAAACAACCAGTGCAAGTTTTCTGGGATGTTCATGATTGGCTCTTCAGCAGTCCTGGAACAGGGCATGGACTGTTCATCTTCAAGCCCGAAATTTCGGAGAGTGAAGGAAGCGGCCAGGGAGGAGCTGACAGTGATACCAGTAATGGAACCAAGTACCATTCAGCAAGAAGTAGCAATGCACTTGAATTCTGCCTATTTCTGTACGCATGGAAGATCGAGTAAAGGTTAAGAAAATCAAGAATCATTACAAAGAAGGCAAATTTCCCTGGAGAAATGTTGTAGATGATGCTGATTTATGTCTGTAATCGTCTGGGATTTGCAGCATGCTTTACGAGAGACAAGAGTCATGATTAATTTAGGATATATATATATTTTTTAAAATTTAATTAATGAATTATGTAAAGATTTCTCAACAATTGTTCTCACATTAATTAAATATAATTTTACGTTTACAAAATAGATATTAATTTTTATTCAATTTGTATTTTCAGTTTTCTAAGATTAGAACACGCGTGATTCAAAACTTGAAAAAGAGCGGGTTACATTCAAAACTTTTAGTTGTGTTCGGTTTAAATTCCAACTAAATACCCTAGAATTCAAGGTCCTTCACCATTTTCCTCCAAATCGCATCTCATGGCCAGATGAAAACTTCCACACCGAGACCGACGGCTGCGGCGCGTGAGTTTCGCCGACGGAGAGATCACGTCCGTCCACGTATTCAACCGAGACGAAGACTTTGAGACGCCGCACATGCGCTCTTAGGGTTGGAATTGGAAAAATCAAAATACAGATTATTGGAGTACCTTTCTTCTGCAACATCTCCCGTCAATGCTGCTTAGTTTCATTGATTTTAATTGTGGTAGGAAAGCGACAATGACTCTTGATATGTCATGTTTGAATCCGTGAGTCCTTCTGATTTTATCTTGTATTTTTACCATGTTTGTATTCTGCACACCTAAAAGTTATGGAGGTCAATGCAATTTTACATAAACATGGATGTTAGTTACGGAGAATGGGATCTGCCTTGTTTATTCATCAGTTATAAATGATAGGACATGCAGAGGGTGATGCATTACACCATTGTCTGTAGAGCCTATACAATAGTGCACTGTAATTGGCCGATTAGCTAAATATTCTGGATTGGATGTAACATCCAAGAGATGAAATTTTCTCTCGAGGAGAATTTTCCTCTTGTGAACGACAATCTCTATTTTCGTATCTTATCTAGAGGTGTGTTGTTGCTCTGTTCGTTGTGCATATCTCTGCTGTCCTTTACACTCCCTACCATCCAAATCTCAATGGCTATTAAAATCCTGTCCAACTATTACTAACATCTTTGGATTTCACAATAAGGTGAACTTATTTACGACACTTGTCCTGTCCTCCTGCTGAATAGTTTGGATTTTATGTGTCAACCTTTAATGTAACTGAGTTTTTGCGTAAATCAGTCATTAATTCTATACAGTTGACAATCTCTAAATTTGTTCTTGACCTCACGGGAGCTCGTAATGCTCTGTATGAGTGATATTAACATTGGGAGGCATTTGGAGATATACCAGTTAGGTACACCTCTTCGGAAATCCTTCACCAGATGGCTTTAGTTAAATTTATTATATGAAATTACCTTAATTTTGTGGAAAAACAAAAAGTGTTTGTGGTTCAAACAATAAGGATTTGCTTTAATGATAATTCAATCTGCTTAATTTTTGGATTAGTTAGGTTATAGATGGTTAGTAGGTCTTGCTATGGATGTTCTTTCCATGATTATCATGTGTTTAGATGGTCATACTCTGGGTGGGTTTATTTATACTTGCAAGGAATTTTAGGGAATGGATATTATTGGAATTTGCAAAATCTAAAGGTACGTTCAAGTTAATAAATTGATAGTCATGCTGACTTTGCAATCACTTCATTTCAGAAACAGTGGGGTTTATCCTTCCGAGATTCTTCCTCATCGGTAGGAAGTTTCAACAACTAGGATGCAAAAATCACTGCCTGAGTCGCTTTCATCTGCAATAAAAGCTGCAGCTGCTAACCTCACAATTGAATACTTGGGGTCTCTAATAGTGATCCCAGGTGATAGAACTTTCAAGCAGGTCAGGAAGGATCGATTTTGAAGATGCGCATGGTTGGAATTTCGCTTTCGCATTATTTGCTTCTTTGACCATGCTGTTTATTTCTTTGCTTGAAATTGCACATACAGGTTACCTTTCATTCTTGCATAGAGATCTGAAGATAATGCTGAAGGTGAAACTTGCTTCTCACCGAAATTCGGAGAAAATTTTCAATGATTGGTCTCGATATTTCTTTGATTTACCCAGAGTAAGATAAGGCTGGTAAAGGATTTTGTATTTAGATGGTTCAGGAATTCATACTGGTAGTTATTGTAATGGTAAGATTGTCAGCAAAAAGACAACGTGGGTTTTCTGGCCAGTTTGAACTACCGAACAAGCATAGAGGATGGGTATTGTTGGGCCAAAGGGAGGGAAATTTTGCCTTGTCAGTGCGAGGTCAGCTTATCAGCTAGACAATGGGGTGAATCTATCTGGGAAAATGCCCCAGTAAAAGAAAAAAAGAAATGAAAAGGTAGAGTCAGTAGTAAAGAGTCAGGCATCACTGCGTTTTGCATTGTGAATACGAGGACCACTGGACGTCTGTAAGGTGGTGCGTATGGGACCATAATGTTAAATGTGATGGCATATATGTTTCTTCGAACATTGAATGGCCTTGAATTCAGACCGTTCAAATATGAGATGAGGTCGAATTTTACTTGTTTAAATCGCATGCTGTATTGCAGTTGTGCAAGTGGACGGACAACTGACGGAGTGCCACGTGTCGAGGTATATTCTACATTGGTTTTAAAGCTTTAGAGACAAGATCCTCTGCAAAAAAGGAGGTATAACCTACCTTAGATTTTTCCAGGATCGAGCCGGCCTCGCTTGCATCATCATGTATTCCGGTAAGCTACGCTTGCATTCTTATAGGAACAAATTCGCCTAATATATTAAATTGGCGTTTATTTTTAAATAAGTAAAATAGTTTTTAAAAATTGATATGTTTTGGAAAATATATTTTTGAAAATAATATTATATATATATATATATATAGATATTTAATTTTTAAAAACAGAATAATTAGGATAAATTCACTCAAATAAAAGCTTTTCACTCGCCGCGCAACATATTTTCTAACCAAAAAGTATTTATATGTAAAGTATGTTCAGAAAATAAAAAATCAATGGGGATTGGAGGAGTTGATTATGAGTAGATTCTTCAAATAGGAATCGAAAAGTTTGGAAGTAAAGTGAAAGGTAAAGTAAACGAAACGAAGTTGATGGGTACCTACTTTGATCTTTCAAAAGGCCATTTAGAAATTAAAATTAACACTTTGATAAAGTACTTTTTGCAAATAATACGTGTAGTATATAAAAAAAAAGGTAAAAATATATATATATATATATATGCAAAAAATTAAAAAACAAAATGTTAGTTTCTTCATTTGATAATTACACCATTTCATGTTTTTATTTTAGAGAACAAAATGTTTGAATGAAGCACTGTTTTGGTCATTTCCTTAAAGTTGTTATAATCATCAAAGAAAATCGTGGCATCCGCTCTTCCCTTTCTTCTCTGTCCTCGTTTTATTTCCACTTAGCGGGGGAAATTTTCATCAAACTCCATAGAAGAGAAATTACTGGTGGCCCCCTCAATTTTAGTCTAATTGGTTTTTTGGGCCTTTCCTTCCAAACAAAAGGCCGAATTCTCCGAGGTCAACGTCGAAAATATATGGAGATAATCGCTACCTGTGATGAAGGGAGAGGATTGTGTCTGGGGTCCACAGAGGGTGCGCTTTTTATGATGTCTTTTCTTTGTAGTGGCTCATTACGTGTAAATGCCTTATCTGAACAAACAGTTTAAACGTTTGGTTCTCCCCCTGACTCTCTCGACTCCGTATTCTCTCTATTCTCTGATTCCTGATCCCCACGTGTCTTCTTCTATTCTCTTCTCCCTACCTGCTTGCGTTTGCAGCTGCAGCAGAACCCTATCTCCCTCCCTCCCTCTTTCTTACGTGTAACGGTATAACGGCTACACGTGAACATTAGTCTGAACACCCGAGTTAGTTACTTAAATTGGGGCTTCATCGTGGCCGTTGAAAATAACACGGCGACGACGATGATGATCAAAAGTTTGATTTCTTCCTTTCACGGCACTAATGGACATGGAGTACACACTCCATTTGCGTCATCCCTAAGAGAGTTTAAGGTAGTTGTACTATAAATGAATAGAAAATTTGAATTATTAATATAAAAAATGAAAACATTGCCCTCCGTACTCCAAATTTTGGCGGCCAAGCGGAAGACCGATAACAGAGCACGTGTACAGCAGGATCAAGCAAAGCCAGCTCGCTGTTTATCCACGGCGGACACTGAGAGCATGTGAAAAGACACTCTTTTTATTATTACCAAAAAATTTAATTTAATCAAACTTCTTAAAGGGAATGGGGGACCCAGGCCTAACTTTTCCATTCACTATGAAAAAGACAGGGCCCCACTTCTTCACCCACATTTATTTATTTTTATTATTTTATTGGTTCTGTTTATTATTATAATTTTTTTTGTTTTCTCTCTCATTGCACTTTTCATCTGTCAGCTTATGTCACGTTTCCCATACGCACGACCCACTCCCACCTCCCTTTGTTTACAGGGAGAGACTCTGGAAAGCTCCATCCTTCTCTAATGGTTTTTCCCTCTCTAATTAGAATTTTGTAAATTGTTTTTTTTTCATTATTATTATACAAGCCCCGCTTTACCGATCTTGTCTTTTCTTTTACTCGCGGTAATTTCTCAATTTTCCCCTGGTTTTTTCTTCCTCAATTGTCTTATCTGGTGGTGGTTGTTGATTAAGTAAACGTTTTGATTTTGTGATTGGATTTGTCTTCTTTCCCTTCTGTGTTTTTGTTTGTTGGAGAACTATGGTGTTCTTTTGTTGTTTCATATGTTTAGTTTAGTGTGCTTTCTGGAGGTTGCTTTGCAAAAGTTTTCAGGTGATTTAATGTTTTTTTTTCTGTGTTGTTTTCATGTGGTTTTTTGTATATTTTCTCTGCTGTTTTCTGTGATGGGAATTCCTTTTTTTCGTTTCTGCGTTTGATTTATATCTTTGATATTTCATATGGCGATAGGATTCTCATCTTTTGCTTTACTAGCTCATACTTATGAGATTAAAGAAAAAGGTTCCTTCTTTTAGAAATATATATATATATATATATATATATATATGAGATGAATAAATTTCCTGTGAATTTATGTTGTTGCTTAATAGATTAAAATTCAGGAAAGATGTGTATGGCTGTTGTCGTTGATCTTCCTGAATCGGCTCTATAACCGATGAAAGCGGCTGGTTTTCTATGAGTCCCATGTTTTGTATAATTTTCGTTTCTTTCCGGAGTTAGAAGCTGTTTGGTGCTGATTCATTTGCTGGATTTAATTATTAATTTGCTTGATTGTGTTCATTCAACAGTCAGGTTGTTTAATCACGGCAACAGTATTTTGTTTTTACAGTTATGCAGCTGTGTGAATCTGGTGTGTACATACTCAAAGGTAAATCTACATGGGTTTGTGCTAAGGATTCTTTTTGTGTGATATCTTTGAAGGTTCCCAGGAGATCGTTGTAGGTTGAGTGATATAATTTTATTAGGAGTTTTTGATCTGGAGAAATCTTGATTGGGAAGATGGGTTACACATGTGATTTTTGTGGGAATCAGAGATCCATTGTGTATTGCCGTTCCGATGCAGCATGCTTATGTTTATCATGTGACCGGAATGTGCACTCAGCTAATACCCTGTCCAAACGCCATTCAAGGACGCTTCTATGTGAAAGATGTAATTCACAACCGGCATTAGTTAGATGTGCTGAAGAGAGGGTTTCTCTTTGTCAGAATTGTGATTGGATTGGCCATGGAATCTCTACATCCGCATCAACACATAAGAAGCAAACAATCAATTGCTATTCTGGCTGCCCATCATCTGCTGAGCTTTCTTCAATCTGGTCATTTGTTTTAGATTTTCCATCTGTCGGTGAATCTGTTTGTGAGCAAGAACTGGGTTTGATGAGCATCACTGAGGACAGCATGAAGAACTACTGGGGCCCTAACGAAGAAACTATCAGCCGAAATGTTTCTGCTGGTGCTGGTGTTGAGACCAATGATATGTGTGACGACGATAAGTCAAGTGTATGGGTTGGGCCTTCATCACTACCTGGAATTAATTCTGCCACACAGAATCTTGAACAAACACCTGGATCAGCTAATAATCCAACCATGCAGAAGGTAAATGTTGATTGTTTATAATTTTTTTATTTTCATCTGGAATTCCAGGTATCCGGCATGTTTGTTCCTTGACAGTCTACCCCACCGCACTGTAGTAAACATTTAACAGAAGAAGGAGTGGGTTTCTTTGACTTTGCAATCCAGTTTGTGTGTCAAAATTCTGAACAATGAGATAAGGGCTTCATGATTAGTGCTTTTGCCTGGTTCCCTCTATTTCACTTTCCAGTGTGTGTTAGTTGCTTGAATATTTTAGCATTTGGACCAGGGAACCGATGGGGATATAGCATTTAAGATAGATATTGAGGGAAAGAGAAGACAAAATGAGGGGAAAGATAAACCCTTGATAGTTTAGAAATGAAGGGTGGGCAAGCAAAACGAGTGAATGAAAAGAAGGAATGCTTTTATATAAAAGGGGAAAAGAGACTTGAAAATTGAAGTTTAGAAGAGGAGGAGACTGAAAGTAAGTAGATCATCAATAATTTTATTTCATCCCAATGCAGTCCTATTTTGAGTCTCATTGAATCCTGATGTTGATACCTTTTACCTTATATTGTTAGGATTGTGATAAGCACAATATTACCTTATATCCCACCGACAGCATGCTAAATAGAATTAAAAAGTGTCAAGTCTTGAATGAAATGTCGTTTACCAGCTGAGCAGTTGTTTTCATGCATGACTATATTCTAACATCTTAGTTCAAATATTGGAATCTGGAGCTTATTGTTTCCCAGTTTTGAATGATCCTTTTAGAATTCAGATTTGAACTTGTGTCTTGCCTGATGTATGGCTGCATGACGAAATCATAGTGTTATTAGATTTTGTTTTGTAACGTGGGAAAAGTTTTCTGCTCATGAAGCTAGTTGACTAAAAAAAAGAGTACAAAAATTGGGTGTCTTACTGCTAATTGTCATTATATCTTGATTTATCAAGGATCTTTCCAATTTTTCACTATATTAATATGCAGTTATGCTGTTCTGGAACAAAAGGTCCTGCATTTTATGAAAATGATGATCTGTATGACGATTTCAATGTGGATGAAGTGGATATGAATTTTGAGAATTATGAGCAACTCTTTGGTGTAACTCTCAATCATTCAGAAGAACTTCTTGAAAATGGTGGAATTGACAGCTTATTTGGGACAAAGGACATGTCTGCTGCTGATTCTAACTGTCAGGGTGCTGTTGCTGCTGAGGTTCTCTCATCTCACTTTATCTTGCTTTGTGCTGTGCACATATCATTGTCAATATTACTGTTATATATTTTTACATAATTTGTTTTCAGTCTAGTGTGTTCCACATATTCTCGCATGGGCTTCTTTTAAATGTAGTGCAAGGGGTGAATCTCATCATAAAAGTTACAAAAATGTATGGCATGTTAGCAATAGTTATTAGTGAGACTAATTACCTGCTACCACTACTGCATGTAAAATTTCCTCTTTATTAGCATGCAGACTTTCATAGTGGTACCCATACTAGCCATAATTTTCAAAAGGATTTCATAGTATTTTCTTTCTATCTCGTTCTATTTATACTAGAAGCAAATCAGTCTCTAGCTAAGGATTTTTGAAATCACTCTTGTGAAATGTTCTTACGGTCAGAATTATATGTTCATATGCAGGGTTCATCAGTTGGACTGGTCAACCCGATTCAGCCAGCATGCAGCAATGCTGCATCTGCTGATTCCATAATGAGTACTAAAACTGAACCAATCCTTTGTTTCACGGGGAAGCAAGGACACTCAACCCTTTCATTTTCTGGCCTTACTGGTGAGAGTAATCCTGGTGATTATCAGGATTGTGATGCTTCTTCAATGCTTCTCATGGGAGAGCCTCCATGGTGTCCTCCATGTCCTGAAACTTCATATACATCAGCAAGCCGTAATAAAGCTGTCATGCGTTATAAGGAAAAGAAGAAGACACGCAAGTACGTACAGGACCACAAAATGTATTATCACAAATTGTGAAGTGTTATGCGATGATTTGTTGGGTTCATCTCTAGACATAGTTTCTAAGTTAACAATTGTGCTTTTAGTTACTTGACCTTCCCCGCATAGCCGATTGGATACAGATTTTGCTGGTCATGAATTCCTACTTTGTTTTGTTTTTACTGAATGTTTGCTCAAACATATGTGTGCATGCCTCTAACCGTGTAATTGTGGATACATGTACGATTACCAAGTGTTCAAATTATTCTTCTATTCTGCCGCCCATAAGGAATTCATGTGCCTAAATTGTTTTATGATAGGTTTGACAAGACTGTGAGGTATGCATCTCGCAAAGCCAGGGCTGATGTCAGAAAACGGGTGAAGGGGCGCTTTGTTAAAGCTGGTGATGCTTATGATTATGATCCCTTGAGCCAAACGAGAAGCTGCTGAGAGTACACTTTTTGAACTATGCTTTATGAGGAAAGAAACGCTCAATGTTTAGTTGAAAAGAGTCGGTTATAGTCACCTAAACAATGGAATGAAATTCATTCATCCTTTGAAATGACAAGCTGTGTGATTGTATCTCAGGGTCCTAGGTTCTCATCAGGAGAAAGCAGCGGATGTAAAAAACCTCCTGTTTCAAATGCTTCACCAAAATAAATTTCAGGAAAAGCTAGCTGATTCTCCATTAGCATAGAGGATCAAAGGGTTACGACAGCTTCTGATCAAGTGCTTTAAAACTGTGGGTTATCCTCATCTCCTACCATTTCCTTGGGCAAAGATCACATCCTCTATTCTGTACTACAAAAAAGGAGGATGCACATAGCAGCTTCAGCCATATCTACGCGCCCACATCCCTGTGCAGATACTCTGGATGCTTGTAAAAATGGCACTGTCATAGCATGATCAACTGCCAAGCTCACAGTTGCCAGGCCTCAGTGAAGCTTTTGCAAGTTGTAGTTAATTCGCTCTGTTTTTCATTAGACACGTATAGCACACGATCTATGTGTAGGTAGAGAGAACATTTACGATCTATGTGTAGGGTAGAGAGAACAAAATGTCTGGCCAGAGCATAATGGCGGCCAAGACAGTTTGCAGGTGCAATATTCTCTCGTCTTTCTCTTTAATGGACATGTATAGCACAGGATAAATGTATATACACTTTAAGCGGAAGCAGCGTTAAGACTTGAGTATTAGATGCTTCTTGTTCATTGTTTTTGTATTTTCTTGCAACGGTTTTGAAAAGCATTTATTCATTTGTTAATTGAGATGTTATTGTAGAAAAATTATTATTTCAGGTTGCCCGTAGAAATTAAGAAGTGCATGCCAATGACAATCCATAGAAGACTGATTTGCAAGCGACCCTCAAAATGTGAAATCATACAATCGATCGTAATTGCTTGCACGGGTTGATATTTTGCCCATAGATAAAATGGTCTTGCATTTCTCATTCATTGACGCTGGGCGAAAGGGGCTCCCCAACATGCCGTAATGGAGAATAAGCACATGTACCCACAGGATTTCCTGACACAACATGAGGAAGAAAGAAACACGAAAAATTCCATACACAGGAACAACTCACATTGGCATAATTATATCAATCACTCATCATCGGAACTTCCCTCCAGCTCTTGTGACATCCTTCCAATACCACCTGCTACAGTACTATCCTGCTTGCACATGGCACAAAGGGATTACCAAGAGATCAAACAAAAAACAGTGCATAAGCACGTGTACCCGGTAGTGAATTCGTGTATATCAGCAAAAGAAAAAAATCTTACTGGCATCTTATCCCAGTCCTTCAACCTGGAGCTTGTTAGCATGTAATTATCACGCAATGGAGCCCATGCAGGGCCTTCACCATCAGCAACACCTGAAGAAGTATGACCCTGCAAATCATAAAACCATGAAATTAATTAAGTTGCGTGGCATCGACAGAACCAAAATTGCATTGAAGATGTGATGCCAGGCTGAATGTATAGTGAAACTGCGTGACATCTATCTAGAAAGCAATTTTGCAATGAGAAAGTTACAGTCATAGATTACATCTTTAACAAAGGCTTATTTCCTCCAGGAAACATTAATGGAGAAAGACTATGCAAGGCATCCTTGAAACCTCAATTGGCTTTGTGGACATTAATATGGATTTTGGACAGAATTAAAAATGGTTCTTGGGTAAAAAAAAATCAGGACTACTATACCATAACGGAAACATAAATTTTAAATTTATCTTCATCTTGTAGGACTTGGATAGCTATAGTGGTAAAACGATTATAAACAGTTCCTAATCGCTTTTTCATCCATTTATTACCCAGACATATAACATTGAATATCCTTTTTAACAGATATTTTCTTTTCTCATCCTTTGCTCTGTCAACTGTTATGACTTCTATTTTCCTTCCATATCGCTGAAATTCCAAAAAAAAAGAAGAGTAAATCATAATAGAGAAAAAGCCAACCTTAGATGAAGCATCAACTGCAGAAACTGATGTCCTGCCCAGCTCTGAAAAGAATGTTTCTTTCCTTTGCTTCTTTATCACTGGCACAATTCAGACAACATTCACTTAGAATACAGGGATGAAACAATGTTGAAAACATGTACGAATAACATATCAAAACAAACGGCTGTAATCATGGGTAAAAGAAAATTAGCCAGTGTCTGAAACATATTGAAGCTATACTAGACATGATACTCTGTTTCCAAAAGACTAAGTAGCTGACTTGATTACTGCAATAGTTAACCCGGTACAGCACACCAAAAGGGCCTGCATTTCTTAGCCAGGGAGAGATAGAGAAGGATCCAAAATGGCTATGATAAAATTCAATTCAATAACCTTGCATGCATCTATCTCTCAGATGGATATAAAGAACACTAGGAACAAATGCAAGCAATTAGAGCTTAGATGTAAGATCAAAACTTCGACACAAATGAATTTTTTCAACAGTTTGGACATCAACAGAACCTAATAATTGGTGCTCAGACCATGGATTTTCTTGACAGAGTAGATGAGACAAGAAGATGACACAAATTAGCAGAATAAGAACAGACTATGTGTAGCATATTTCATTATCTGCACTACCAGAAATTCTGTGCTTATATCCAACTCTAAACTAGCGCCAATTTTTTCTATGGTGGTGAAATAATCACCACTATGAGAATTGAATAGAAGATCAAAACATAAATCACCCATTAAAGCAGTTATTCATAATTCATTCTGGAACTTAATTAAGAAAAATGGCATGATGAAGAAAAAGATTAGCACTAGTCTGTCAGCATACCTTTTGCATCTTTAGACCTTGAAGGATTCAACCCTTTTTGAGCATGCTGTGCCTTGTTTACCTGCATAAGATATCAAGTGACAATTTTCAAGTCTAAATGTAACTATTATAACATAAAATCCAATAAAATAGTTGAAAATTAAAAATTAAATATGAAGAAAACATAGGTAATTTTCATAGGACTACTTACAGCATTGAATAACTTGACAACTGAGACACCAATAAGACACATGGTAAATGTTAAACAAGTTAGTATAAAAAATGCAATAAACCATTTTAAAAAAAAAGTTACAATTTTCGCATCTATCTAAATCAAGAAAGATAAAATCCAGTACCTCCTTTTGTAGCAACACCAATTAGAAACTTTTCATGCGAGTCCAGGTAATTAGCAGGCTTGACATGTCCCATTTCTGCTGCCTGTAACATTCGAAAGTTAAATAAACAACATCAATCTAGTTTCAATAGAAAGGGATAGTTAAACAAACAGACACACGCTAGCGTCTGTAGAAGATTGTTATTTAACCCAATTTCGGTCTTACCACGTGTTTTTCTTTCTTCGCCTCTCCCTTAACCTTACGTTCAGTTTCCTCTTCAGCAAGCTTCTCAGCTACGAGCTTCTTGTGGGCCGATAATACGGGACCCTGCAAAGACAGCAAACAAACTTCACGCATGCCCCGTGTATCTCACAAAAACTATAAAGCAAAATCACAGCTCAATTTAGCCGCCAGCTTACAAGCGCATCATCAGCTACACTATTCTTTAGTATGCTCTTGAACGCCGTCTTAAACGCCCTCAAACCTTCCGCAAAATTAGCAACTCCGGCCTGAATTTCACTATTTTCTTCGTCGTCGGAAAAACCTTCGGTTTCCGTATCCATATCTCCATCTTCCCCCTTGGAATCAGAAGAATCCCCGCCTTCCACTTCCTTTGCAGAAAGCAAAATATCGTCTCTAGTCTCGAGGGCCAACTCTTCCTCATCATCTGAATTGTATTCTCTTGCCCTCTTGCGAAACAGCTTTCTCATCTTCTGATTTATCTTAACCTTCTCTCCGGTGCCAGGCGGCATCTTCGATTTCTTCTTTGCCCTACTTACCTTCTTTTGACTTGACTTTCTCCACATCCGACCTCTTTCGGATACCCGCACATGTCCTTCCTCGGCCATCATGTACTATTATCTTAACTGGACAGTGTATTCGGCGGCGATAGAGGAAGCTGGAATCGGTAGTAGTAGTGTTTACAAGAGAGGTATTAATTACCGAAGAATAAAACTAGGGTTTAGGGTTTTAACTTCCGGAGTCTTAGACGTTGACAGTGCTGGCTGCAGGTTGACGAGGGAACCCACACACAAAGCGATGCTTAATGATACCCCCATTGTATTTCTAAATATACCCATTTGAAACTTCCAAAACTCAACGAAAATGGGCAGGCTGGCTTCTCCACGAACGAGGGCCTATCGTGGTGTTCCTCTTTCCCAACCACTTAAAAGAAAACCCGGCCCATAAAAAGAAGTGATGGCCATAAATGGTCCGGTTGACGACAAGCTATGCATGTTCCCCTCTCTTCGTTAAGTATATAATAGCACGTGTTGCAACATATAATTCTCAAAAACAAACAAGGAAAATAGATGCACTGGAGGCTTCTCATAGAAAAAAGATGTTGAATGTAGTTGAACTGTGTCTCTGTGACACATCATGTAACATGATTGGTTTGTTATTAGTTAAAGACATTATGTTATGTTATGTTGTGTTTCGTTATCAATGGATGATGAAAGCACTTTCCATGAGAAATCGATTATCAATGGACGATGAAAAGCAATTTCCAAGAGAAAATTGATTCGATTATCAATGGACGATGAAAAGCACTTTCCAAGAGAAAATTGATTATCAATGGACGATATTCAAAGAAAAAAAAACTTGTAGTTTTGGAATAGTCATTGTCAAAATGTTAATTGCTAAGATAAGCAAATTAGCTTTCCCTAATCAAAGTCAATAACTAATCATGATGTTTCGGTAAATTTTATTTTTTCTTAAAAGTATGGGAATTTTGACATTATTCCTCTTTCAAACCCGCGATCTAACCTACTCTTATCATTAGATGCCCGCGCCATGGAAGTGCTTATTCCCCTTCTCAAATTTTAAAGTTTGGAATCACTTTACCCACGGAAAAAGTGCTTAGCCTCACGAGCCATTTCTTTTACTAACAAACACGGGGATATTGCGGCAAAGTCCACCCATCATGAAATGGGATATATAGTTTAATCAAATTAGTGTTGTTTTTGATGTTATAGGTGGTGGGAATCCTTTTAGGTTTGTTAGGCAACAAGCGACGACGCATTTTTATACCCTAATTTACAGTCAAAATCCCACTACTAATTTTGCTTATACAAATGAGGCAAGAGATGCTCTCAGCAGTGCATGAATTTAGAGAG
Source organism: Xylocarpus granatum (assembly GCA_019650275.1). Classification (NCBI taxonomy): domain Eukaryota; kingdom Viridiplantae; phylum Streptophyta; class Magnoliopsida; order Sapindales; family Meliaceae; genus Xylocarpus; species Xylocarpus granatum. The sequence goes on along the minus strand of BNST01002429.1, from coordinate 864,051 downwards.
AGAGGGCACATTTAGCCAATAATAACCTTGTTTATAGATCCTGTTAACTCCATTAATGTATTGACTCTGCCAGGTGATTCAAATTCAGAGCATCAGATTGGACATGGGCCAAAAAAAATCTTCTGTTCTTGAGTTTGCCTAAACACATAGCAACTCCACACCCAAACAAGGAGATATACATATATCCTCAGAATGAGGCAACGTATTCAACCATATATACTTATGGAAAATACATTATCTTCAGATAAATAAATAAATAAAAAAAAGGAAGGAATTGGCAATTCCAAGGAAAGAGAGTCGCATATCATCCAAATATTGACGGGGGGACATGACACACGCTATCTTCTCTGGTACACGGGCTCAGTGCTTTTGTCACATTTCTAAGACACATGCCGCCATTTGCCACCTGGATACCGGGCTGCCGTCTCATTTTTTGGGGTTTATTCACCCCCTTCTAACACAGACACGTGTCCCTCCCCATTACAACACAAGGGTATGATGAATTTAGGGTCCCCCAATTTGTTGTATCCATGACAAGGATTTTGACAACAGACAACTGTACACACGTGTGCAAGTGTCTACACATGCAGTGAATAGAAAACCGATACGTTGGCACATGTGTAATGAGTGTGACAAAGGGCAAGGAAAAATATGAAAATATATCACGTACGGGACAGCTACGCAGAGAATTAATGACTTTGTCAATTTACAAGAAAGAATGTGATGTATCGTCAATTACACGACGGAGTAATTTCGCACTCACCGTACCAAGCAAATAGTGCCGAAACCCTGCAGCTTTGTCATTATCTTTTATTTCTCTCCACCATTTGATCGCAGCTTCAGTATCGGGTGCAAGTTACCATCACAGTTAATGTTCTTGCTGAAGTGGACAAACTTATCCCATCAACAGTTTAAGCCACTTTCTTTGATTCTGTATCTCCAGCTCACAAGATCAAACAACCCTCCAGTCTCAAAAGCTTCCCTCCATCAGTCAGTATTTGGTTGTTGATTGGTTCATTTGTACAGCACTGTTTAAATTTTCTCCGTTCCTTATAAAATGTACGGTATTCCCAAATATGGGCGATGAGATTAACTTTATATTTATGAAATATTGTCTACCATTTGTGAAAAGAAGTTCGTAGTTGATGTGAAAATATGTATTCGGTTGTTGAGAAACTAAGCAAAGTTAAGAGGAACCAAAGAAATGCATAAAGGGGAGCCTGGAAAGAAGCCAAAGAAAACAAGAAAGAGCGGAGAGGTGATGATATAAAGTAACCATGGTTAGTAGACAATCGAGTCCGGAAAACGCGGAAGACTAACTATAGTTAAGTTAAGTAACTCGACGATAGCAGTGAGAGGAGTCTGCGGTGGGGTGTGACCATGCTTTTCTTCTTGTATATAAAGAGGGAGGCTTAAGAGAAACTTGCAAGCCATTATCAACAAGCTACTTGCAATATATGGTAGTCTGCGTTCTAGTAAGTCTGCATAAATAGGCTAAGAAATATCTGTCTCTTGATCTTATGAATAATATCTTACAGAAATCTCGATATTGCATCATCAAAATCAAGTTCAAATCCCAACTTTGCGTAAGTATCTTGTTTCATGTTTGTATGTTCTGTTGTCGGTTCACTCTGAAATGCTAAATTTATTTTATTTTATTTTTTGTTTGCTGGTTTTGACGAAGGAGGTTTGTGTTTCTGAAAATTGCTAGATCTCCTGTTACACTTGTGATAAATTGGTTTCTCGATTTGATATTATGTTATAAAGACATGAGCTTGATTCTTTGTGTTTCGACGATGATATTTTCTTTTCTGGCCATTTTGGGCATTATCATTTTTACCCATTTTTGGTATTAATATGAGGGTCCTAAAAAATGAGATCTTGAATCATAAAAGAGGGTTTTTAGCTGTGGTGTTGTTTTGATGCTTTGGATGTTATCAAAATGGGTTTGGAGCCTTTTGATTTGTGATGATGGTTTCTGTAATTTGATTCTATTGTTTTAATTTTTCTTTTTCGATTGATTCATAAATGGGGTTATGGCAATTTTATCATTTTCAGCCTGTTCTATAAGCTTTCCCCCAATTCTTGAATGATAGCTTGTTGCTTGATGTTGGTTTGTTGCAGCTTAGGCTTTGTTAACCTCTTTTGGCTTCTAGCTGGATTTAGAATTTTCACTTCTTAATTCAGGTAATTTTAAAAGTTTCTCCTGAAATTTTCTCACCTTATTGCCTTCATTTTTCAAAAATTTCATTAGTTTCTTATTTGCTTTTGGTCTTTGAATGATGTTCTAATGACTCTTTTATGGCTTCCAGATATCAAAGAAGCAGAGACAACTGACAACATTTGCCACGGTTCTGATTCGATATCTGAAGTTAAAGTTTCATTTTACAAAACTCTGTATCCCCATACTTTAATTCTAATCTGAAAAAATGGGCCTCTCTAGTCTTCCATCTGCATCAGAAGGAATGCTATGCTTAATTTTAATGAACACTGCTTTGTCAATCAATTTAATTAAAGGCATATTCCGATCAATCCTCAAAGTTGTTGGTATCAACCTTTCTGAACCCCCATCAACTCCGTACTCGGCTTCATATGCACCTTACATACCTCAAGTAGTCTCCACAGAATCAATTGATGTACATTTCAATCCTCCCCTCAGCTATGTTGAGGAGTTACGAAGCCGGAACCCTGCAATCAAGTTTGAAACATTGTGCCTCCGTGGACATGCTGAGAATGACTGTTCGGTTTGTTTGACTGAGTTTGAGCCTGAATCAGAGATAAATAACTTGTATTGTGGTCATCTGTTTCATAAAGCGTGCTTGGAGAAGTGGTTGAACTATTTGAATGTTACATGCCCCCTTTGCAGGACACCGGTACTTCCTGAGTTTGAAGATGATCGCTCTTGCTTCTGGTAGGGTGTTTTAGGAGTTTGTTTTGAGCTGAGTAAAACTTCCATGTACAGCGTCTAGAGTACAGGTACTTGACTAATGTATTGGCTGGAGTGTAGTAGTGTCATACGCGTTTTATGTGCGAGTCTAAGCTCCATCGTTTGATGGGTTGTTGAGATACCAGAACACTATTGTACATATTGTGAGTTTTCTGGTGTTTCATTGCATATAACCTGCAATCAAGTTTTATGTGAAAGATTTTGGTTTCCTGTAATGAAGTTTGAATTTTGCTGGGGAAGATAAAGCATTTGTGCAGTGGAGCAACAATAATGTGTTTCGAAAGGTGAATCTAGCAGGGTATTTGGCTCACCATCTTTTCTCAAGGCATGAAATCAAGAGATTGATCTTGCCATTAAGCTATCTGATCAAAGAGTTGCCAAAGGCAACAACACAAATGGGAACATTTTGTCTTGATAAATGTCTTGCAGTCCATCTGTCGACACAGATGGAGAACAAAAAAGTGTCTTGATTATCATTTCTTGATATATCTTGTTCGATCTAAAACCCTTATGGGACAACTTGAAAGAACTCATCAGAGAGAGAGAGAGAGAGCAAATTCCATAACCCTAATCTTTTGGACCTTTAAATCCTCCTTTTACAGAAAGTAGCACGCATTTGGTGCCGCACAGTTTCTGGATGCCCAGTGGGTGGTAGCAAAGACAGATTGAAGTGGCAAGTTTCACTATTGGTGGGCATATATTAAAGGCAAATTATCGTCAATCACATGGATAATAAATAAAATCTTTAAATAAAAAATAATTATAAATAATATTATATATATATATATATACATTTTTTTTTAAAATTTAATTTAACAAAAATTTTGCACTTTAATTTTTTTCCAATTAATTATTTTTTAAAAAATATATATATATATATATTTTTTTTTAATTTTTTTTTCTTGGCACAAAACAGGCTAGCTCACCACAGAAGGCGCCAAGCCAAAAGAAGGGAAAACAATCGCCTTCTATCCTTAATCCTCCTTTCATTTCTCTCAAAGCTCTGTCATCTCCTTCAAATGACTAAATTACCAACGCTGCCACTTCAAATTAACTATGCCTCACTCTTCCTTCACCACTGAGCTCCAGCCTCCGCTAATGGACAGCCGCTTTGTTCTCTCTGGCCGCAACTCCACTTGGCTTCTCGGCTCCTACAACCGCTTCCTCTCGCCGTTAGCACTTCTCGTGACTGTGTTCTATATCGGTTTTGTTGCCGTTGTTTAAAGTTTTCTTCTTCTTCTTTTTGGCTATTATGGTTTGTTTAAGTTGTTTTTATTGTGTTTTATGTTGAAAGAAAGAATCTTGGTTGCTTTTATCGGTTCAATTGACAATTTTAACTGTGGTTTTTGTTCAATGTTGGAAGCAGTTTGTAATTTTGCTGCTAATTGTTGCATTATGTCGGTTGGTTTCTCGTGTTGTATTAACTGACTATTTTCTTTCATGTTATATAGTACACAAATTTCAATGGTTTTACATACAGTTAATATCTTCATGAGTGTAATTTATCTTCTGAATCACCAAACTGCTAATATATATATACACTTTCTATAATTAAAGCAGGTACATATGCCATCACATACGGCATAGGAATATGTTTAGATTCACGTTCTGTATCAACAATCACAGTTCTCTCATAAGATCTCCTGTAATTTCTGCAAAGAGAGGTAATGTAATGCTTTTATTTGAACCCTTTGTTGGTGAGATATAGAATACATGTTCTAGATTTGATCATACAGTTCGATAAAGAATCCATTAGTTTACCTACTGCTGGGAATGCATAAATTAGTATTGTTCTTAATTTCACGGGACAGGCATTTTTTTCCCCATAAAAATCACATACTCCTTCATGGAAGTACCCTACCGTTTCCTATAATAGCTGACAGATGTGGCACATTTGATTTCTCAGGCCAGTCAACTAGTCCTATTACAGGTTTATGTGAAATAGTATGGACTGTAGAGGCTAATTTGGAAGCTGGTCAGCTTCTGTACATTACTGGGGATCCCGGTGTATTAGGTTGCTGGGAACCAGAAGGGGCTATCCTAATGTCTCCAACTGAGCATGAAAACTTGTGGAAGGCTGAAGTCAAGGTAAATTATTCGTAATTTCATAAAAGTAACAATAAGCATCTGTTCACACTTAGTCCTAAACACTTTTTTACATTTGGCAGATAGATTGTGGTGCAAGTTTCAAGTATAATTATTTCATAAAAGGAGAAACATGGGCGTCAGGTGACATTATTTGGAGACACGGACCTGAATTTTCTTTGTTAGTTCCTTTTACCCGTGATAAAAAGATTATGGTGAGGGATTCGTGGATGAGGTTTAATACTAAAAATTTTCCAGCTCATGGATGGGGTTCATGGATAGAGGAGACTTATCTTCCTGAAGCACATTCAGTCTCAGTCACAGCTAGAGGTAATGGCTCTACCTTGACAATCTTGTTCATGAAACTTCCTCCATTAAAATGCTTCTGAACACTTAAATGCTTCCAGTGGTTTGACAGATAAAGATGAGGTTGGGAATCATCTTGAAAGTGATTCTGAAGGATCAAAGCAATTCTTGAATGATCTCATGCTTGTGGATAAATTGTACTCGCTTGATGATATTACAACTACTACTACACATGTGGATTCAGACTCTGATACGGGTTTTTCTGAAAGAGACCAGCCTGTTGAGGAACCTTGGTTACTCCAATCATCTCCTTTCTTTCTTGTATGTAAGAATGCAATAAAGCTTGATATGGGGGAGAAACATGAGATTGAGAAAGATGAGGTGATATCAGATACAGATTTTCAGAATTACCAAGAAACTGATAGTTTGTTGCCTGAACAAGTGAATTTAATTTCAAAGCAAGATTCTGTTTCTACTGTTATATTGATCAATTCCTCAATATGTACCATGCAAAGGATTGCTGTATTGGAAGATGAGAAATTGGTTGAACTATTACTGGAGCCTGTTAAAAGTAATGTGCAGTGTGATAGTGTATATCTAGGAGTAGTAACAAAACTTGTTCCACATATGGGTGGTGCTTTTGTAAATGTTGGAAACTCTAGACCTTCTCTTATGGATATAAAGAAAAATAGAGAACCATTCATGTTCCCCCCATTTCGTTGTCGGTCAAAGAAACAAGAAGTTAATGGTGCTGCTTCTGCTGCTCTTGATGGCAATGACCACATGGCTCACAATATTGAACGCAATGATGATGTTGCTGAAGCTGACTCTCGGGATGATTTAGGACTCATTCTTCATAATGATGATGAGGAACATGATGAAGTTGATGATGATTTTGAAGTTTCAGAAGTTCTTAAGAATGTAAATGGTAGTTTAGTTGATTATGGTGAAGCAGAAGCTGATTTTGAGGACTTTTTAGAAGGAGACCACCATCTAGATGGGGAAGCTACAAACGTTCTCTTTCCTGTCAAATCAGAAGTATCTAATGACTCTCACTCATCTCAACCACAAGATATAAATGACTCTAAGCATGCATCCTCTAATGAAAACAAGTGGTTGCAAGTTCAGAAAGGAACCAAAATTATTGTACAAGTTGTGAAAGAGGGATTGGGTACAAAGGGTCCTACATTGACTGCTTATCCAAAATTAAGAAGCAGGTTCTGGGTATGTTCTGTTTAGCATCATCTATTACTTATTAAAATCAGTCCCTCTCTCTCTCAGTTTCTACTAATTCTTGTCTTAAAATTTTCTGATCGAATTCTCCCGGCTTGCAGATATTAATTACTCGTTGCGATCGAATTGGTGTCTCGAAAAAAATAACTGGCATTGAGCGAACACGCTTAAAAGTCATTGCAAAAACTTTGCAGCCTCAAGGCTTTGGTCTAACTGTAAGAACTGTTGCTGTTGGCCGTACGTTGGAGGAACTTCAGAAGGACTTGGAAGGTTTGCTTTCAAGTTGGAAAAATATAATAGAACATGCGAAGTCAGCAGCTCTTGCAGCAGATGAAGGTGTGGAGGGAGCTATTCCGGTTATATTGCATAGGGCAATGGGTCAAACGCTCTCAGTTGTCCAAGATTACTTTAACGAGAAGGCCAGTAACAGATAATTTTTCTAATCCTATTTCCCAATTTTTTTTGTCTTTCACCATGCCCTATTACTTTGCATAACAATTTCACAGATGATATGATGGAACAATGTCATATCCAAATTTCATTCTTTTCATACAATTTACTTCAGGTTGAGAAGATGGTGGTTGACTCTCCGAGGACATATCATGAGGTATTGATCCAGCTGAATATTGGAGAATTATGTTATTGAAACAAAAAACAATGATCGTGTGTGCTTGTGTGTATATTTGTCTTTTTCTAGATGGGCTGAATTTCTAACAGTACTTTAGAAATGTTGGTCTAATAAATCATAGACATGGGCATATAATGCTTATGGTCAACATGTGTGACTCAATAAATAGCAGTCAGACCAAGCATTGAACATGAAGCAAAGAATGGAAAGATTTTTTTTTAATTAATCAAATATTTGATTGTTCCTATTAATATTTGTAATTAGGAAAGCTGAGAAGATGTTTTGATAATAGTATCAGAGAGTTTTACTTGTCATTCTTTTATTTGGTGGCTCTTCTATACTCTGAGAAAAGGAGTGTAAGCAATTGATATGACTAAAAGATAATAAAAAAACTAAACAATAAAACCTCATCAACCTGGTATGTCAAATGTTACTTGAATGCTACAGCATGGTCACTAACCTTCTAAAGCTTTAAAAACATAAAGCTGCTGATCTGATATACTTCTTTTCTGTTAAAATTAAAAAATGTCAGTTTCTTTTTTCTATGCTACTTTTCAGGTTACTAATTACCTTCAGGACATTGCCCCTGATCTTTGCAATCGACTTGAGTTATATGATAAGAGTATTCCCCTTTTTGATAAATTCAACATTGAAGAAGAGATTAACAATATGCTGAGCAAAAGGTGAGGATTATTTGGCCCAGGAAAGTGACCAATATCACTGTTTTCCCTAGATAGTAAAGAAATCTAGAAATTTTAAACTATTAAGATCCCTGTGATGGTCATGGGTTGGTGTCGATAACATTTCTTGCCTTCTAGGGTCCCACTTCCTAATGGAGGTTCTCTGGTGATTGAACAAACTGAGGCTTTAGTCTCTATTGATGTGAATGGAGGGCATGGGATGTTTGGTCATGGGACATCAAAAGAGAGGGCTATTCTAGATGTCAACCTGGCAGCTGCAAAACGGGTATGTTATACATTTGATTGTCTCCATTTTCTATGCACAGGCCATGAAATTGGTAGGACAAGTTTGTTCGCATTGCATCACTTTCACAGATATCCAGCTGGATTATGGATTCTGAGTTACGGATGTCCTGCTTTTCACGTGCATCTCTTGACTATCTTCTATCATATGTAGAGTCTGGTACTCCTCATGTGCTCTTATTGCATCCAATGATTACCTGTTCAAAGATTTGGTTTAGCTAATGAGGTTGATTTTGCACTTAGGAAGAGAGGGGTTGAAGAAAAGTCAGAACAATTTATACAAACATTTTCATTTGTTGAACAGGGTTATAGTCTTGCTTGTGTCACTGTTCCATGTTCATCAATTGCTCTTAGTTTTGTCTGTAAGTTTTGATATTGATCTGCATCTGTCTTTTCACCAGTGCTTTGAAGTGCTAGTGTGTTAATAAAAAATCATGTGTTTCAGATTGCGAGGGAGTTACGTCTGAGGGATGCTGGTGGCATCATTGTTGTAGATTTTATTGATATGGCAGATGACTGTAAGTTGTTCTCTCTCTCTCTCTCTCTCTCTCTCTCTCTCTCTCTCTCTCTTCTTTGCTAAGGAACTCAGAGGGATAAGGTGAATTTGGATAGTGATATGACCTTGTAGAAAATTTATAAATCAGTGACTGGATTTTGTTCTGGGACCTACAAATTCTTGCTTATAACTGCTTTATTTTTACCTTAAAAAGGATGATTTAGTAAGAAGAGAAACATTTTAATCAGACCTAGGAGACCATTTATCAGATTATGATAAGAAATGGGTCCTTAAGGAGAGCTGTGATTAGTATTTAAATTGCACTTGCTTATACCGTTTTTGTTTGCTCTTTCTTTCAGCAAACAAGAGATTGGTATATGAAGAAGTTAAGAAAGCTGTTGAAAGAGACCGGTCAATGGTGAAAGTGTCTGAGTTGTCTAGACATGGACTAATGGAAATAACAAGGAAGAGGGTATGGTTTCTGATGGTGATTTTCTATTTGCTTGTGGTTTTGCAAATTTCCCTGTGGCCATTGAAACACTAGTGGAAAGATTTACAACTAAACCTTGATACATTTTTCATCGAGAACTAATGATGTAACCATTGCAAGTTATGCTAATCCATCATAAGAAGTATTTTCAATATTTAAACTGATGAGATTTGGTACAGTACTAGTTGAGTTCACCATGTTTTATTTTACATCTGATGAGAGATGGCATCATGTTGGACAGGTTCGTCCCAGCGTGACATTTATGATTAGTGAACCGTGCACTTGCTGTCATGGTACCGGGAGAGTCGAAGCTTTGGAGACCTCATTCTCAAAAATTGAACAAGAAATTACGCGGATGCTTGTAAGTCTTATAATATAATGGTACATTTTGCAAGCATCTTAAGTTGGAATATTGAGAATTTATTTTCTTGAATTGATATGAATCTATACTTATTTTCCTCGGTATCAGGCAATGATAGAGCAGAAAGTGGACCCGGAAAACCCTAAGTCCTGGCCTAGATTTATTTTGAGGGTCGACCATCACATGTGTAACTATTTAACCTCAGGAAAAAGGGCAAAACTTGCAGTCTTAAGTAGTTCTCTCAAAGTCTGGGTTCTTTTGAAGGTACAACAACTAAGCGAATACATGCCTTTGTTATGCTTCAATATGTGCTCTCGGCATAGTTCTGCAATTGGAGATTTCCTAATAGCTGAAATAATTATCATGATGATAAGCAATTCTCTATTACACGTTTATCTCGTTGCAAACCCAATTGCTGATTGCTCGAACTATATTTCCTCAGGTTGCTAGAGGTTTCACTAGGGGAGCATTTGAAGTGAAACCATTTACTGATGAAAGGACAAGTGAAAATCAGCATCAAGCGGCCATTTCGTTGTTACGATCAGCAGAGGCGAGAGCTAACAATTGCGGCAAAAATGTGACTCTTGTTCCAGTCAAAAAGCTGAAGGCGGGAAGGAAATGAAATTAGCTGAAATGAGAAGGTAAACAGATTTACCATCTGTTATCTTTAAAGAGTATTTATATTGAAATGATAGGCATGGGAGAGGAAATGAATCAGCTTCCGCATTCAGTATTTTATGGCAGAAACTATTCAATTCTTGTTAAGTGAAGCAAGCAAGCAGGAGCACATACACAGGAGTCCGAGGAGATGCAAACAAGGACGGGAGTGGTATTGTTGTAGCCATTTTTCAAGACTAGAGAGAGCGTAGGAGCAGACACTATAATATCACTCGATAGTCTTTATAGTTCCTCCGCATCTTGGAGATAGGTCGTGTGCCAGGACAAGCAATTTTGTTATTGAGATCTATTTTTCCCCAGATTGTTGATGGTAGCAATTCAAAAGCTAGTTATAATAAACAGAATGTTTTTCTGTTAGTAGAGCAATTGTCTGGTTCGATTTCAATCTGAGGTCATCATCTATGTCCCTCTTTTATCTTTTCTAGTATAATTCCTGTACGCACTATGTTCAAAAAGCAATGCTGGAAGCAAATGAGAATTGAACACAACCTTATCAACTAAGAAACACAATGATTGCTGTATTCCACATGAAAAAAACTTGGTGATATCGTCACTCAATTTCAGAACTATGAAACAGCTTGCAATTTGCAGAAAAACATCGAAAGATAAAGGCGACAAGTACACAAGGAAAACTTAAAACATTGCAATCCCGAGAGTTCCAAATTGCAGGTATAAGGATTAACTGGCTGCAGCATTACATGTATTAATACCGTCCTTGCAGTCATTAGTGAGATCATTGAAAGTTTCAATCTGCTTTTTCCCTCTCAAGAATACCTCTGTATCAACAGACGCCCTCATGTAACCATCAAACTCAACTGCAACTCCCTTGTTAAGCTTCATTGTTTCAGAATACCACTCACTCTTCTCATCCCAAAGATCCTTAAACTCATCAAGAAAATGGGTTGAATACCTGTCTTTCAAAGGGTCAAAAAAGGATGTGTCGGGTTCATTTGTTGCAATATAGACATTCCGTCCATCTTCAATCTTGTCGCCCAAGGTTGAAAGAAGTGCATCAGGTGAAGTATCCACTGCAAGATTAGGCCACAGCTCTTTGTTCCTAGCTTTCTCCCCTCTCTCTATGTGAACTGAATCATAATCCCAATTCAACCTCGATGCAATTGCAGACACTATATCCATCAATCTTCTTGATTTCCACAGCAGATGCCACGGCCTTCGAACAACGGATTCTGTCTCTCCTTCACATACCCTGTACCAGTAATTATCTGGCTCGACTAATCCAAACTTCCTCATAATCAAAGAATCCTTCACCTCAGAAAGTTTCATTGGGGTGACACGAAAATTCTCCACAAGATAAAGGCTCATGCCATCTTTCTTTTGCCACTTATTCCAATCTGACCAAAACTGATCCGTGTCCAACACAGCTGCCGCCTCCTTCAAATGCTCGAAATCAAAATAAAACCTAAAATCTTTCCCTTCCTCATCTTGATTTGATGAAGTATAGATTGAATTCAAACAAATTGTCAAATCCATAATCAATGTTCTGTTCAAGTACTGTGCTTCACCCAAAGCACACAAGAAACTCCACAGGAAATGATTCATGCTCTTGCACCTGTCTCCACCACCCGTATAAATTAAGTACTTCCCACGGCTAAATGAATTTTCTGACTCAACAACAGGAAGAGCATCATTAGCAGTTTCCCCAACAACCAGCATACCTGAATTATCCTTCACTGGCATCTTCTCAAATCCAGGTGTCTGATTCTTCTTCTTCTTCTTCCTAGCATTCACACCTGAATGATAATCCCCAATAGTCACCACACTAAGTGTACAATTCTCCGACCTACTAATTGTAAATCGACGATAATCCTTGTAAAAGGCAGCTGTCTTTCCTTCCTTAGGCCTAAACCGCCATGCCATATCACAGGTATTATCACCATCCCCATGAACTGCCTTCCCAAACCGGTAAAAATGTATGTCCTTGAAATGATCTATCGCTTTTCTCATCAATAAATGAAACACTTCGGGGTCGGTACAATCGATAGGACTATCCATATTTCCTACACAACTATGTGCAGTTTCTACTGCTGCGGCCTCTTTGTATTCAACATCAGTTGCATTAATAAACGTAGCAACTACGGTTTGATTTGGAGCCATGAAATCCTCGCCGGTTTTAACAACAGTGTCATCAGATTTAAAAGTGGCATTTGATGTTGATGTCAAAAATGTGGTGATCTTCGTTGATGGGTGAAAAAGCGGGTCCTCGGGTTCATACGTGGCAGCAATAATAGTGAAGATCAATACTCCCAGCACAAAGAAAGTGAAGCAAAGATTTCCTATCATTGCTAGTGCATTTTGGCCTAGGTTTTCTGGCCTGAAACCTCCAGTTCTCGCCAGTGTCGACCGACCCAACATTGTCTCCGAGCCACAAATTCCTACACCGAACTAAATCTAGCAACTACAACTAAAAACAACAATACCCAATAACAAGATAACGAAAACTATTTAAAACACAAAAAAAGGATGAAACTCTCCGGGTTTTAGATCCGGGTTTGTAGATCTTTAAACTAACAGAATAACAAAAAAATGACTTACCTTAACAACGTGAATCAGACAAGAGAAGCCACAGAAATGAAATGAAACACACCTCTACGTTTCTTTCTCTTTCTTGCTCTAATGGGTCGAGCTCTAAGTGAGCTCGGCTAGTAGTAGATTCCACACGCTGTGCGAACTGGCTATTGATTGACCGTCGAAGGAGACCAGTGACATGATTAAAGTATAAACGAGTTTGTCAATATGAACGCGGGATGCATTGCGCATACAGAATTCTAATGCTGACACGGGATAAAGTGCTACGTGGAACGTCAGATCAGAGATTTATGCGTTGATGAACTCATGGTGTCATGTTATTGATGGCCCCTGATTTGCACCGACAGTGGCAAAGTTGTAATTAAAAAAGTTTATCACAACAGCCACATCTTCCTTTTGCTAGTCATCATTGGACTTTTGGGATGAAGTGGGAAGAAGACTATGACCCTAGCTTAATACGTCACCGTTTAGTAACAACAGTAAGACATTGAACCCCAGGGTGAATCCTTTATATTTAATCATTTGGAAATGGCTTTGGTGATGCCTGAATCATCATTGCAACTTGTAAAACAAACAGTTTTCCATTACCTCTTTGTCTTTTCCTTGGAGTCCTCTACCACACATGTTTATTTTTTTGTTTAAACTTCCAGCCTAATCAGGTCATGTAAAGTAAATAGTACGAGTCACTTGCTTTGAGGATCAACCACACAGGAATGTACATCCAGAAATACAACGGAAACAAGGAAGAGGGACCCCAATTTGTTATCCTCATTTGCTTCTACGTTGAGTGAAGCACATGATGATGTCCATAGTAGCACAGACAGAAAAGCATCACCACAAGAATATAAATTTCAACATGAAATTCATGTCAACTGAGGGACGTTTTCCTCCAATTTCCACTTCATGACTAGGATTAAGCTGATTAGGATAATTCCACAATTATGTTGAAGAATTTATTGCATGTGGCCAACCACAACCTTGCACTTGTGCTGCCGTTACTACAAAAAATTGTGATCAGAAGACATGTACATTGTATTTAGCTTGGGGAGATTTTTATACAAACATGATGATCAAGGTTAACCTATACAAAACCACCCGGAGGTTAAAATATCATAAAAAATGAGTAGAAATGCCATGAAATTGTAGTTCAGCAATTTACTCATTTGTTCTCACTCTCTTTGAATGGTGATTTAGAAATGGTACAAAAGGTTTTAACTGCCGAAACAAGATATATACCAGATCAAAACCCTTACCAGTGGCTGGAAGGGTATGCGTCATAGAGATGGAATCTTGGACGGTGTAGAAGATGCAGCCCTTTGCTGGATCCGTGTCATACTGAGCTCCATGCTTCTTTGGACCATGTCTTGCAGTAACTTCTTGGCGGTTTCAGCAGCTTTATCTGCTCCATCAACCCGTTTGGCAATGTCATAAACAATTTTCTCCAAAACTGATGAACTCAATCTCTTTTCCTGAGGAGTATCTCTCAGCAAGTCTAAGAGCATTCGAGCTCTTTCTTGAGCTACAAAGGTACCTTCTACTGTAAGTCGCAAAAGCCCCGGGATTGCTCCTTCTTTCAGAATGAGCTGTCTGTACTTATCCCGGCAGCTCCGGCATAAAGAAAGAAGTGCTCCAACAGCATGTTCTGTGCTGACAAGGGATCCATCTTCAACTGTCTCTACAAGTGTTAAAATCCCACTATCTGAATTTGTGATTGCAATTTGCCCTTCTTCAGAGTTGGAAAGGATTTCAAGTAATCCTGTAGCTTTCTCAGCAAACTTTGAATATTTCTTGCACTCTTTAAGGAGCTTGATTAGAGGGGGAACAGCTGTAGCATCTAGGATTGGACTGGAATTTTCTTTACAGGTGGAGAGATAGTGTAGGGCTGTCACAGCATCAACTCTCCCCTGAACACTTCCAGAGTGGAGAATCTGTACCAGAAGTGGTGCAGCTCCAGAAGCTGCAATGGCTGGCTTGTTGGGGGCTGCAGCCGAGAGAGTTAAGATTGCTGCAGCAGCTAACTCCCTTAAACTGCCGTTTTGGAACTTAAGAAGCTCCACAAGTGGGGGGATGGCACCAGCTGTCGCTATATTGACTTTGTTTCTGGTAAACAAAGGATATAAGGGCGGAATGAGATAACCAGCAGCATATTCAAAAGTGCACCATTAACAGCACAACATGTGCAGTCATAAAACAATCATTGGAAACCAAAACAATTGAGAAAGCACTTAAAGGAAAAGTTCGCAGCATGTATTTATATTTGCCATCCTTGTACACTGCCCAGCCCTTCACGCAATCAACTCAAATTTTCTTCAACCCAGAAAAAAGATCTCCAGTTAGATCTTAGAATGGTTAAAACAGAAATGAAAGATTTTTTCTAGATGTCAAAAAGTTTATAGTTTATTTGATGGACAATACTGAGTAGAAAACAAGGACAGCAGAAAGTAAACTAGATACGTCGTGAGCAAAAAGCTAATACAAATGTGCAAGGGAATCTAATTTACAGATTTCCTTCCAAAGAAACTGTAAACATCTGACCCTTAAACATCTTTGCCCCGGTCTGGAAACAAATCATCCCCAATAATTTATTCATAACAGCATTAAGAAATCAACCAAACAATCACATAGTGAAAACGAAAAATGTTAACATCTTAGCATTCAACTTCTTAATTTAGGCAACTTCCACAGAAGGCGGCCCAAAACATTCAAACGCCTTACATGACCATAAAATAAATCTTCATGGAAACCTTAACTCCTAAAGATTGCTAACAGACAAATATCATCAAAAAAAATTATGCTTTAATAAATTCTAACGATTTCCTCCTTTTGGACCAAAAAGAGCTAAGATTTTCTATCCAACAAGGCTAATATAGCAAACTGAGTTTTGTCTTTCCATTAGTTTTATTCAACCCAGTATCCCAATAGCACGTAATCTCCAACGTTACTTTTTCTACACTTTCCTTTTGTCTATCTTGACATTTCCCAGATTGCTTATTGTTCATTTCTTCATCTCTAACTACTCTGAATGAGGCCATAACCAAACTCGCATTACCATATCTACTAAAGCAGAATAAAACGAGCATCCATCTTTAGACTTAAGAATACCGTATTTTACATGAAAAAAACAAGAACCTTGAAGAAACAAACCTTTCATTTCTAACAGCAAGATTGAGGAGAGCGAGAAGAGAAGCTTCACAAGCATCAAGATTAGGAGACACAAGCATCAAAACCAAAGGTTGAATCACACCAGCAGCTGCAAATTTTGATCTTGTCTTTAAAGACGATTTTTTTACTACTTTTCTTATATCCCTAGCTGCTTCTATTTTGGTCTGGAGATCTCCATTAACGAGCTTATCTGACAATTCCTCGATCAGGGCTTGCTTTCTTTGATTCCAGGCTTCTTCTTCTTGGTCAGTCGTGGTTGCTGTTGCTGCTGTTGTGTTCTCTTCCTGTCCCATCTTCTCCTGTGTCTGAAGGGTTTCCTTTTCTTTCTCCTTTTATCTTTTGATGATTATATCGAGTTTGGGTACTCTCCGGAAGCCCAAACAAACACTAGAAAACAAAATATACTCACTTTTTCCTTCGTAATATCAAAATTCACCATTTACCCTGTTCTTGGAGGTTAAAACTGACCCACCACCATATCCACTGCAGCGGATTAACAATTAAATCTTTTGGGATCTTCCAAAGGAAAAACTAGGGTTTATTTATTTCAGATTGAAATGTTGCTGAGTTAGACGTTAGTAATCAATTATAAAAACGGGTGCATACCAAAATTTTAACGGATGTGTTTAAACATAAAGGAATTAATCACAACAGATACCGTGCTTTGATGGTCATATTTTGTTAATTAATATTACGATGAAACGGATCTTTTGTTTAGATTTTGGTTTACTTTGGTGTTAACATTTGATTTGGAAAGTCATGGGGGTCATAAGAGATATCATTTCTATAATGAAATTTTATATCTTGGGTTAGGAGATAACATCAACATACAAGAAAGGCAGTTTCATTTACCTTGCAAGATACCATTACATATAATGTATCATGCATTGAAGCAAAGAACAGATGAACAATTTGACAAATGCTGAGTTGATTAATTGTAGTGTTATGATCCGTGGAAATGTTATGCTGTTAAAAAGGGAAGAATGAGAGTGGTATGGGGAGATTTTTAGGAGATCGCGTCGCACCATTCATCAGTTCTTTCGTGGATTGCTACGAGCTACGGTTGCCATGATGCTGCTGCATTTCTTGCCCTCAACTTTCTTCCATGAGACTGAGAACTCAAGTTCTTACTAGAGTCACTGCGCCTGACATCAATGCCGACAACTCTCACAGGTTTCTTAGCAGCAGTTTTCTTTCTAGAAGCAGAACTTACCTCACGTGAATTACAATATTCACTGCGTTTGCGAGACATCTTACTTGAAAAATCACCCTTTTGGCAGGAAACAGAGTCAGCTGAGAACCGATGATAGATTTCGAAGAAAAGGAGTTCACAGAAACTTCTCTATCAGGTTTCTACTCCTTCGCCGGAGCTGCTTCACAGTACGACGTGGGACAAGAAAGAACTTCTCACCAGGGATTTGATCCGGCCTCACAACTGGACCCCACAGCCGCCTGAAAACTTAAGGCCTAACTAGAATGAAAGAAGGATAATTCTCAATAATTTTAACAGCAGGAGTTGCCATGTAATAACACTCAACAAAACCCACGACGTGGACAATTTTCAAGGCAGGGGCCTGTTTCTGCTGCATCAGGGCATGCTGGCTTAGGAGAAACATTGCGGTCAAAAGGAGTGAGCTTATGACCTTCGAAGAGCTTGATCAACATATTTGAAATGGGAGTTAATGCAGTATGTTTGGCATGAAGTATAATTCCTCCTATAGTCTGGAACACCGATAGACTCAGGAGGGGCAATCTTGCTTTAGTCTGGCTTATCTAATTTGTGCAAGTCAGATAGTCAAAGAAATTTAATAGTAATAGATAACATTTATGCAGCTGAATCGACCTGCAACATGAATCACTTTCAAATGAAATAGTTGGAGCAATTTGAGTTGCGATGATTCATTTATGAACATGAAATGGAAGTAAACACGTGCATAAGAGATTAAAGAACAAACAGATTCAACTTGTAATAAAAAAACAACTGGGAACTCCACAATTTTGATGCTAATATGAGTTCTAAAATGCCAAAAAGGAAAATCATCATCACTTTCTAATCCTATACCTATGAGAAACATTTACTATGAATCAGTTGAACAACTGAAACATTCCCCTTTTGCTTTATCAATTACAACTCGGTACATCTTTTTCTTGCTATCAAAATTCACTTTACAGGTAAGACTACGGATGACAAGAAAAAGTAATGGAAAATTTTCGCCAACAACCTATATGTTACCTTCCAGAGCCCCATTAAACCTCAAATATAAAATTAAAAAAAGGCAAAGGATTCTCACCACTCACCAGTAAATTCTAGTAGAGTTCCAAGAGCACAAGGAGGAGAAAAAATAATTGAAACTATGAAACGAAAATTTGGTAACACAAAATAGCAGAGCAGCAAGAAACCTGCACATGCCTACCTTGACTAACTTAAAACGGTCAACATCAGTTACAGGCGAACTTCACCCTTTTATGTCCTCAATCCCAAGCAACCAGAAGATGGCACAGGCATATTTATCCCGCTGCCTCCATCAGATTTACACTCAAAATCCATACTGTCATATATCTCTTCAGTGTTTCCCATCAGCCATACTCATTGGAGCTCCCAAAAATATTGCAAGATTGGAAATGAATTTCTTGCTTTCAGGTTTTCAAAAAAGAAAAGTTTATCTCTGTTTCAATAGTTACTGGGCCAGTTGATCTGTGCATGCTGCGGCTGCTGATAAACACTGCCTGCAGGGCCCCCCAGTTCAACAGCTCCAGCCATCGTTTGAGATTGTTGTAAAAGCGGGTGCACGGTTGCCGCTGTAACTGCTTGTGCGGGATGATATATACCAGCAAAGGTGCCATGGCCAGCCTGTGTTGGAGCAAAAGTTACATGCTGACCTTGCGGAGGAAGATTGTAAAATGAACTTGCTGGCAAGCCGGATATATCTCGGCCAGGTGCAGCTATCCAGAAAGCAGAACCTTCACTCTGAAGAAAAGCAATAAATCCATCACTTTTGGAAAATGATGTCCATTTAAAGGTAAATGGGGAAAAAATTAACTCAAATTTGATCAGTTAATCAGTACAGACTAAGCAAACCTGCTGTCCAGTCATGTAGACATTACTGTCCTTAAACTGGGAAGCACCAAGATCCTCACTAGCAGTTGAATTTCCTGCTGCTGCTGCAGAAGTAGAAGTATAACCAGCAGGGGAGGAGCCATACTGTCCATACACACTTGGCATAGCAATATGAGTTGAGTTTCCAGCATTTGTTCCAGGTTTGTACTGTGGAAGTGAAAATTTAGCACCAGCTGCCTGTGGAGTTGGATACACATTGCCAGCTTGAGGTTGCTGAGGAAATGCACCATTGCTCAAAAATTGGTGGATGGCCGGAGGCGGAACATAGAATGGGGAGAAATAGTGGCCATATGGAATGTAGTTAGGAGGATAATGAGATATATGCACTCCAGTTGGAGGACGGAAAATAGGAACTGGTTGCTGAGTCACAGCTATAGAACTTTGCATGAGCCCAGAAGCTTGAGTCACCACAGGAGTTGGACCTGCTGTAGACAGCACTAAAGAGTTCCCACCCTACATGCAGACACATACAAGACATTTTATTTGCCCATGGTTCTCACCAAAAACTTCAATAAAAATTCTAGATAAATATCTAGTCAATCTATTCTACCCTGAAAGTGCTCAAACAGACAACCGGCCGACAGAATGATGTTCAACACATGTTAAAAGACGAGGGATAAAAAGTAAAGGTGCATGTCCAGAAAAGAAAACAATGACATCCACCCAGCAAATTTTAACCAGGAAAAAAAATAGATAACCCTAGTAGTTACCTAACACTTTCACATACCCAAGAATGACTTAATGTTATGCTGATAATTACATGAGTAAGCTCTTGAGAGATTGAAAACATGCCCCAGAAATCTTAAAAAGATTTAGCCAACAAACAACACTGCAAATAACCTCTTTAACCAATGATATTTGGATTGTGATCAAAGTGAAAAAATATCAAATGTTCTTAATTTGTACAAACCTCTGGAGGAGACTGAGAGGTCTGCGGAGGCAACACTGCAACGTTTCCATTGTATTTTGTGGCAGCTCCTGGTGAAGTAAATGGAGACACACGACCGTCACCATCAGTGCCTGATCGGTAGAATTGGGCATAATAGCTTGTTGGATCAAATGATTGTTGGATCTAAATAAGAGAAAAATTAAATGACAATCAATGAAATGCCAAAAACCTACTTAAATTTTAATCAACCCATGGCCATCATATAATTGCAACAAGGTTTAACATCAAGTTCAAAAAATTATCTGACAATATTTACCTTGGTGATAAGTAGATAAACTTATAAGATGAGCATAAGGCACAAAGCAGAAATTCAAAGACTTACAACAAAGCTTGGGGGCCGAGCAACGTCACGTGCTTGAGAGTCAGAGTTCTCAAATGGTGCAAACTGACTCCCTAACAGGGGAGGCACAAAACCAAAACTGTAGTTTGGGTTAGTATGAACAACTGAGTATTGTTGACCTCCAGATAGCAAAGTGTTCTCTTGCTGGGGTCCATTATGCTCAGGGCCAGAACTGACTGAGACATCACCCTCTCCAGACAAATTTTCTAGTACATGAGTGGTTGATTGTGGATGATCAACATAATCTCCTACCTCGGCAGTTGACAACATATTCTGATTGCTGGATCAGACAATATATTTTCAATTCCTCAACAAGGATGAAAAGTAAGGACAATACAACAGCTTGTTTCTTGAGTTCTAAACAATAAACCCTAATGACCTAGTCCAACATGGGTTTAAAAATGAAATAAAAAAGATGGAATTCCATTGCAGCCACTTGTATAATATTAACATAATCAGAAGCCATCAAAACCAACAATATATGAATGAAAACAAAGATCCCCTTTCAGATTGAAACCTAAGAAAAACTCATTGTTACGAACCTTGCAGCTTGTTCCTCCACAGTTTCTTCAACAACCTGAGAAGTCTCAGACACAGGTGTCAAGATCTTTTCACTTTCCGGACTGCCGACATAATTCAAAGTTACTCCAAAATTAGCATCGAAACTTCCAAAACTCAACTTGGTTCTTTCAGATTCAGGCACATGAATATGATTTGGAATTATAACATGTTGACGTTGTGGAAGATGTAGTTCC
The DNA here is from genome assembly GCA_019650275.1 of Xylocarpus granatum. Lineage (NCBI taxonomy): Eukaryota > Viridiplantae > Streptophyta > Magnoliopsida > Sapindales > Meliaceae > Xylocarpus > Xylocarpus granatum. The sequence goes on along the minus strand of BNST01002429.1, from coordinate 842,973 downwards.
TCAAGCTTCTTCTGCAAGTTTGGAGTTGCTTCCTCTGCATCAAGTATGCTTGATACAGGTTGTGACCAAGCAGTGGCTTTAACCAAAACAGTAGGAACCTCAGATGTAGCAGCCGCTCCAGATGCTTGAGCAACATTTGAGTTTGTGGGCTTTGGCTTCCACTCCTTATTAGAACCAACTGTTATAGAGAGAGGGATGATTATTACTTTTATCATGGGAAAGCCATCTCACTATTAATCAATTCTCAGCATGAATATATAATTATTATATCAAGCAGACATTTTTTCTAAGCTTGCTCCTATTGTTGCAGAATAAACTCTATTCCTCAATAAAACTAGAAATTCCCAACTTTATGTGGATTCTTCTTACTAGAAGTTAACTTGTAAATCTATCTTCCCTATCATAATGTAGGGTACAGTATTAGAATATAAGCTGCACAGAATAGCAGAAGAAAAAGAGGAAAATATATGACACTAAAAAATAGTCTTAACACTTTGCTAAAACCCATCTTAATACTTAGCAACTTCAGGTAATACCTCTAAATTTATGAAACACTTAAGGCATACAACATTTATCCAAGTAAATACCTTTCTGGGAACCAATTATTTCTTGTGACCGGCTACTATAATTAGATGGAGGTCGACTAACTGAAGAGACATTGCGGACTGGTACAGATGATGGTTGGGAGGACTCAGAGAGCTGATTTTTCATGACACCTTGGGATTTACTTAACACCTTCCCTTGCATAAATGAGCTACCAGTCTCAGAAGCTGCTGTCGGCCATAGACAAAAGCTAATCAGAGATGATCATATTACAAAAGAGAAAAGATTGGTCACCCAAATTAAAAATTTCAAAATCCTAACCAGTTGGTTCGCCAGGAGTATGATGGCTCCAGACTTCACGTTTAATTGTACCCACGACACTCGGGAGATGTGAATCATTAGATGGCACCAGAACAGGATCCGAAGATGAGAAACAGACTGTTGATGAAGATGATGTGCTGGAACTTGCAGCAGGTTGCTCATGTGTTGGTCCAGTGCCAAATGCAATAGTGGGGTTTTTTTTCCCATCAACATAAGAAGGTGCACCTCCTGACTTACTAATGCCAACAACTGATGAACTCAGCTCAGGTTGATTTGCATCACTTCCGGCAGAAATATCAGAGGCATGCACCACACTAGCACTTCCAGAAGCTACACCACTAGAACCATTGGCTGTAACAGTGACAGAACTGCAGCAGATAACAAAAAGTAATTATACAAACTGTACCATCCAGGATTTAAAAATGTTGCTGGTAGATACAAAAAGGCTTAGAACTGCAAAGGATAGTAAAATTGTTGATAGCAGTTACCCTGCTGCTGGTGTTATTTCTTTATTTTTTGTCTCCTGGGAGATTGGCAAGGATGGACCAGCACCCTTGTCTGCAACTTGACTAGTTCCATTATCCCTTCCAGTAAAGGAATTCTTGCCATCCCCACCATCTGGAAAAGCAGTACACATAAGAAAATTAATAAGTAATTAAAATTGAGCTTAGTAATTCCATATATTACTTTTTTGTTTACTGATAATCGTAAAAAGTTCACATTGAAATAGTTGCCTAGAAAGCATAATGGAAACCAACACCTCAGCACAACCTAGGACCATGGGTAGGGAACATATTTAAAAATAAATTTAAAAGGTGGACAGGATGTATATAGGCCAAAATAATTCCTAAAACTAACTTTCCTAAGTACATGTAAGAATAAACTAATTAGAGAAGAAATCAAAAATATCCCCCATTGAACTGAGAAGCAAAAGCAGTCCCAGAATTAATTATGAACAGGCAGTGGTATTTGCTTACCATGTGATGTATAACGAGGCAAGAAATTAGCCCGGCCACCCCTACTCCCTCGCCCCTGTGAGCCAGGTCTCCACTGAGGCTCAGTGGGCTCTCTGTTGTTCACGTTCTGCAATGAAAAAAGCCATAAAATTAATACTAAAGCTGAAGTCTGAATCTGAAGAAGAAAATAACACTAGTCATCACATTCTCTATGTACCAGTGCACAAATCACATCAAGAAAATAATACAATGCTGGAAGAAGAAAATATATATATATATATATATATATATGTATATTAGTCCACCAAAGTGCCACTTATTGAATTCCCATTCCTCCCATACCCTCAAATGAAAGGAAAAAGAAAAAAGAAACAAAATCCAAATAATAAATAAGAAAAATTAAAGCATGCACAACTTTAAAGCTTTTTAGACACAACAAATTATCAAATTTACAACCAGCAGCTCATCTAGTTTTAGCACCATAAATGTTCTTAACCCAATTTATATTATCGTGATGAAGAAAGAGCACATGGTCATCAAAAACATAAGACCAGTGTTTCAGACAATAATATACAGAGAGAGCTTGATCAAATAAAATGAATCTGCACCTTAAAAAAATAAGAGAATTATACAAAATAAAAACACGTCCACTTAAGAAAAAATATGTTACCTCTTTTCTCCTGTCCCGTTTCCTTTTGACCTCATGAAAAGGATCTATAAAACGATACATATAAATTAGTCATTGAGGTTCAAGAAGTGAGAAATACGAAAACATAGAAGGGGATGGGGGATTGTAAGTGAAAATAACAAGATATGCATCAATAACTTAACTGTAAACTGACCATAAAAATCATAATCACATAAACAGCAACAAAAATTGTCCATCAAAAAATAGCATGAAAAAACAGCTCACTCGCCACCTAATAATGAACTGATAAGAAGTGCAAATTTGCAAGCCACATCACGGCATCTTTAATAAGATTTCATTACCTAAATAGAACATAATACGATATCATTTCTGTATGTGATATATGCTGAAGCCTTGTAACAAAGTCTGAGAACCAATAATTTAAAATTTATCATTATTTATCATAGAAACCACGCTCAAATCTAAAAACTTGCAGTGAAATAGTTAAACCTATCATCAAAATAGCATCTCCTCTGAGCTACCAAGATAGAGCCCGATACAGATGCCCGTCACAATACCATATCTCTTCCAAGAACCTGAAGTGATTTGGAGAGAAAGACATTTGTATGAAAGAAAATTAAGTGGTATACAGACAGTTCTGACTTTGATACATTATATGAGATTGACTACTTATTGGACAGACATAAAAAATGAACGATCAAACAAAAAACCACCAAGCAAAATATCCCTGGCCTATCACCATAAACATACTATAGTTTGGTATGCTCCGATTTCGATAATTCTTGCAATGACCTGCACCAATTCCCTGTCTTAACAGACATTGAAAATTCTATACTCAAAAAATATATATATTTTTTACTTTTCTGAGTCAAGAACAATTTGGTGTAGCCACAATGAACATAAAACACTAATCAGTGAGTCTACCGGAAACCAGATAGACCTGAATAATAGAAACAAGTTAAATCGACAGGAAAACATAAATTAACCGTCTAAGATTCTAAAATTTGATATCAAAAAACCAATCGACCAAACAGAGTCAGAGAAAAATGGCTTTTTCTTTCAAGGGAAAAATCTAACATATCCCTCACATCAAAGCAAAATAAACAACCCACTAAATCCCGACTTCACTTAAAATTAAGGAAAAAGGAAACAAACCCAGATGAGTAGACAAGGAGCTGAAACCGTTGATCAAAATAATAAGAACAACAAATCAAAACCAACAAGATCAACCCACATAGAGAACGAAAATAAGGAATACCCTGAAGGAGAAGCCTTTGGGTGGTTTCATTGGGATCCATAGAGCATTCTTTGAGCATTGCATAAATCTCTTCTTCACCATGATTGCCCGTGATCTCCTTAATATTCTGGATCATCTTCTTCGTGTTGCTCGGAATTGAAACCCTAGACCCACCTCCGCTCATCTTTACTCACTTCTTCACCCACAAACCCAAACACCTTTCTCTCTCTTTATTAATTCTTAATCTATAAATATAGATATATCAACAACAACAACAACAACAACAACAAATTTATCAGTGTCTTTCTTCTCCGTGCATCCGTATATTTATCAAAAAGAAAATTTCAAAAAAAAAGCGAGCAGAGAAAATGAAGGACAAGGAACGAAAGAGAAGAATTGAAATGAATAGCTTAGTAAGAGAATTGGAAAAGGCTATGATTGTTTTTTAATTGATCTGTCGACGTCAATCACAGAGAGAAATAGAGAAGAAAAGAGAGAGAAGGATGAGAAAAAGAAACGGAGAGAGCAAAACGCAGTGTGATTTTGGAGCGTAGGGCTGCTTGATTTACAAGGTACAGCCACGACAACATGTTGATTGTGCATGCTCTGTGCGAGCTAGTGGGACCCACTGCTAATCTTCAATCTCTCTCCGCTCCGATTTGATTACTTGCTTAGAAAGTCATTAAATCAAGCGGCCAGTACTCCCTCCCGGGCATTGATGTATGCTGCTTTGCTTAATATTATATTAAATTTATTTTAATTTTTATATTAAATTTTTTTATATGTAAATATAATAACTATTTTTATGTATACATGCATGGACACACGCGTGAGTGCGTGTGTGTATATATATATATATAAATTAAATATTAATTAAGTATAACGATGCATGTAACAAAATACTTAAGATTTGTAACATATTACACGATGAAGACTTGTAAAAGAATCAATAATAATAAACTTTTTGAGATTTAACTTTTTTATGAACTATATGATTAGTTGAATTATTGTTTGGTTTGACCAATCTAGTTTAATTCCACTTAGTCTCGCACATGGTTCTACCATAATTAGTACCAAGTCATACACACAACAAGACGATGTAGTTTTATAAGAGATTTGATTTAGATTTAAAATTTTTTGTAACTTAACAAAGTAGACATCAATTAGTGACCAAACATCCTAAATAAAAAGCTGAGAGGGGCAAACACGTCCTTATTCGTTTTGTGCTGTAGCCCAATTAGGCCCATCACACACTTGTTCTTCGTCAACTGGGCCATTGGGTTAAGTTTATAGAAATTGGGCCCACCACAAGTCCCATTTTTACCCTGGCGACCCGGGCGGATCAACCAGGGGAACAGAACTCTCTCTTTCTAGTTTCAACGAAGCATCGCCCGGTAAGCAACGATTTTGATTTTTGATTTTTTTCAAAATTCATGTTCGGTGATTCTCCATGTCGCGTAATGATTTCGTTTGATTTTTTCTTTTTTTAAAAAAATTATTTCGATGACGAAAGTTTGCGGACATTTGAATGGTTGGAATTTCGTTACGTTGAGTTTTTGAGAAGAATTTGTTACTGCGATAACTTAATTATTGTCCAAATTTACGTGTGTTGGAGTGCAGTTGCATGTGGGATTTACTGGTAAAAGCTAAATAAACGGAGAGTTAATTGTAGCCATGTTTGGGGTTGGCCGAAGATTGTTCTTAGTTCGAAGATTGCATACTTTATCCCGTGATGGCCCCACAGAAAGCTTGAAGAAGAAGGTTGCCGAGCTGGAGAAAGTTAGGAAAAGGAAGAACGTGAAGAAGGATCAGCTGTTTGTTGAGGTTCCAGAGCCGAAATCATTCCTTGACACGGCTACTATGCCGATGATTCTCACTGTGGCTGCAATTGCGCTCTTTGCTAAGCTCCTCATGATGGTACTCCAAACTTTTATTGTCAGCCGTTAATTGTTTTTCCTTTGCTTTTTTTTAGCAGCATGTCAGAGTGTTTTGAATCAAATAACAACAAAACCAAGAAGTGAAATGTACTTGTGCATAAGAGTTGGCCCATCATTTCATTAGAAACTGTTAACCCTCATTACTAGATTAAGGTGATATTCAGCTTAAATATGTAAGATGTTAGACCATTTGCTTATGGTTAGTTTTCGGGCAGTATAATATGTGATTCAGTGCTATGTTGGTTTTGTCTTGATGGCTTTTGGTTTATTGCAATGCCATATTGTTGTGCATTGGCAGTATGATGATTCAAAATCCCAAGAAATGATTGAGCGCAAAATTAAGAATGCTCCTCCTGGACAAGGAACGGTTAGGATGCTGACTCGTGAGGAGTGGCAGGAATTTCGAGAAGTGAGGCCAAGGACTCCTTTCGAATCTAAGCTTGCTCGTCCAAATGCACGAATAAGAACTGGAGAACCACTGCACATGGTTAGATGCTCAATTCTTTCAGTACTTAACTGTCTTTGTTAGGTGAATATATGAATTTATTTTGTCCTGGTCTGGTCAATGGTACTGGAAAAACTACATGCACTTACGATGTCCCTCAGCAATTCAGCGACTCCTCTCCATTATTCATGGGTAGCAAAGTACAAGTTCACCTTCATTGAACATGCTGTTGTGGAAATGGCAGCCCGAACCTCTTATGAATGATATGTAGATTGATAGTGGATTGTTGAGGAATTATAAAATATTTTGTTTTCTCCTAAATGCTAATTGGAAGAATAGAGATTTCAGCTTTCATGGGATTTCCTACCATTCTCTAATTGCCTAGGATTGGTAGCGGTTGCTGAATTTTGTTTCTTACTGTTTCTAATGATTATGTATTGATGACAAGAATTTTGGATACCATGATCCCCCTTTATTCTGTGTTCCAATCAAAGTATAAATTCTTCAGAGGATGTCATTGTAATGAAGCCAGCCCTCTTTCCTCTTACAATTGGTGTTATGGGGTTGTATGGATCATTGTTAAAGTTAAAAAATCGTATCACATGAATTTTGGTTAAATCTTCTATTCTTGTTTCACCGTGCTGGATACAAGAATAGAGCCTTCATCTTTCTTGGGTACCTCATCTAAAATTGCTTAGGTTTGTGAGAATACCATACGTATTAGTAGCTGAAACAGGTTTCTTTTAAGTGATCAACCTTTAGCTGATCCAAAGCTGCTTGATCCATTGACTGTCTAAAGTTTTTATTGTGATTAGAGTACTATTGCTTTTTAACATGTTGTATTAATAGATAATGGACAGTGATGCTGTACCTCAATCTTACATAAGCATGCATGTTTCTACCTATTTTTGAACTTATGTTCCCTACTCATTGTCCATTACAACCTTAGTCACAGGATGAATTTTTCACTTAGTCAAACCTTATCACTCTTGTCTTATAGAGTAATATTTTTACAATTATTTTATCTTTTTATCTATTTATCATTCCCTTTTTGGGGCTATCAAAACTTTTATCTTTTCTCCAAATTCATAGCCAGAAGTTAGATAATCAATAAATGCATATTGCACATTGAAGAGCTCGTCTTTCAGTTTCTCATTTTCACTTTTGTGCATATGCCGCACTGTATAGGTTTCATGTCCTAAACATCAGGGATAAAAACAACTCGTCTCAAAGTCACGAAGTCCTGCACTTGCAGTGCTTAATGTGGCTAGTAGGTAGTGGACTGCAGGGTGTTTGATACAAAATTTTCATGTGCTATAAGACTATAACTTAATTATCTGAATTAGTTGATCTTTTAAAAGTTAGTGCCGTCTTGAACGAAAAATTCACTTTCTGTTGCATTGTTTGTCTACTGATCTTATTTTGTATTCTTCTTTCAAGAAGGAACAAAATGTTTTCTTCCTTCTCAAAGTTGCAACACAAAGACTTTTAATGCTCATGTACCTCTTATTCGCAGGGAGATTTGAAGGATTGGACGATTGATGTGCTCACAGATGCACTCACGCGGGCCGAAGAATGTGCTAGACGCAGTTCTTAATGATTTCAGTTAACGAAGACTTTCCCTATACCTCATCTCTAATATTTTGATGCTTGAGTACAAATTCATAGACAGTTCTGCTACAAATGTTCCAAATGGGTTGGCATAACATCAATTTGCAGGGATCATAGTGTGAATCTTTTCCTGCCTGCTAAATTGTCTTCTTGAACTCAAGGAAGGATGAAAAAGCTTTTGTACCATCTTGAAAATCCAATGTATTGAAGCAAGACATTATATAAACTACAGTGATTCATTTTTTTCTATTTTGCCGCAAAATTCTTAATGCGGCATTGTTCGACTGTAGGTATGCCAGTCTCCAGTTCTTGAAGGTAATCCTGGCATCTATCTTCAACGTTCAATCTTGCCAAATTTATGAGCATATATCAAGATAGCATTTCCCTTGCGAAATCTTCTGTGGTCAACGCACTTGAGCATTAGACACTGCAATGCAGCACGACACCGTTTTTGGTTTATCAATTCATTGATTCGGACTACTGAGTTGTGTGCCTCCATGTTTCAGTTACGTTGAAACCCAAAACAAAACAGAAGTTTCCACTTCTCAACATTAATAACCACGTGCCACGCCACAAGACGTCACCCATTACGACGCGTCCTATACTCATCCGACCTTTGGTGTGTTTGCACACCGGGGGCGTACATCTCCAGCTCTGTTCCACTCTTCAGAGTCTTCTGAGTGATGACACATATTATTTCAAGATTACCCCTGAATCGCCTTTAAATTCAGTTGTTAAAGTGGCAAATTTATGTCATTTCACCCCAGCTTTATTTCACATCCACAGAGCTGGCAAAGGTGACTGATTCTTTTTTCTATACTTCTCCCTTCAAGTCCCTTTTCCACCCCCCATCTGCTGTCTACGTTGGAAGAGGGAGATAGAGATAAGATTTTCAAGCTTTGGATTCATTCCAGAAGGTAATAACGAGAAAGTTCTTTCCTTATTTTTCTTGTCAAAGTTAATGTTCTTGGTTATTATGCTAACGTTCTTGTGATCACTTAGTAGTGATTTTTTTTTGTTTTGCTTTTTGATTAAGCTTTGTGGGTGTTCTTTTGACGGAATTCGGTACAATTTAAAGGTAGGTTTCGTTGATGTTTGGTAATAGTATTTTGTGGGTTCTGATTGCAATATGGTCATTTGATCATCTCTGGATTGTGAAATTCGTGGCTGATTATCCATAAAAAGAAAGAAATTTTGATCTTGTTGTTAGATGTACCAGGGTGTAAATCTAATCATGTTGTGTGCTTGGCGCATGGATTTTGGATTAGTTGTGTTGTTTATTGAGAATATGAGGGAAGGGTGGTTTTTTATCATGCTTAATATGAACATTTCATTTTTATTTCGTGGTTATTTGATAAAAATGTGAAGAGACAGGTACTCATATTGAAGGGGGGTCCTAAATTGGTGGATGTTTTGTTTAGGCAGAAGCAAACTTTTTAAGTTCCTATTTGCATGGCTCCTTAAGTTCCTATGCGTGTCTGTCCTTTTGGTCTTCCTTTTGCAATATAATAGTTTTGCTCATTCTTGTGTTCAGTTTTTAGGCCATTATTTGGTTTCTTCTGGAAAGGATCTCTATAAATTAGCATACCGAGATTTATAATTGAGAATTCTGCGGGAAGTTCGATTGAGTCACCAATGGTGGACTATTTAGGCACTACTAACTTCTTATCAACGGAGAAAGGCAATGGAATATATGGGATTGTGGGAGCAGCTATTGTTGCTTTACTCATTCCTATATTGCTATCCATGATGTTAGTAAGAAATAAGAGGGGAAAACAAAGAGGAATTCCAATTGAAGCTGGTGGTGAGACAGGTTATGCAATCTGCAATGCTCGGGTATCTGAGTTGATTGAAGTTCCTTGGAAAGGGGCCACAACGATGGCTGCTCTATTTGAACAGTCTTGTAAGAGCCATCCACATGACAGATTTCTTGGAAAAAGAAAGCTAATTGAAAAGGAATTTGTCACAGCTAGTGATGGCAGGAAGTTTGAGAAGCTATGCTTGGGGGATTATGAATGGCAAACTTATGGCGAGGTTTTTGATCGTGCTTGCAATTTTGCATCTGGGCTTGTTAACTTAGGTCATAATGTGGATACCCGGGCTGCCATTTTTGCTGATACCCGGGCAGAGTGGTTGATTGCCTTTCAGGTATGCTTGCCTTATTTTATTCCATTTGTTTTGTACTTGCTTTTGATTAAGTAGTGAATACATCAGCCATACTAAATCAGTTATTCTGGATTTCAGGGATGCTTTAGGCAAGATGTAACTGTAGTTACTATTTATGCTTCTCTAGGAGAGGATGCTCTTGTGCACTCACTTAATGAGGTGGGAAATACCTTCTTATCTGTTTATGTATTAGCTAGGTTATAGATGATTTATGGCTTGCAGGTTGTTCTGTATTTGATCCATCATAACACAGATATGTATGATTCTTACTTAGAGCTTTAAAATTTTGACAGACACAAGTAACAACCTTGATCTGTGACTCCAAGCAGTTGAAAAAATTGTCTGCTGTTAGCTCAAGTCTAAAAACTATCACGAATGTCATTTACTTTGAAGATGATGGAAATGAAAAAGATTCTGGATTCTCTGGAAGTCTTAGCAACTGGACAGTTTCGTCATTTTCTGAAGTTGAGAAACTTGGGAAAACAAATCCTATTCTTCCAAGTCTACCGTCCAAGAAAAGCATTGCTGTTATCATGTATACAAGTGGCAGTACCGGCCTACCAAAGGTTTGTACCATGTCTTTAATATTGCATTGTTTGATGCATTTGTCCAGTGAACCTTGCTGAAGAGGCAATGAACTGGAGGATCTTTCTTTCCTTTTTATTTTTCTAGTTGCGGATGTTTGAACTTCCACTGTATGTATCTTGATATAATTATCTTGCTGAAACTCTGAGATATTTTCTTTTCCATAATTTGTATATTTGATTTATATATATTTAGGTTAAATTTCTTATATTTGAACAAAGATAACTAATTTGAAGATTAGCTTTATTTATCTTTATTTTTGTGCTTTTCAGGTGACTAACTTAAACTTGAATTTGTACTTCCTCATTCCATTAGTATCATTTATCCCTTATTCTAACATGGTGCAATGTGAAACAACTTAGGGTGTCATGATTACTCACGGCAACATTGTAGCTACTGCTGCTGCAGTTAAGACAGTGATTCCAAATTTGGGCCCAAGTGATGTATACTTAGCATACTTACCTCTAGCTCATGTTTTTGAACTGGCAGCTGAGGTACGCTCATATCTGCGTTTTTTCGTGTTTATACTACGTATGAAGTGGTTTTTACATTTTTATGGTTGTCCAGTCTGTGATGTTGACTGCAGGCTGTGCAATTGGCTATGGTTCAACATTGACTATGACCGATACTTCTAGTAAAATAAAGAAAGGAACCAAGGGAGATGCTTCTGTGTTAAAACCAACTCTAATGACTGCAGTTCCGGCCATTTTAGATCGTGTTCGTGAAGGAGTTTTGAAGAAGGTAATAGCTCAGGTCATAATTGATTGTCTTGTACATGTATATGGTTTTATGCCAATTGTTATTGGTGCATATGTGTAGATTGAGGACTTCAGAAAAATAATCTGTTTTATCCACTAATTATCATGACCTGCCCTAGGTTGGGGAGAAAGGAGGGTTAACCAAGAATCTTTTCAACATTGCATTTAAGCGCCGACTGGCTGCTGTAGAAGGAAGCTGGTTTGGTGCATGGGGACTGGAGAGAGCTTTATGGGATGCTGTTGTCTTCGAGGGAGTACGTGCCGTACTTGGAGGTCATATTCGATTTATGCTCTGTGGTGGAGCTCCTTTATCTAGGGATTCCCAGAGGTTTATCAACATTTGCATGGGGTAAGAACTCTTGACTTGAGATGTCAAGATCACTGAAGGAAAATTTGTTTGTTTTTGTATGAAACTAATCTTAAATAGTTCTTGGCATCCAGAGGAAGCAATGATAAGTAGTGGGAAACTGTCCCTACCCCTAAGTGGCAGAAAAATAATTATAACAAACAAATTAGACACAGCATACATATTAGGACTGACTGAGTTTTTCCTTGAACTAGTTATACATTGATGACTTATTGAAAAGGTGAATTAGAGGAGTCATGTTTGGATTACCTTTTGTTAGTATGATAGGTACTTTTAAAGATGTTACTCTGACAAAAACTGTATTTAATATTCATGAAATTTTGGTACTCTTGAGGGAAGAGGTTGAGAGAAGTCATTACTTAAATCTGAAGATGGATCTGCATATGTAAATTCTTGTCATTCTTTCCTGCTTTTGTTCAACCTAGTATTCGCTGTTTAAGTTGATCTTTTGTATACGATGTTCTTCATCAGGGCTCCAATTGGTCAAGGATATGGCTTGACAGAAACCTGTGCTGGAGCTGCATTTTCTGAGTGGGATGACCTGTCTGTGGGTCGCGTGGGTCCCCCTCTTCCTTGTTGCTACATTAAGGTGTGTCATATTTATATCTGTCAAGGAAAAATTAATTTGGCAGTGTGTGTATGTAGTCACATATTTGTATATGGATTGTGTTGTGGCTCAACTTCTATGACACCCAAGTTAATGTCCCTCGTGACTACTATTCAACAAACAATAACAACTATAAATTGTATAGTTGCTGAAAATTAATAATTCATTCAAATTTTACTTCATGCAATGTGTTAATCTTACATTTTACTAGGAATTGATGGTGATAATATGTATGGTGAGATTTGAAGAATTTGGTTTACAAGAATCTGCTTCTGATGTTGCAGCTTGTTTCCTGGGAAGAAGGTGGGTATACGACTTCTGACCAACCAATGCCTAGGGGAGAGGTGGTTGTAGGGGGATTCAGTGTAACTGCTGGTTATTTTAACAATTCAGGAAAAACTAATGAAGTGTACAAGGCAAGTTTTCACTGTGTACACCTGCTTTCCACGTGTATCGCTGCAAGTATCTAACAAAAAAATTTACAAACTCAAAATTTTATCCCATAGTGTAAAAACCAATTGTCATGACCTGTCACATGCCATAGGTTGATGAAAGGGGCATGCGCTGGTTTTATACTGGCGACATTGGACAATTTCACGCAGATGGATGCCTTGAAATTATTGACAGGAAAAAGGACATTGTCAAACTCCAACATGGAGAATATATCTCTCTTGGAAAGGTGCTATTGTAACTCTAGAGAATTTCTCCATTTGGGATTTCTCTGCTAGAGTGCTGATTATCTAGTTTGATGGCCTCATCGCAGGTTGAGGCAGCACTGTTGTCAAGTAACTATGTGGATAATATCATGGTATACGCAGATCCCTTCCACAACTATTGTGTTGCCCTTGTTGTTCTGGCACGCAACGCTGTGGAGAAATGGGCCAGAGAAGCTGGCATCAAGTACCGAGATATTTCAGACCTGTGTGACAAAGCCGAAACTGTTAATGAAGTTCAACAATCTCTTTTGGAGGTCTGTTCCCTTTTGCTTGCATCGTCTACAGGAGCACATATTTGATATCTTCACGTGTCTTAAACATTTCCTTGTATATAAGAGAGTTTTGTCTATTTGCAGGTAGCAAAAGCAGCGAAACTCGACAAGTTTGAGATTCCCACTAAGATTAAGTTGCTGTTGGAACCGTGGACACCCGAGTCAGGATTGGTAACTGCTGCTCTCAAGATAAAGAGGGAACAACTCAAAGCTAAGTTTAAAGATGATCTTCAAAAATTGTATCAGTGAACCCTGTGATGATCATAATGTTTCCTCTCGTTGCATAATCATGGCACTGTGTTTGCTACTTTTAAAGTTTTTGAATTTTCGAAAATAATGGATCTGTAACAAATAGTGGCAAATCTTCTTTGTGAAATTAAGTTTGATGTTGATTCCTGTACTAACCCCAAATTTCTGGTGCTACGTATTTATTATATTCGCATGACAAAACTGCTATGCATATTTTGTACTCGCTGTCAGAGTGTGGATAACATTGATCTCTGATAAATTTCTCTTCGTTTACAAGTCATAGCCATTCTGTAACGTCTAACAAGACACAGTTAATATGTAATTGCATTGATTGAAAATCAGAGATAAAAAAGAGGTGACGTGAAGATTGATGTAGAAACTGGAGATAGTTTCTGATGCAGCCGCTGGTGTTCCTGTTTAGGAAAAAAATTCAACTTCTGTTTTCCGGAGAATTCAGGTTATTTAGCATCCATGTATGAACATTAACTATGGTCTCTTGTCATTTTCTTCAAGTGTAATCTCACGTCTGTTGGCTGCACCCTTCTTGGTTAATATGCAGCAAAAAATAGAATTCAGAATTCTACTCTTGATCTAATGAAGTTTCGCTGGCCGAAACTGGCATTTCTGAGAGGGATGGCCGGAGGAACAGATACAAAGCAGGACCCAAAAATGGTAACGATGATACCGGAAGAAGCCAAGAACCTTTGTCATACCTACAAAGAGATCAAATACTTGAATGTTACGTTGCAAACACTTCCCCTGTAGGAATATGTAAGCCAAACTTAAAACTAATCACATTACATTCGAGATAATCTCACCATTTCCGGGCAGTCATATCATTGTAAACCCAAAATGGAGCAAATGCAGATAGCAGAGTAAAATCAATGCATGTGACATGAATCTGCAATATAGAGGTTCAATCGCTGGGGTAAGCACCGTGAATGCATGCCCTGGCACAAAATAAAGACGGACTAAACTTACAAATTTGCTTTCCCTGAAGTACTGGAGAAACTCTTTCCAGACATTACTGTCAGCTAAACCTACGTAAATGATCAACCCTAGTCCTGCAGCAAGTGACATCTGATATGCAATGGAGTTAGCTTCAATTTTCCCAAAAAAAAGGTAAAAAAACCTAGTTACGGTTGCAATCAAAATCAAATAACCAGTATTTAATAAAAAATACTGACTAGGAAGCTCGTTTCAGTACGTTTTACCTTTTCAAATATAATCTGTCTCTTCAAGAGAGATTAACCTCAGAATACATCATGTTTTTCAGTGAGACCAAATAAAAATCAGATTCCTGATGAATTTGCCGAGTCAAATTTATCATTACATTGTCACTAATTGGTTGAGGGTTGAAACTCTCGTTTCTGTACAAGTATAGTGTCTTAATAGCATGTGAATGGTTATGTCAATTAAGAGGCAATCGGAACTTTTATCCTTGTCAATGAGAAAAGAAAATGGCTCACCCCAGCAGTTAATTTTGATTCCAGAACATTCAGAGGCCATGCGCTGAGCTCCGTTTCTTCAACAGGAGGAGGCGGTGGCTTCCAGAGAACAAAATAGGGTAGAAGAGCATATGCACCAACAAAACATGAGAGTACAAGGAATGGCCAGACAGGAATATTGCTTTTTGAGCTGAATCACACAAGAGCTAATAAGTTTGATTAAATGAATTCAGTATTAAGTGTTAAGCTGTTCAACAGCAGCCTCTCATTCCCTTGCATTTTAATTGCGGCAGCATGCATAGTATGGAGGCTTTAGTTCATGCCATTGAGGTAAGTTCACAACAATCGCTGTATCACTCTAAGAACAGTGAATCTTCCAAGTTTATAACATTAGAGCAACTGGATTTTCTGCCAGTATATTCGGTTTCGTCCACACGAAAATAAAGAATAATGGACAAGCAAAATTACTGAATTCAATCTATTCTAGCAATCTAAACTGAACTTAGGATTTCACATAATAATCAAAAGTAAGAAGAGGAAGAACAGAAAGGTACCTTCTACCTGTTGGAAGCAGTAACATGCTATACACTAACGGCCACAGACCCATGATAAACCAAAGGGATACCAGCACTTCATTCATAATAAAGCCGTCATCTCCCTTCAAGTTCAGAAGCTTTTGCAGAAAATAGATGTCCCTTGACTGCAAATTATTGTCAATGCTTTGTGAAGTCATTTCGAAGTGTTATATAGTCCATATATTGACTCAACTACTGCGAAGATACCATACATAATTAATTCGGTTTGTAATGTTTTGACTTGTCTATGTAGATCTTAAAAGGAGAAAATACAACTATTATGATACTCAGCCAAGAAATTCACACACAGCAAAATGAACAGATAAAAAAAATTCCAAAGATTGTTCAAAAAGTTGAGATTTTATGACTGAAATGATATTTTTGATATCATTACGCAAATTAAGGGATTATTGTGCGTTTGGGTTGAGGAAAACAAAGCAATAACAGATCAACAAGCAAGAAATGAGTACCAGAAATGTAAAAACTAAAGTCAACGAAATTTACATACAGATGAACAAAATAGAAGCTAAAAAAAAATCCCAGAAAAAGCAGTTATGAAGAAAAAAGAAGGCATAGGTCAATCATAATACCGGGGTCTGGTTAGGAGTGAGATTGAAAACGTAGTAAATGAGTCCACCCCAGAACACAAAAAGCAAGAATGAGGTTGTCCAATCCCTTCCCTCTGGAACATTATCTTTATTCTCCAAATCTGAAGAAACTGTGTCATCTAAAACTGGGTCTTCTGAGTTTTGAGAGTCTAAGATGCTGCGACATTTTTGGAGAAAAACCCTTTTGTGAAATGGGAAAACTGAAGGTTTAAAGTTGTGGGGTTTAATTAAAGCCGAGAACTTTGAGGTGGTTGTCTTGTTGGGAACTAAAAACTTGATGGTTTTAAGGTTCTGGGTTTTGGTTTTGAGTTTTGGTGTAGTGAATGGAACTGAACTGAAGTTGGAAGAGATGAGATAAGTGCTGGCTAACATGTCTTGCTGCAAAAGTAGATTCTTTGTGGAAGAGATGAAATTCAAGTGTTGGCCAACGTATACTCTTGTTTAACATGTAGCGATTCTCAAGTAGCTAAAATCCAAATATCGCTCCCAAGAAATACGACATCGTTTCTTCCAGCTCAAATTTACCTGTCAAAACTACCAGTATCTTACATTTCACAGCCTCTCCCAGATTTTCTTTTCCTCTTCTAACAGATAAGGTTTCTCTCTTGCTTCCAAATCCATGGCCGAAGCTTCTAGAAGCTTACACACGGTGCTCCTTCCCGCATTCTCTCATCTCCACAAGCCTCAGTCTTACACCTTTTCTACAACTTTCCCGCGCAGAAGATACGCACATCAAGTAACTCACTGCTCACTTTCAACAACAAACGACACCAAAACGACAGTGATCCAGAACACTATTCCGTGGGGATGCGACATAGATTCATTGGAAAATGCTTCTGCCCTTCAAAAGTGGCTATCTGATTCAGGCCTCTCGCCGCAAAAAATGGCCATACAAAAAGTTGACGTCGGAGAGAGAGGTTTAGTTGCTTTGAAGAATATTAGGAAGGGTGAAAAATTGCTCTTCGTTCCTCCCTCTCTTTTTATCACGGAAAAATCGGTATAATTCTGACTTGTAGAATATTTATTTGATAGATTACAACTTATTGAAGCTTGAAATTATGTTTTTATTGTAGTTCTCTGGTTTCTGCAATACAATTCTTTTCTGTAGTGTAATTTTGTATGAATCTTGAAACCTTTAACGTATCCTTAAAACTTGATGGAGTAATTATGATATAGGAATGGAGCTGTCCAGAAGCTGGTGAAGTTTTAAAACAGTATTCCGTACCAGATTGGCCATTGCTTGCAACTTATTTGATTAGTGAATCAAGTCTCCAGAAATCTTCAAGATGGAGTAATTACATCTCAGCCTTACCGCGGCAACCATATTCACTTCTATATTGGTAAGTATTTCTTCCTTTTTTCCCCTTTTACTTGTTGGGTGTTCTTAAAATGTTAATTCTTTACCACAGAAAGGGTCTACTCTCAGTTTTTGTCCCCATAGCCTCTCTATGTCATTTCAGGACACGGGCAGAACTAGATAGGTATTTGGAAGCATCTCAGATAAGAGAACGGGCAATTGAAAGGATTACCAATGTTATTGGAACGTATGACTGTTTTTTGAACTATTTTCAAAGCTTGGTCTTCTGTTTATGCGCCTGCAATTGGGCATACTTGGATGTTAGTGCAAGTCTTGGAATGCTGTACTAAATGTATATTCCATCCTCTGTGCAGATACGATGATATGAGGCTCAGGATATTTTCCAAGTATCCTGATCTATTTCCTGAAGAGGTACTTGTTCTATATTGTTGACTGCTGTTCAGAAAAGATTTTTTGAAGCATATGTTTTGATAGAACTGCTACTGATTTGAGAGATATTCTTATTATCATCTTCAATCTAACCTTTAGTTCAAGTTGCTGATGGGTGATATGAACATTCTGTACTAGAAGCTGTATCTGGAGTTTCATAAATACTTGTATGTAATTCCAATGCCTCTAGTTTGATTTTGCACCCTGAATGAACTGCAGGTATTCAATTTGGAAACCTTCAAATGGTCATTTGGTATTCTTTTTTCACGCTTGGTAAGCAAACTTTTTATGATATCATGGTTACTTTTGTTGCCCGGGGCCTGTTAACAAAGTTGAATCATAATGTGTTGCTTAGAGGCCAGATTGATCACAAATGAATCCACAAAATTGCCATCTAACAAGAAGTCAGTACGAAAATGATGTTTCTGAAGAATTTAGTAATATGTTAACCAAAAATCTATGTTCGGTTTTCTTGTATACACAGGTTCGGTTACCCTCAATGGATGGACGGGTCGCTCTGGTTCCATGGGCTGATATGCTGAATCACAGCTGTGAGGTATGCAGATTAGTATCTATGACATCTGTGTTTCGATTCTGCTGGTTGGAAAATGTTTGATCTCCAACTAAGTTAGAAGCATGTGATTTGCTGGTCTAGGTAGAGACATTTTTGGATTATGATAAATCATCACATGGAGTCGTGTTTACAACTGATCGGGCATATCTGCCAGGTGAGCAGGTAATGAAGGTTCTGCAAAAATCCTCCTTAACAAATCTATCTTCATGTGTATCTCAGGTGTGTTAATTATAAACACTTGGCCAAATTATTGCAGGTTTTCATATCATATGGCGAGAAATCTAATGGAGAGCTTTTGCTGTCGTATGGATTTGTTCCAAGAGAGGGCACCAATCCTAGTGATTCAGTAGAGTTGCCTTTGTCACTTAAGAAATCGGACAAATGTTACAAGGAGAAGTTAGAAGCTCTAAAGAAGCATGGATTGTCAGCGTGAGTACTTCTACCTCATAGATTTATGTTTACTTTACTCAGTTACTCACTCGCAAACATGTAATTTCTTTGGGCAGATCTCAGTGTTTTCCTATACAAATCATTGGTTGGCCGTTAGAGTTAAAGGCATATGCTTATTTAGTGGTCAGCCCTCCAAGTATGAGTGGGAAGTTTGGAGAGGTTCGACAATTTTTAGCTTCATTTGTTAAAAATCTAACTTCTTTTTCTAACATCATGCAAGATATCTAAACAATCTTTCCACCAGATGGCTGCTGCAGCTTCTAATAAAACAAACTCCAGGAAGGATATAAAATACCCTGAACTTGAGGAACATGCATTACAATTCATATTAGAGAGTTGCGAATCAAGCATATCTAAGTACTCTAAATTCTTGCAGGTGAAAGAACCACCTTAATAGACTTTAACAACTCCATACTTTGTTTTAGCAAACGTCTCTTATGTGCTACGTCATGTTGGATTTGTGAACTTCTAGGCAAGTGGAATGATGGATTTGGACGTAACGTCTCCAAAGCAGCTTAACCGAAGAGTGTTTCTGAAACAGCTAGCTGTGGACTTGTGCACCAGCGAGCAGAGAATACTATTTCGTGCACAATATGTAAGGATGCATCTCTTTTGCTTTTTATATTACCTCATACAGATAGTTCAGTTAATAATATTAAGAAGTGAATTTCTTATGATGACTATGCTACAGAATGTAAACATTGTCCGCTTATAATCTTCATATATGTATTGAAAGGCCGCGAAACCGATGTTCCATATGTTTAATTGTGCTTTATATGACTGCTTGCAGATACTGAGGAGAAAGCTGAGGGATATAAGGACTGGAGAACTGAAAGCTCTAAGACTGTTTGACAATTTCAGAAATCTCTTCAAATGAGTCTTTTGCTATTGGAAACTTGAAAATCCCATTCAGGCAACGGAGTTGTGTTGGTGGTTTCACATTTGATGGGATGCCTTCCGGGCAACAACATATTTGGTCCCAACAAGGGCCCATGGGCTTTTCGCCTATTTCTCTTAATCTTTTATTATTATTATTATTAGGTTAAATTGTTGTTACGATGGTGATATTTGATTTTTTTAATTAAAAAGACAAATTTCATAATTCATAATTAAATTAAAAAAATAGATAAAAACTTATTTTAATTTCTTATTATAGCAATTCTGCACCTGTTTCACGTGTGTATTAGTTATTAAACCAAATGCTGTCTTGGCGTTGCCTAAAATTGGGGATTTCAGTTTCTTATGCTACACCCGGCAGCACTTTATCCTCGCCACCAAACTCCAAAAATCGTCAGTCTCTCGGAGGAACGCCACAGCCAGGGATTCATCTTCGTCACTGAACCCAGGTAAATGGAGGCCTTGGTTTCTCTTAAAACGACCCCACGGATTGCATTTTCCGTGCTGAATCACAGACCGATTAAGTTTTCAATCGTACGGTCTGTTCCGGCCTCCGCGATCGACGCGCATAGACGGAACGGTGTTTTTGTCACGCCGGAGCTCAACAGGTAAGCGGTAATCTTTGTTGTTCTCTTCTCGATGGTCGTTAATGAAGATGATGGTGCCAAGTGGTTTCTCATCTAATTTCCCTCCACAATAAAATTTCCCTCACTTTCTCTTGCGCTTGTTTCGCAAGAACGGAAACATTAATATAGGATGGAAAGAATTGCGTTTACTTATAATGTTAAAAGCCCTTCGTATAAAAGTTATAATTGTTTTGGAACTAAAGAATGCTAGAATTGTGTTTGTAGTCTGAGACCAAGGACGGGTCAGCTACAATTTCTCCGGTGATTGAAGTTGCTGAAACTGCTCTCAAAGTCAAAGAGTGGAAAGTGGGGATGTTCCAAGGTGAAGTTGCTGCTAGCCAGGGTATAAGAATAAGGAGAGGGCCTCTGACCGGCCCCCTTTGAGTTCCGGATACAGAATGAAGGCTGCACTCCTCGTAACATCTTAGAGGGGATCGTATGGCACAAGGACGTGGAAGTTTCTCGAGTAAATGTTTTGACTTTAGTTCTAAATGTGTCTTTCCAATTGCCAATTTCGATGAGTGTTGATGATATGATAATGATAATCTGTTTCTAGTTAAAAGAGAGAAGGCCACTATTTACGCCGAAGAAAGCCCTTGTGAATGCTCCGCCAACTAGAGATTTTATCGGGGCTCTTAGGGCTGCTCATCAACGGACTGGACTGCCTGGTTTGATTGCTGAAGTAAAGAAGGCTTCTCCCAGCTGAGGAATCCTAAGAGAGGATTTTGATCCGGTAAGTATGCATGTTTTATAATTCTTTGCTGAATTGCGAGATCATCCAATTTCTGGGGCTAGATTTGATATCGTGGAATGTGTAGAATATTCCTGCAGTCCATGAGTTAATTAATTTTGACCAGGTGGAAGAATCTTGGCCTCCTATAATTGTTGATCTTCAACTTTCTCCATGATGTCAATCAGCATAAATGTGTATTTCTTATTATTTGTTACTTATCTGAAACTTTCTTGTGATAGGTTAAAATTTTCCAAGCTTATGAGAAAGGTGGAGCAGCTTGCCTCAGCGTTTTGACAGATGAAAAGTATTTTAAGGTAAACTTATGAAGTTTCTCTTTTTTAAGCTGTCCTTTGCTTAGTTGTTGATGTAGAAGCTAAAATGATTGTTTGCTTCCTCTAACTTGCTTCTACTCTTATCAATTAAGGGAAGCTTTGAAAACTTGGAGGCAATAAGGAGTGCAGGAGTAAGGGTATGCTTTTTCTCCTGTACTGCTCTATATGTAGTCTTAGCTTTTCCATTTTACTAGATAATTATTAGTATAAGTTGTGGTTATGATGCTAGTCAAGTTTGCAGTGCCCTCTATTGTGCAAAGAATTCATTGTAGACGCGTGGCTGATCTACTACACCTGAACTAAAGGTGCAGATGCAGTTCTTTTGATTGCTGCTGTTTTACCTGATCTTGACATCAGATACATGACTAAGATGTGCAAGATGCTTGGTTTGGCTGCACTTGTGGAGGTTTGAATGAGCTTCTTTTGTCACCTGCTAGATTCCTGTGCCTATTCCTGCATCTGACTGTTTGAGATTAGATATTTGAGGTTAACTGGTGGAACATGTTCATCTTTCAAGGTAGATGATAGTAAAAAATGGGACATAAATTGGACATTAAATGCTTTGATCTACCATCGTCCAATCCTTGGTTCACAATGAGAGGGAAATGGATCTTGGTCTGGGAATAGAGGGGATTGAGCTTATTGCTATCAACAACTGCAACCTTGGTATGCTTTTAAACTTTGTAAATTGGTTTATGTTGTGGAACTTATGATCTTTGGATTTTTTAAGTTTGACCCTCTCAAATAGCTTTATAAGTTGGCTTTGGACCTGCACAACCATGTTTGGCTTAATAGCAATTTATATTTTTGCTTATTATCCTGCAGGAACATTTGAGGTTGATATTACTAACACAAAGAAACTTCTCAAAGGAGAGCGTGCCAAAAAAATCCGTCAAAATGACATAATTGTAAGTGGTCATGTTGCCAGTAATATAACTATTCACATTTTCATGTGGTTGGTGAGTCTGGGCAATTTACACCTGATGATATTGCATATGTACAAGAAGCTGGTGTTAAAGCTGTAAGCTTTTACCTTAAACGTTTGTTGATACTGAATCCAAATGTTCTGCACAAAATAATTTCATTCTTCTTTATACTCTCTTTTAATTTTCCTGATCAACATGGAAGTTTCAAATGAATGTCTACATTTGACTTGAAGCATAAAATGGACCCAAGATGGCTGATCCAATAACCATGTGAAACCAAGTTAAAAATATAACATTCAAGGTTACCAATGCATGCTTAGTTACTTTACATGTTTCATTACAGATCATTCATGGGTTTGTTAAGAAAATCTCAGAACTTGGATAAACGTGTGAAACAATTGTCAATACATGTTTGTTTGCAAAATAGGCTTTTATTGTGCTCTTGCAAGTCTTGCTTGGGGAGTCAATGGTGAAACAAAGTGACTTGGGAAGTGAATAACTGGACATTTTGGTGAAGACATTTCTGCATGGGTTGATGGCTGAAGCTTCATCAGTTTACACAGTTGCGTTCTTTTTAAGTTATTCAGATTGAAGACGACTACAGTCCAGTTCGATCCATCAACATTTATCTTTCCCTTCTTGTGTTTTCATTGCCCGTCTCTCCTTTATGGGTTCTTTTTGAGTTTTTGTTTGTCTACTTTCATAAATGTAATTAGAATAAACAATAACGTGTCATTATGTCATGCTGTAAGACGATGATAAGCATATTATCACGGGTTACTGCTAAGAACAGTGCGTTTGTTCTTTTACCAGTATGAATTTGTACTGTCACAATCTTCTATTAAAATTAGGATAACTTCATGATTTTGATTACGGCTTATTGAAGATCCTTAATCTTGAATAACTTGTATTAAGAGTGTCTCATGATAGTGCTTCGTTAACATCTCATTTCTTATTAAGTAACACAAAAATGGGCGATTAACCACTGACGTTAATGACATGATCACTGTTGACGGGGAGATTCCCTAACTGTATGTTGGGATGTTAGAAGGTTTGGAAGGGAGGGGGCAGATTCAGTCTTGCGGCTAACTCCGGAGGGAGCTCCGTTCCGATAATTTTATTTATATATTTTTTTAAATTAAAAAAAATAAAACAATCTTGAATCCGTAAGTCAGTTACAGTACCATCAAAATCACATACTTTTGCCCCGTTTCAGAATATCCACGCGCTCGTTGTCGTCTTTTTCATTCCCGAGAAACGACCTCGAGCTGTAACACCGGAAAAGAACAACTCGCTTTGAGGCGATGGCGACGGTGTTGGAGGATGAGGTGGAGTTCCGGTCGTACCTGGACGATGCTTGGTGCAGAGCGCGGTTGGTCTGCCAAGGGGAGAACTTGAGAATCAACTACTGTAACTTTCCGGACGACCACGACGACGTATTCGAGGCGAGTAAATTTGACTGCTTGGAGAAGTTGGAGGAGTTTCAGCGCAGGTTTCGTCCCATGTCCGTACCGTTACAGGATGGTTACTGTTCAGATGTCGTCGAGGGTTTGCTTCTCTGCGCCTCGCACGCGTTCAATGACTATGAGGTTCGCTTCTACGACGCCGTTGTTGAACATGTGCGTACGTCTGCTCTTTTTATATTTAAGAAAAAGTGTCTTAAATGCATAAAAAAAATCTTTTTCTGTGATTATTTTGGACTAAATTGTATAAAGATTATGTTCTCTTGGCAAAGAAAGTGTAATTTGATTAGAGTCGGGCTGTGTTTCTGTGGTTCTGCTTAAATGGTTGTTATGTGGTTGATATGATGAATTCTGAAATAGATTATTGTTAAAGGTATGATCTTGCGAATTCAGGCAATACCAGAAAGATTTTTGTGCTTCTTTGATTTGTTTCTGTCCGATTTCTTTTTGGAACTATATGATCTTGTATGAAATTCTTGTTTTCTTTCATTTGCCAGACAACGAAACCCAGATTCGGAAGTGTGATCCCGGTAACCATGCTAATGAGTGTGTTTTTATAAACTCTTGGGAATATTTTTGACAGAAATGAATGGTATCTGCATTTGGAGTAGATTTACGTTTAGATGCTTCATTCGTTTTGTAGGGAATTCCATGCTGGCTATGATATTCCCTTTTTCTCTCCATTTGTAAATTCTTGCAGGTGATTCGTAAAAGGCATTCTTTTGCTAGTGGGGAAGAAGAGTGCTTGTGCTCCTTCATAATTCTTTGGAAGCACGGTCCTCATACTGGAAAATTGATGGAGAAGAAGGTCAAAAACATACACCTTGTCCAGTCTAGTGCGAAACTTAACCAAAATGTGGCTTCTTTTCTGCAGATGGCAAGGAAGAAAATTGTAAGTGCTACTGCTAGAGGTTTTTTCAGCTTCTAGTGGCAATGTTTCCTCTTTTAGTGGTAATGCTTGCCACATAGCCCAATGTCAATTTCTAGCTACAGAGGCAAGTTATATTGTTTGTAGTGGTTTAGGATTGCCCAAGAACAATCTGCTCTTTGCCAGCAAGAAACCTTTCAGAGTGATAATTGATATAGTGTCTGCTTACGTGCAGGGTAAAAAGTGTGACCAGTCATCTGTGAGTCGAATTCGGCCATCTGAAGGTTTGTCTTTGTTCTTTAATGACCAACTTGAGAGCTCTGTTATCAAAATCCTTCACTTCTAACAACAGCTTTCAATTTAACATGCTTCTTTTTATTTTAGATTTTCCCTTTTTCCAAAAGGTACGGTGGATTGGCAATACTTGTGAAAGCAACAGACAAGACACAGATGTTGGAGGGGTGGGCAATCGCCTTACGATTTTACTTGAGAATTTGGAGAAAGAATTATCTCCTTCAATGATCACCGAGTTTATTCACCGACAAGCTTCAATAATATCCCAAGCGTATGTCTTTCCTTGTTTGTTGTCAGAGGTGTATACCCGAGGTGCTATTGTGTTGAATACTGAGAAGGATCTTGAGGATTTATATGGCTTTCTGAACAACCCAGATCATATCATCATATCCTCTAAAGGAAGGTATGCAATGTCATAGAAGAATAATCCAAACTTCCTCTTTATGTATCAATTCCATTTAAGTTGAATACTTAAAATTTTTTTTTGAGAATCACTACAACATGCAGTATTTGGATCTTCGGATTCTTACTTTTAAGCTTTTCATCACTGCATGCAATGCCTGCAGGCCATGGGTGGTAGCTAAAAGCTTCTCGAGGCATTGCATACTTGGAGCATCAAATGGGACTTCCATGCTGAAATCTCTGGTAACTTCTTCCATTCATTTCAAATAGCATGCAGGTGCTCATGTTCAACGTCAAATATGACACTTGATTTCTTTATTAACAGTGACTTGAACCACCTTTTGCAGAAGAAATTACTGGACAGCAATACTGGGAATAGCCATGAATTGAAGCTTGTTCATTCCGGAACTGAGGAGTACAGGAAAGCCAAGGAGTTGAGGGATTTGTTCATGGAGTTTAGCTTTCACCAGGAGGGACTACAGAAGAGACTAGCAATGGAGGAGGAGAAGATTTTGCAGCCATCCCTTGCTGTCTAACTGCTGTCAATGGAATTCTAAATGCAGCTGCTGATTTTGTACAGATGAAATAGCTGTAAAGAGAGCAATTCTTGACTGACCTTTCTGCCTACACAATCTACTGCAAAGAAACTACTCACGGATCTGATGAGCCATTGAAAACAAATTACTAGTTATTGGGTCCAAAAAGAAAAAAATTTTGGAGTTTGGATTGTTAGTAAAGTAACTGAATGTACCAGATAGTAATCCAAAGTGGCATCTTTGACTTGATTTTCTTGGCTATTCTTGCGAGATCATTTGATTTTAGCAGTTTATTCTGAAGATTTAGTGATTGGTTAATTTGAAGGTGAATATTAACGAGAAAATAATTTATCGAATGAGTATATGAATAATGTGGTACGAACATGGAGCGCCACATCACTTGGGAGTTTCTAAAAAGAAATTTACTTGGTCAAAACTCAAAAACTGAAACTGAATCTTGGATCAAAGCACACGGGGCGTTCGTTATCAACTTACCATTTACGAGTTACGTGTTCTCTCATGTTATGTGTCGTCTTCATGTCTGAGTCATTAGAAACATCGATCTAGAGATAATCACAGATTGATATGGAGAGATTTTGGTGTCTGAATCATGTAGCGCTAATGGCAATGGTGGTGGGTATGTTGAGTCTGGCGAGAATGACAGAAGGAATCAGTTGAGATAGACGCAAAAGAATGTTTGTCATATAGTGTTGAATACGAAGGAGAAACTCTTCATCTCTCTTTTGTTGTGATTAAGGCTGATTCTCCATTGAATTTCACTGATGATGGAGTTGATCTTGTTGTATGTATAATTTTATTTTCTTTATTTATTATTAATTTTCAGTTCTTGTGTTTTTACTGTTAATTATCTTGTTTTGATTTTTGGTTGAGATTT
The DNA here is from genome assembly GCA_019650275.1 of Xylocarpus granatum. Classification (NCBI taxonomy): domain Eukaryota; kingdom Viridiplantae; phylum Streptophyta; class Magnoliopsida; order Sapindales; family Meliaceae; genus Xylocarpus; species Xylocarpus granatum. Next base: position 816,180 of record BNST01002429.1, on the reverse strand, counting down.
ATCAGATAAAGGGGCCATCTGGAAAAAAAATTCATGATTTTGATAACAAGATCAGTGAAAAGTATGATTTTGTGGTTCACAAGAAAGGGGTATACAATTTCTGTTTCACCAACAAATCTCCTTATTCTGAAACAATCGATTTTGAGCAGCATACTATGAGCAGCATGCCAAGGATGGTAAGCAACTTTCATTCATTTATTGTTTTTCTAACACTTTCAATTTTCATGTCATTGTTATGAATGTCTGCAGAGCATATTGCTCCCTTGCTGGAGCAGATAGCAAAGCTGCAAAAAGCACTTTATCGCATGCACTTTGAACAGCATTGGTTAGATGCTCAGAAGGATCGTCAGGCAATAGGTAACAAATTGCACATTCTCGATATAATCTGGAATTGTTCATTGATAATCTGGTTTAACTGTGATTGCTGCAGTGAACCATGACATGAGCCGGCGAGCAATTCACAAAGCAGTGTTAGAATCTGCATTTCTCGTGGCTGCTAGTCTTCTCCAAGTCTATCTTCTGAAACGCTTGTTTGATAGGAAAACAGGACTAACTAGAGTTTAGAGAGCTATAAGGATATTCATTGTTGTAATTCTGCAACCTGGGAATTTCAACTTCCATGTTCCTTTTACCTCCTTATCAATCAATATTTTGGTAGCTACTCCCCCAGATGCATGTGAGAAATAGGTGAGGTTCACATGCACAAGTACACAGTGTCGCATAAGAAAATCACATTCGCTTGAAACAACAGAGAGGACAATTTGTGTCACAAATAACAAGAGTCAATTCGGGTAAACATTGAATGGGGACCAGCAGAACCCGATTAAGGACTTGACAATTCTATATAGACAAAAAGTATTGTTCTTCTATCATATTCTTCCCTAATATCACATCACCACCAAAGCTTAAATTCACAACAAACAGATTCTCCAGCAGGACCCATCATAGCTTCTGATAAGCTCCAGGCTTCTGGACATATTCTGGGGCTGGGCGTAGGTAGATAATAGCTTTCTTCATAAAGCTCTTCTGAAAGGTGAGAAGTTTCTATGATTCTGCATGGGCAGCTTGCATGCAGCAACACCATTTTTTCTGCAAATCAATGCATTTGAAAACATCAAAATAGGCTGTGAATATGCGAGACAAAATTGTTTCATATTACTATTAATTTCTGCAACATTTTCCATTGTGTGTGCATTTTCTTGGTCACAAGGTATGCTATCAATTTAAAATCATCAACATTGTCATTTTATGTGTTCATAGTCCATAACCAACTTCCATAAGTGGAAGCAAAAACCACCTAATTATCCAATTAAGTCCCTAACAGTTTTTTACTGACACTAAACTGTGAAGAAAAGTATCAAACAAACCAGCAATGTCAGTAGTTCTAAATGTCTTACATAAGTAATCATTCAAACTCTCTGGTGTCGCACAGAATAAAAATGGGTAGGTGCCGGTATGACAAATGCATTTTGATGACATGCTATCAATCATATACTAATCAGTCCATAATGTTTTTAAGTACAATTTGAATGTAGAGCATTTTCATTCATAAAGACATTGAATGTTAATGCTAATGACAGCCATTTGAAGTAAGAGGTGGTACTGATTGAGGAGAAAACAGGGGAAAGCCATCCAGAAATGGTTTGGGCAGGAGACAATAATGAATGCAAATTACAGAGGGTTGAGATGTTCTTTTTTCAAGATAATGAGCAAAAACTAAGATTTATTCCAACATGGGTACACCCCAAGTGTACAGGTTGTATCCAAGAAAAAAAGTATAAACATGAGAAGTGAGTAATAGGAAGTTAAGCATGATAAGCTGCTAATTGAGATCAACAAAAATGGTGAATTTATAAGAAATACTTAATCTTGAAGCCAAAAAAGAAAAGGCATACCAAAAATTCAGTAACATGATTGCTGTTGTAGCAAAATGATTTCCCAGCATATTCAGTTCCACAAAGCTTTAATAACTATTTGAGATATAATCCAGAGACTTTCTTCATAAAAGTTAAATTGAACCATCACATTAGTGGATGTTTCAATCAAGGCAGCAACTAAATAAGGCAGAAGAGAGTTGCGAACTTACAGACTGAGGTTTTCCAAGTACAGCCCCATGTTTAAATTGAGAATCATCCTTCACAGGTGAGTCAAGGTTGCCACCAGTCCTTTTTTCATTTCTTGCCTTGTTGAAAATAACAGTGAATCCCTCAGCTGAAGCTGGATCGTTGACATCCCATTCACCAAACTTTGGCAACGTTCCCCCTTTCTCCTGAATATATCAAAATTCATAAAAGAAGTCACACACAAAAAATTAATAGGAATGACGCAACCTGCATGCACACTGTAGCCCAGACATGATGCTTACTCATCTAAACAAAGGCATAGACATACAAGAATAAGAGCTATAGGTTGAAAATAATGGAAGAAACTAAGTAGGTATGATCAAACCCATATTCTGGTGAATCAAAATAAAAATTTCTCAAAGACTCAATCATCTTCTCTCTGCTTGTCCCAGTACCAAGAAATCCATTTCCAGTATTATAACACCTAAAAAACATTTTAAATTGCCCTTTTGACAGAACTTCCAATATTTGCATTCAAATACCAAAAGATAGAAAACGAACAATTGTGAAACCCACCAACAAGCACCAAATACAACCAATTACATCTAAGCTCATCAATCTTCAAAATGATAATATATCTATGGATGTTGAATTAACAATACTTTTTAAACAAATTTACATCCATGTTCTATCAACTTCTCAAAACAAAACATTAACCCAGAAGAAAGAACAAGAGATAAAACTAAGTATAAAAAGAAACAAAATATATTAATCTATAACCAATAAATGAACACTAAAATCATTAAACTAAACAATCAACATGAAAAAACAAGAAACATATCAAATATAAACAAGACACAAACAATAAAGAGAGAAAGAAAGAGAGAGACTTCATCAGAGCAAATTTAATCAGCATAAAGGGAAAAAGAAAATTAGTTCAGAAAATAAAAATATATATATAAAACGGATATATTTGTCCATCAGGTTTAAGAGCATACGGCCATGGAGAGTTGGTGAGAGAGATTCCGGCGGAAGTGGTAATAAAGAGTCGTTTTGCCGCTTTGTAAGTTGCGTTTTAAGCTGTTTTGGGTTGTGATAACGAAGACGAAGAGAAGAAAGAATAATTTCGTCGAAGAGAGAGAGAGAGAGAGAGGCCCAATGGGCCAAATGACGAGACATGTTGCTGTAAGAATGGGTGGGATTGCGGGGCCCACAAAACTGGAATAACTTAAAACGGTGTGTTCGGCTGGTTCTTCCAGCTAAGCGCTACATTATACAGGCGAATGTCAAAAATTGCTTGGCTAACTCCCGGAGAATTGACCTGGTGGGCTCGGGTGCTTGGTAAGGTAATCTACAACCTGGGAATTTGATTAGCACAAATCAGCTTATCATCGATGTGAAATAGCATCCGCCGCTTGATTGACATCAAGAGGTTTTGACTTACGTTAATAGGAATACTCGTTTACGTTTTCTTTGTAATTTTGAATTACGGTACCGTGTTGCATGAATTACTTTCAATTAATGTTTTTGATTAACGGTTCTTTTCGCCGCTCCGGAAGGCCTCGAAAATGGTCTAAAACAGAATTCATGAGAATGTACCAAGTCTTCCTACGGAGTGACAACTTCCGGTCATCCAGAGTTGCAATGAGTTAGGATTTGGGGTTTTTATTTGACAATAAACTTGGGATTTTGACAGTGGCCTGGCTAGTTAATTTGACATCACAAGATGTTGATTGTTAAATTTTAGTTGCATGGTTATTATCTAAGTTCGTTCATGCGATTCCATATTCACACAAACAGAGATCAAACACACACGTACCATACATGCATAGAAAGAGAGAAGAATGCCGGATAATTATGAAAAGGAAATATTTTCTGCAAGCTAAATACTCATGGTTTTATTGGAGATGAAAGCAAATATGAAAAAGAAATGGAGATACAATTGCACAACATCTAAGTCTGATGACCATTAATTGATCCTTCACCAAAGGTGCTCATCCTCGTTTATATCCTGTACAAAAGCGATCCAAGAATCGCATTAATGGATTAAGTAGATGAAAGGACAGTTGAAAAATTAAAAATAAAGATAAAAATAACTCTAAATTACCCACAAAAACGGCAAACTTAAAAAATCATTCTCCTTAGCAATAATCATAGCATAAACTATGTGCTCCTGTAATCGTAGATGAATATGCACGGGACTTACCAAACACAAACGGCTTACACAAGCTGTAGAACAAGTGCTGATGCACCACCACCTCCGTTGCAAATGCCACCGACACCGTATTTTCCATTTTTCTGCCTCAGCACCTGCAGTTACCAATCATTAAGACTATAGAAAGAATACAATCTTACATGAGAATGTTGTAAATTGTGTAGAGAATATACCCCCAAAAGTGTGACCAAAATACGAGCGCCACTGCAGCCTAGAGGATGTCCCAAGGCTACAGCTCCACCATGCACATTAACCTTGTCCTGTCAGTGAAATAAGGAAAGATCTTTATTAATGAAATGAACAACTTTTAAAGCAATAAAGTAAATGCTTAGCATTTGGTCTGTACAAGATAAACACGAAAAGAGGGAGAACTGTTTGAGGTGGAGAACTCACAGGATTTAGTCCAAGCAATTTCTGGTTTGCAAGGGCAACGACCTGCAAAAAGGCAATGAGGTAATTTAAGATCAGCAAGCCCAGAGAGTTGGTAGGGAAACCAAATTAATAATTTGCGACAAAATCTCACAGCAAAGGCTTCATTTATTTCATAATAATCAATTTGAGAAGCATCCAGTCCGGAATTTGAAATAGCCTTAGGAATTGCTCGGGCTGGAGATGTTGTAAAGATCTCTGGTGCCTGCACAGTAAACTTATATGAGCACCAAATGGCATGAAACTTGAAACTTAAAACAATTTATAAAAAAATTATTTTAGTATGAGAAACAGTCATTTGTCACTTTAATATTTTACTGTACTAGTTGCCACATCAACCATTTAAGATCTACATAAACGTGGAAATCACCTGAGCTGCATCAGCATACCCTGTGATCTTCGCAATCACTTGCAGACCAAGCTTAAGTGCTGTCTCTCCACTCACTAGAACCAATGCTGCAGCTCCATCACTGTCAATGAGAGTGACTGTACTATCAGTAGAAGGTTGGCTCCAAGTGCTTGTAGGATTTACATAACTAAAATGGTGAGTATCTCTAACATGGATAAAAAAGTTGAACCAGTATTTAAAGAAATTTCAACTTGCTCTGAGATAATCGGTTTCTTCTGAGACTAGGCCAAAAAATGATTTTAAGTTTTCAATAGCTTCTTGTAACAAAGGACCAAGTTTATGACAAGTTTACAGTTTTGTTTGGTTTGTGGCAATGCTAATGTATTTTGAAAGCAAAGCTGAAAAAGTATTGGTGACACTAACTTTTAGTTGGTTAACATTCACTAATATTTAACATCTAGTGTATTAACACCCACTGCAACTATGACTTCAAAGCCACAACATCTCAATACCAGACAAAGCCTACAACTTGAAGGGTAAACCACTATAAAAGTGACTTCAACATGATTATGACTTGATTTAAACATGTCTAGATTTTGTACAGAAATTAAAGGAGTACTAATATAGGTATCAAACCTTATACTAGAGGCATTTCCAGCTGTGACTGTGCCTCCACTCTCCTTGAAACTTGGCCGGAGCTTTCTCAATTTTGCAGGGTCAAACTGGCATAGGACAAAATAAACATGCGAAACATCATTAAGCTGGATGTTGGGTGGATAGTTCTAACTGCAACAACAAAGCAGGCTTAACGAGCAGTTGCAATTTTGCAAAAGGAAAATCATGGTCAACTTGCAAATAAAAACATGACACCTCAATCTTGAGGCAAATGTTTTTTTACCTTATTTTGTCAAATAGACATCTATGTCATTGGAAGAAGCAGAATGTAAATAACACTGCATGTGCAAGAATGCACATAAATTTTCATTACAATTACCTTTCCTAAACCTTCATCTTTATCAACAATGGTTGATGGTTTTCCCCTTCCACCAGAAACTTCAACCTGCTTTGGATTGGATTCAGTATGCAAATATGTACAACAAAGCCCAGTGTAGTGTCACTTAACTAGATATTTTCAGATGTCTAACCTGAACAATTTCCCATGTGAATGCACCAGCTTCTTGGGCAGCAATACCATGCTCAAAGCTCTGAACAGCGTAGTTATCCTGCAGAAATCAGGAATTCTTGAGCAAGATTAGTACTAGAATATGCGCCATATGACTTCTGTAGACTCCATAAAACAATGATGAATTGCAAGAAGAAAATTTCAAATGCTATTTAATGTACTGCATGAAGCAGTTTAGAGGAACAAGCCAAGCAAGCAAGGAGCACAGAGTCAGGGTTTTGGTTAGAATAAAAGCTGGGCTCAATAATTGAATGGTGTAGCTTCTGTATAGAATTCATAATAAAAAATAAATAGCTAAGAAGGAAAAGGGTAATATTTAGTTTCTAAGAGAAATAGGAATGTTTAGAAGAAACTCTATCAAGGTCCACTTCATGTACTGCTCCAGCAGACAAACAATTGGAGTAATACAATACCTGATCCTCCCTATTTATGTTATGTTGATCAGCACATAGTTCAGCACAAGTTCCCATGCCACAATCATTGTAAACATCCCATAATCCATCTTTAAGCATTCCATCAACTAGAGAATCATGTCCAAGTCGAGATCCCTTCCTACATGCAGGTCCAAATTCAGACACCTGAAATTGAGCTTAGGGGAATAAAAAAGCCATTGTGTATGAAAGATGGATATAAACCTTGCTTCTGCCAAATATTTAGGAGCATTAGACATGCTTTCCATGCCTCCAGCCACAACAACATCATTGATTCCCAACTGAATACTCTGTGCTGCAAGCATTGTAGCTGCAATGACCCACACAAAATGACAACAGATATTAATATGATTTCCTTAAAAAAAGAGAGCGTGATAAAATGATTTCTTAATGTTACAGCATGCACACCTTTCATCCCTGATGCACAAACTTTGTTAACAGTAGTACAGACGACTGAATTAGGAATTCCTGCACCCAGTGCAGCCTGTCTAGCAGGAGCCTGCCCTAGATTTGCACTGAGAACATTGCCAAAGAAAACTTCTTGTACAAGAGATGGATCAACATTTGCTCTCTTAAGAGCGGCTGCAGGATGACAAAGGAGTTAGAATCTTATATTTAAAAGACACAGAGAAAGAGAGAGAAAGAAATACTTGCATTCTAACCTTCAATGGCTATAGATCCAAGCTTGGTAGCAGACAAGGATGATAGAGAACCAAGAAATCCACCCATTGGTGTACGTGCAACCCCGACAATACAAACATCTGTACAAGATAAACTGAGAAGATTGAAAAACTGGCAAGCACCCTACCTTTTAGATTTGAAATTTTAGATTTTACATCCATATATTTTCTTAGTATCAATACGAATATTGTAGCAAAAAAACTGCCCAATTAGAACATAAACCACCAAAAGGCAAAGAATCATTTCAATAAATCACAAACATAAATGATAAAAACGTCCCTCAATTCTATTTTGGGAATAAAAAATGACGTGATTTCAATGCTTTAACATACTATAGCATTTTTCCAAACATTTAACCAATTATGCTTGAATCTTTGTCAAAACAGCAATTAAATTAAATACAATACCTCTGGGCTTTATCGAATCTGATGCTGCTGCTGGAGCCATTTGTGAATGCAAATCAAAATCTGCAACAATTACAAATTTATTTCACCTATTGTTGGTTAAAAAAGGTACGCATAATAAAGCATAAGCAAAACTCTATTAACAGCACACAATACACATGAGCCCTTAAAACAGGATAAATCTTGCTTATTATACAATTCATAATAAATGCGTGAACACAGTTAAAACATTAAATTAACTAATTAAACTCTTGTTTTCACCATTAGATCATTCCTTTCGCCGAAATAACATTTTCTACTCATTTTATAAAAAAGGAAAATAAACTTTAAAAAATTATGGAGATATTTGAACTTGAAGAGATCATTTTACCTCGGATCACGAAAAATACTTACTTATTTCTCGATCGTATTGACGAATTCACACCTAATATCTAGATTAACATTTACACTTGCGTAAAATAAATAAATAACTGTATCTGTTATCTAAGTAGGGATAAATAGTAATAATGCTTAAGAAACTAACTATCCAAACCGCCGTTTGACTTCGGAGAAAACGTAGGAAAAACCAAAAATAAAAATAAAAAAATTCAACTTCTTCTTCATTTGCGTCTTCCCTCGGCTTTCTCAGCAACCAAACTGAAATTTGTTTAAAGAAACCGAAAAGAAAACAGCTAAATCTATGTTGAAGAAACAAGTCTTTTCATTAACAAAACTACTTTTCCTCCTTTAAATCGGTACTGTTTCAGTAACAAATATTCAAACAGATCACGAATTTTACCTGCGTTTTAGAGCGCACGGGTCAGGAGGAAGAATTACACTCGTGAAAGGAACAAATGGCGTGCTGGAAACTTACCCAGCGATAGTGTATATATACTCACTGAGAGTAGGCAAACGTCGGAGCACGTGTCTGGCGCAGGGTGTTCATTTACTAATTTCTCCCACTAGATTTTGGATATCTCCGAAATCCGGAATAGATTCGTTTATTGGGATAATAACGTTTGGATCCTTAATTTTTATATTTTTACAAAATTACAAAAAAATTATCTATCATTATCACATAAGTCCATAACTCCGATCAATCTTCTAAAACCTATAATTTTAACTATTTACACACTCAATGGTATTTCGTGCAAAATATAGAATTATTATTTATTAATTATCTCTTTCAAAAATTTTAAAAATCTTAGGGGTAGAAACGTAATACCAAATCTGTAATTTTATTATGTTAATGGTCAGTCAAGAAAAGGCAGCAGACCAAAGATGATGCGAATGGTGTTAAGTTTTCACGCCGACGGGAGTTTGGATTCATTGGCTGGGCGATAATATCAAGTATCAACGACATCGGGGTAACGCTCTGCAGAACTGGAGATTTACCTAACACGTGGGAATAGATCCAACCCACGCGCCGTATCTTCCATTGCTCAGCCCCGTTGGAAGGTACAACAAAACATAGCATCTTTATTTCAAGCCAAAACGAAATTATGTAATTTAATGACAGAAAGAAAAAAAAATCAAAAATTTCTGATTTTATATAATTTATTTGTGTTATTTTTTATTATTAAATTAATTTTTTTTAATAATTAAAATTAAATTTAATAATTTATATATGTATTATTACATTTAATCTTAACCGATAAAATATTTATAATATAAAATTTAAGAAATTATATAAATAGTAAAATTAAAACTCAATAGTTTTGATCAAATTAGACCTACAAAAATTAGGAGCAAACGCAATTGAACTTATTTTATTGTACGCTTTATTGTGCTTTTCGACCGCGTATTATATACAACCTATTATTACTAATATTAATTTCAAATTTCTCCCAACTCTATAAGGAATGAAACAATTGACTTTGATAAAGTTGGTACACAATCACATTCAATTAACATAGACATAGTTTAAAATAATGATTATTTCATATCAAATAAATATTATATTTAATATTAGAGAAATTAATAAGTAAAATAATTCAGGCTATTCAATAAAATTAGATATAAAAAAATTAAAATAAGTTGGGTAAAAATTTTACTATTCAATTGATTTGATGTAAGAAATTAGTGTAATTCTTTTTTGATTTTTTTATTATGAAAAAATATATATTTTTTATATTTTATTAATTAAATAATTTTATTATATTAATTATAATAATATTATAGAATTGTTTCATTTATTTTTTTTTAATATTAAAATTATTAATTATGGTGAGCTGTTCTTGTACTGTATTTTTTTTTATTTAATTAAATATTTTATTGATTTGTGGGATTGATTTGAAGATGTTGTCAAAGTCGGGTATCAATAGGTATTTTGGTTGGAGGGAGCCTTTGTTGACTTTAAATTGTCTTATTGGGCATAATCATTATTGCACTGGACTGAAAATAACCAAAGCCCACATCTTATGGTTGGGTTAATGGGCCAATTGCTGGCCCATTGCTATCTACCACACGAAAATACGGAGGAAATGGTTAAAAAGTTGGTTAAAATAACTGAAGAAGTACGGAATACGCGAATAACGAAAAAAGTTTTAATTTTCATTCTAGGGTTTCTGAAAATGTTTTAAAAAAGAAGGGGGTTAAAAAAGAACTACTCTGCAACAGAAGCAGTAGTGAATAGACATGGGGTCTTCCTTCGCTTCTTCTTCTTCTTTTTCTTCTCTTCCTCCTCTAAAGGACTAAATCATGTGGAGGCTGACGCGTGTGCACGTGCTCAAGGCCCGAAATGCCAGCAACAAACTGGAGCGACACTTCTCGTTACGAACACAAATGGCTGAACTAGACACAGTTCGAGAAATCACGAACATACTCGGCCAGAACAACTGGCAGCTCCTTTTAGACTCCTCAGATATACCAAACAAACTTACTCCACACATTGTTCAATCTGTTCTTCATCGAAACCGGGCCAACAACCCGGTTCGCCTGCTTAGTTTCTTCTTTTGGACCGAACACCGGATGGTTAGCCGCCAACGCGACTTAAACATCTTGTCTCTTCTCGCTGTTTGTTTATGTAATTCTAGGATGTACGGACCGGCCAGTGATATTATTCAACGAATGATAAATGATAGTAAGTCGGGTTTTCAAGTTTTGAGTGCTATTAATAGTGTTTATAGAGAATGCGATGAGTTTATGTATAGTGGTGTGGTTTTTAATATGTTGATTGATGGGTATAGGAAGCTGGGGTTGTTAAATGAGGCAGTTGATTTGTTTTTGTGCGGTAAGGATTTTGAGTTTGTGCCTAGTTTCTTGAGCTGTAATGCGTTGTTGAGGGATTTGTTGAAGGGAAACAAAATGGAGTTGTTTTGGAGAGTTTGGTCTAAAATGAATGAAATGAAGGTAGATTTTAATGTTTATACTTATACTACCGTGATAGATGCTCACTTTAAGGCGAAGAATGTGGAGGAAGCGAAAAAAATGTTTTTTGAAATGGGAGAGAAGGGTTGTAGCCCCAATATTGTTACTTATAATGTGGTTATTGGTGGGTTGTGTAGAGAGAGGCACACAGACGAAGCAATTGAGTTGAAGAATTCAATGGTTGAGAAGGGATTGGTTCCGGATAGTTATACTTATGTGAATCTTATTTATGGGTTTTGCGTAGAAAAGAGATTTAAAGTTGCAAAATTGGTTTTATCGGAGATGATTGAGAAGGGTTTGAAGCTTGACGCAATTGCTTATAATGTATTGATTGATGGGTTTGTCAAACAAGGTGATATAGAAGAGGCTTTTAGAGTGAAGGATGAATTGGTTGCTTCTGGTAATCAGATTGATTTGGCAATATATAACACATTGCTCAACGGGGTTTGTAAGAGTGGTAAAATGAATAAGGCCAGAGAAGTGATGGATGAGATTACTAGAATGGGTGTTGAACCTAATTCAAGAACCTATACTTCGCTCATAGAGGGTTATTGCAGAGGGCGAAATATGGTTAGAGCCTTTGAGTTGCTTGATGAGATGAGGAAAAAGAAATTGGCCCCCTCTGTATATACTTACAGTGTGATAATCAATGGACTTTGTCATTGTGGAGATCTCCTACAGGTTAATGCTATTTTGGGAGAAATGATTACAAGGGGATTGAAACCAAATGCCATCATCTACACGAATCTTATTTCGGCTTACTCCAAGAAAAATAGACTTGAAGAAGCGATAAAAGTGTTGGACAGTATGAGTGAGGAAGGAATTGCACCAGATGTGTTTTGCTACAATTCTCTTATAACTGGCCTTTGCAAAGCCAAAAGGATGGAAGAAGCAAAGATCTATTTTGCTGAAATGTTAGGGAGTGGATTAAAGCCAAATAGTTATACGTATAGAGCTTTTGTGCATGGATACTGTATGGCAGGGGAGATGCAGACAGCAGGCAGGTTTTTCAATGAGATGCTAGATTGTGGTCTAGTTTCGGATGATGTAATTTATGCAACCGTTGTTGATGGGCACTGCAAAGAGGGAAACATAGCAGAAGCATTCTTGACATTTAGATGCATGCTTGCACGAGGGATTCTTCCTGATATTCAAACTTACAGTGTGCTCATCAATGCCCTTGCAAGGAATTCGAAATTACAAGAAGCTTTGCAAATCTTTTCAGAACTTTTAGAGAAGGGGTTGGTTCCTGATGTTTACACTTACAATTCCCTTGTCACTGGTTTTTGCAAAACAGGCGAGGTTGATAATGCCTTTCAACTTCACGAGGAGATGTGTAAGAAAGGAATTGAACCAACATTCTTACTTACAATGTATTGATTGGTGGATTATGCAAGATAGATGATGTTGAGAAAGCTAAGACCTTGTTTGACGGGATCCTGGAAAAAGGTTTGATCCCTGATAGTATGACATATGCTACGTTGATAGATGGTTATTGCTAATCTGGAGATTTAACCGAGGCATTCCTGTTATTTCGTGATTGGCACAAAGGGGTTTGCCTCCGTTTAATTTGGTTTACAATGCTCTTCTCTTTAGATGCTGCAAAGAAGAGGAATTTGAGCATGCGCTGGAACTGTTGCAAGACATGAGGCGGAAGATTTTGGCTTCTCTCCTTTCTTTCAACACTTAAATGGAGGGTTTGTGCAAGAGTGACAGCCTTGGGAAAGCACACCAATTATTGGAAGCTATGTTGGAAGGGCAAGTTATGCCTGATCACATCACATACACTACATTTATTGACAGCATTGCAAGAGACAAAATATGGAGAAAGCGAAACAACTATTCTTGGAGATGCAGGAACAGAATCTGATCCCAACAGCCAAAACTTGCATGTCACTTTTAAATGGTTACAACAGAATGGGAAATAGATCTGAGGTGTTTGTTCTGCTTGAAGAGACTACAGCAAAGGGAATTGAGCCTGATAAATTTACCATTATGTTATAATTGATGCTCATTGTAAAGAAGGTATCCTGATGGAAGCTGTAAAGTTGAAGGATTTGATTTTGGAGAACGGTATGCCAATGAGTGCACATGCATACTTAGTCATCATAAAATCCTCGTGCAAAAATAAAGAATTTTCTGTAGCAGAAAGGTTGCTTAATGAAATGGGAGTGAGTGGATTTAGGCTTGGTTTTGCATCTTGTAGGTCAATGATTCGTAATTTTCTCAAAGAAGGCATTATGGACAAAGTGGCACAGGTTCTGGAGTGAATTCATGGTTTTGATGAGTTCCAAACTTGATTCGCTTAGAAAGTGGTGGAGATCTTGATGACTGCAATGATCTTATGAAGCAATGGCTTAGAAAAGTGACAAATTTGGCCAAATCATATTTTTGCGACATATCTATCTGGCTCTGGAAGGTGATTAGCTTTTCATAACCACAGGAGAACAAGGTTCATGCTTCAGGCCAAGTTACTTGTTTGTAAAGGTAGCAATAAATTATCTTTTTTTTTCTTTTTAGATCTTCCTTACAGTCTATTGTTGCCTGACTAATTCATTTGCTAGATACTTACCTGATAATGGTTCACTGGTTTTTTTTTCCTGGAAATTTGAAGGCTTGCAAGTATTTTTCTGAATATCTTGTGACTTTATCCTGCATTAACAGGGTCCATTTCCTTTTGCGTTCATGCATTTGTTGGTGCAGGAATAAGCTTTGAAGAGGGTTCTTTTACCCACAACCCTTTATAGCTGATCCTGATTTGTTAAACAGTGCCAGAATGCTCTGAACGGAGATGATTCATTGATTCTATTGACATCATAAGGTGATGATTCGTTGCTTGTTAACAAAACCCCACAACGAAAAAAAAAGGTGAGCAAGCTGATCATCTGTATTTCTTTTTCTGTCTTTCACAATGTAGAATGTTTTTCCATTGTACAACGTATACTGCTCTCATATCATTTTCTCAAATTTGTCAAGCTTCTTCACTCTCTGCATTGATCTTAAAAATATTGTGAAGAAAACTCCTGCACTTTGACAAATTAAGACTGTCAGTTAATAGAATGTTAATGAACATGAAAGTTTGATTTTAATGGAGAAATCCAACACTGCATTTGTGAATGCATTAGGGGAAAGGCTAGTTACCTGCACCGATGAATGATCCATTTGCGATAACTTGACTGCCTTGACCACTAAAGGTGACCCCAAGATTTAGCAGGGTACCTCCAAATACCGCATACATGGTTGCCATTTGCATTATTGTTGCTTTTCGAGCTGCTCTTTCAGACTGGTAAATGTAGATTTAGCCATTTAGATTAAAATGATGTTGTGGAGAGATTTTAAATGCTGAAACGGAGTCCATTTGTTCCCATAATGCAACTTACTGGAGCTACTAGTAGATGATTACCTCAAGAACCCGGACCCGGAGTTTTAAATCTCCTGCTTCAAGTTGTTTTACAAACTCCTCGATTTGTTGAACTCTGAATGGCATGGATATGGTAGAAGATCTGGCCTGAAAATACACCCAGCAATCTTATTTATAGAATAAGCAACGGAAAATGTAGCAACAACAAAAAAATTTGCCAAGTGCAGTACATCATCTGCTTGTTTTCTGATTTGCTCTACCAGCTGCGTTCCAGAGCGCTGCCTTTGTCTTATGTCCAATAGCTCCTGCAGGCAGTAGGAACTATGAGTATTGTACCCTCTTAACTACATAAATGGTAGCTAAAACATCATAGATGTTAATATAACCTGTGCATAAGGTGCAGCAACCTTGAAAAAGGCAAATTCTGGATCAAGAATGTTGCCAATACCTGTTAGAGTACAGTGGTACACAGAAAAGAGTGAATAACATTAAAGTAGCTGTAGCTTCACAAAACATAAAAGTTCAGGGAGATTTCTGAGCTATGGATGTGAAATTGTAGGTGATTTGAGAGAGAGGGAGAGGACCTTCAAGTGTAGAAAATGCCTTCATAAAAAAAGTGAAGGTGGATGGAAAACGAAATGGTTGATCCTGTGCTATTGCAAACAAATCCTACAAACAACAAAGCAAACGAACAGAGATCAGGGAATATCTCTTTGATTTCAAGTTCGTTGAACTCAAATTGATTCGATATTTTCTTTGATAATTTTAGCCATTAACAGAAATATTCTTATGCGGGGAGGTGCCAAATTTTTCTTTAAAACAAGTGCATAATGTCTTTTTTTTCTCCTGTCCATTTTGCATACCTCACCAATTGCAGCCAAAGTCTGTTGTTGATCTGGAGTCCGGCTTAATAAATTGTCCAAGAAAAATTGCACGGATCTCCTCACCTAAGGATACAAGCAGCAAATGACAATTTGTAAGATGGATTCTACAGACTAACCACCAAGTACACATTTCCTTTCAGGTGTGGCGTGGTGACCTACCGATGACATATCTCCAGGGGGCTGAAGCGCTTCAAGCTCAATCAAGCTTCGGATAACCTGCATAATACTTGCTCAGTCTCAGCTAGCACTAGCAACAAAGGAGACTAAAATTTGATTTAGTTTCCTTTCAGATAAATTGTCCATTCTTTAGATAAATATTATTATTGTTTGGCTCTTAACTAAAGATCAACTTATACACAAAAAGAAAACGCACAGAAAATAGTATCCACCGATGGGAAGAGGACCTTTTTCGCATCTTTTTCGTAAACTGCATAGAAAAGTTCAAGCAATCTCTCACGGGTAAAAGATTTGATCTCTCCCATCATACCAAAATCATAATAGATCAGTGCTTCATCTGAATCGACAGCAAGATTTCCAGGATGAGGATCGGCATGAAAGAAACCAGTTTTCAGTATCTGCACTTTTTAGCAAGATACTGTAAATCACTAGATCATGAGCAAAGTAACAAACATTATCAGTATGTAGTTTCATGAATGACGTCTTTAGTCACCTACTCTTATTTGGGAATAGGAAGGTACATAACAAATTAGACGAGGTTACTACCAATTACCTGAATCAAGTATGCTTCAATTGCCCGCGATGCAATTCGAGGGCGGCTGAAACCCTGTAAATCTAGTGCTTTCAACTCAATGATCTTAACTCCTGATGCAAAAGTGAAACTCTGATCAACTACAATTCATTCTTCCTAACATATCTGGTGCAATTCGTTGGTATATCCTTTAACCAAAATAAGTAGAGTAGTTTAGACTAGAACCTGGTACATACTCCAACGTCAACACTTTCGCTGCAGTATAATCCCAGAACACCAGCTACAGAGGAGGAAAGAGTTCCAGTTAACAATTTCAACATTGACGAGATTAGACAATTCAAAATTAATGTTTGCTATCACAATTGATAAGGATGTGAAATAAAATCGGAGAACTGTTTGAACAAGTTTCAGTTGTGTTTTAGTCTTGAAGCAAGAAGAAACATACAGGAACTCGAACCCACTTTAAGTTCCGGAAATCTCGTCGGAATCTATCGGCATTTTTGCCCTCATTTATGTAATCAATTTCTTGATACAAAATCCTGAAATCAATAGCAAGAACAAGTTTGAAGCTTCACAATTTACGGAGATAACACTCAAAAAAAGAAACACCAAGTTTGATCTAATCTCAATTTAACAAAGGCCAATACTACATACTTGGCACATTCTTCATATATATCAATCCAGTCTCTTGTTGGACCGCCAAATGTTTCACTTCTCTGAAAATATTCTGCAATCAGCTTTAAGTTTCCTGTGTGAAAGAAGCAGGAAATGAGGAACCAACAACCCCTGGAGAGCAATGAGCAACCTCAAATACCAATCGGCCAATACCAAAACACGAGAACCAGGCTTGTCTATTAATTCAGACTAAAGCAACTAAAAAGATTTTTACAGCTGATAAAACGACATAACAAGGGAGGTGATAAAAGCAACTACGGTATCACTGAGGGCAAATTGACAGAGAGCGGATAACTCACTTAAATCAATGTCAAAAAGCTTCTTAAGACCAGGTCTTTGAACCTTCACCACAACTTTCTCTCCATTATGCAGGATAGCCCGATGTACCTATAGATACTAACAAGTTCTTGTAAGCAATCATCGGCAATCTTCTTATTCTCTACATTAGACCCAACTCCAAAACTTAAGCCAGCAGGTACATCAGGTGGGATTCCTTACCATGAAGACACTACTCAAGCTGCTTAGAAGTCGAATGAATAAACCAGTTACAGAATACAGTGTTCAATAGAAAACTATGGGAAGGTAAAGAGAATCAAACACCTGACCAAGACTAGCTGCAGCAATTGGTCGGTCCTCAAACTTTTTGAACAATTGCTCGATGGGAGCTCCAAGCTCACTTTCGATGAAGCGTCTTGCTTTCTCTGGTGGGAAGGCAGGGACCTTATCCTGAATAATATTAAATAAGGACATAAAATCTATGTAAAAAGTACAAAGTACGATTGATTTTCAATATGTAAAGTAATGAAAGTACGTGAATTACAGGATATCTGCTACTAAAAGACCAAATGATGCAGGGGAAATCCCATACAAACTTTTAAAGATGGATTAAATAGTACCTGTAACTTGGCAAGCTCATCCACGAACTCACGTGGAAAAAGATCTGACCTTGTTGAAGATAACTGCCCGAGTTTAATAAACGTTGGACCAAGCTGCAGTACACGCTCCCTTACCCACGAGGCAGTCCTTCGTCTTCTGTTTTTCTGAGTCATAGAGAATTTGTAAGCCCCGACAAACTTGGCTATACATGAAATTAGGGATGATTGCGATGGAGCAAAGTTACGAGTCAATCTGAAAACATCATATACCTGCTTATTGTCCGAAAAGCCCCCAACGTATGCCCGTTTGTCATTGTCAAACAGAACACGAACTCGTAACGAAAGCACAAATGACCAAACATCTATTGTCCTTTGCAAGGAATTATAATTCTCATTAGCCCAACTGAAACTCTCATCCGAAGGCAGAACCTTCAAATCCTCGACCGGTGGAAGTTGTTCCGAACCGTTCCCTTCCGGCTCCTTGACCAGATCAGGAGTGGAATTTTTCTTAATTAGACTTGCACCATTGATGACCTGCCTCTTACCATTCACCTTTTTTACCTTACCATTAGATGGAGTCTTCTTTTTCACTACCTCACTAACAGGTACCATTTTAACCTGTCGTCCATTAGTTTCAGTTTGAATCATTTCCACTCGAAACCGGAATGATTTATCGGTCATAATTGGATTACAAATATTCCTCCCAAAACCTGGTTTGGAGCTTGAGAAACTTAGACTTTCCATTGTTCTTCCTTGATTTATCAAATCATTGCCTCGGCAATAACAGCCTTGTGAAGCCAGTATTGCCGCCATTCAACCAACAAACACCAAAGAAATATACTGAAAAATAAAAGGACCAAAATTAACCATAAGAAATTTTTAAGTCAGAACACCAAATGAAAGAAAATGAATTCAAAACATCAACTCACTAATCGAACCACAAATATTCATGTTATAACTAGAGTTTTCCGAAAACGAACAGAACAGATCCCGTTAAGACGGCAATACGTGCAAGTATTCAGTAGTGTTGTCTAAAAGTAAAGAGAACCCAGATGAAGATACTCACTGGAGAAGTAGAAGAAGAAGAAATAATCAGAATCAAGCGTCGAAGGGAATCCAGAAGGAAGTTCAAAAGAAATTTTGTTTATTTACTAATCGTTGGGTCTAAAGAAAACAACTCGACTGTCCAAATCTTAAAAGAACAAAAATATTTAAGGACAATCAAGAAGAACATTGTCAACAAAGGAGTTGCGTGTCTCATTTTTCAATTTTAGTTGTTCAAGTTACTCAAATCTTGTCCAGTCTGTCTTTTTATTTCCGGTTTTGAAGTTGGTAGGATCTTTTAACTACCACCGTTTTCAGTCCGTTGGGGCGCGCCACATCGCGAGTTCTATTAATGTGTAATTAAAATCTCAGGGAAACCAATGATGGCTCATTTTGGCTTATAGCCGCACTTTATTTGTCTTAAACTGATTATAATACCTAACTTATTATGGTTAATTGATATTTAAAATTTCTCAACGAATACGATGTAACATGAAACGGATAATAATTTACACGACTTGGCGTGGTGTTGCACGTTTCTAACATTTAGTCTTAGTTAAATGCAATGAGCTTGGTCGGCAGAAGTCAGCCTTGAGAGTTATGCACATGGATTCCGTATCTTCAAAGACTTGCATGGTTTAATATCAAAAGGTTCAGATTCACTTGGCATAAGAAGTTTGGTACTGGAATCCTGGCATATTATATGAGCTGAAGCACAAAGTTAGGGAGTAAAACGGGAAACAGAAAACACAAAAAGTTATGAAGCTGATAATCTTTGTTTTTTTACTTTTGCCTTGTTGCTTTCGCCCCTTCAGGATTCCTGATGTTTTATAACATTATTGATGAGACAATTAAATGATAAAAGATTGGAGCATCTAAAGGCTAATTATAGTTATAACATCTTCTCAAATTTATCGAGATTCTTCACCTTTTGCATCGACCAGAGAAACAGTATGAAGAAAACCCCTGCATTTTGAGAAATTAACATTGTCAAGCCAGTAGAATAACATGGATGAATGAGAAGTTTAAAATCTATGGAGGCAAAAAATAAAAAATATATATATGAACCTTGTTTTCGTGAGGTATTTGCTTACCTGCAGCTATAAATGATCCGCTGGCAAGAACTTGACGGGCTTGACTGCTAAAACTGATCCCTAGATTTAGCAGAGTACCTCCAAATACTGCATGAATGGTTGCCATTTGCAGTTTTGTTGCCTTTTGAGCTGCTCTTTCAGACT
Organism: Xylocarpus granatum; assembly: GCA_019650275.1. NCBI lineage: Eukaryota > Viridiplantae > Streptophyta > Magnoliopsida > Sapindales > Meliaceae > Xylocarpus > Xylocarpus granatum. Next base: position 796,291 of record BNST01002429.1, on the reverse strand, counting down.
GGTAAATGGAGAATTTTCAATTTCAATATAAGCATATGACCCATGTTTTTAAGGCAAGTGAAAACGGGTAATACGTTATGAAAGGTGCAATCAAATTCAGAATGAATTTGGAAATGTTAATAGAAGTAGATGATTACTTCAAACACCCGGACGCGGAGTTTTAGATCTCCTGCTTCAAGTTGATTCACGAACTCCTCTATACGCTGAACTCTGTACGGCATAGACATGGTAGAAAATCTGGCCTGAAAATATACATAACCTTGTCATATATAATACAAATCCCAATTCCATGAAGGAAGAATCTTCTTCTTCTATTTTTTTTTCCCTATGGTTTAGGAATTTTTGTTTGACAATAAGAGAAATAGAGGCAAAGTAAATACATCATCCACTTGTTTCCTTATTTCTTCCACTGGCCGCGTCTCATTGATGAGCTGCTTTTGTCTCGTCTCTAACAGCTCCTGCAAGCAGAAACTATAAGCAATCCGATTCTTAACATATAAATAACCATCAAAACATCAAGAAATCAGAGATGAGTGAATAAAAAGGCCCAGAGAAGCAGCTATAACCTGTATATAAGGTGCAGCAACCTTCATAAAGGAAAAATCTGGGTCTAGCATGTAGCCATTACCTGTAATATGATACACAGAGAAGAACGATGACATTGACGATAAATGTAACATATTCTTGAATTGCAATTTAGATCATTTCAAGTTTTCAGGGATAAAGAAAGCAGACCTTCGAGTGTTGAGAATGCCCTTACAACAAAAGCAAAGATTGATGGAAACTGAAATGGTTGATCGCGAGCTATTGTAAATAAATCCTACAAAAAAAAGAACAGAAATATTTAGCTACCCTTAAATCACACGAGTGCCTAATGAAATTTCAGTATCATACCTCACCAATTGCAGCCAAAGTCTGTTTCTCATCTGGCTTTTTGCTAAATAAATTGTCCAAGTAAAACTGCACGAATCTCCTCACCTAAGAATAGAAGAACAAACATTAATCTACGAGATGGATTCATTGAGGAATTTGAAAATCTGTATATGAATAGATGATCACACCACTAAGTAACAATTGTTATTTTGGATGTTTAATATTGAAAGCTATGATATGACAGCCTACCGATGACAAATCTCCTGTGGGCTGAAGTGCTTCGAGATCAATCAGGCTCTGGATAACCTGCATAAAATCGACATAGCATACCTCAAATTTCATTTTATCAATCAACTTGCAGCAAATAATAAAACAATGATTCAATGGGATAGAAAATAGACCTTTTTTCCATCTTTCTCATAAATTGCATAGAAAAGTTCAACCAATCTGTCGCGCGTAAAAGGTTTGACCTCTCCCATCATACCAAAATCATAATAGATTAGTGCTTCATTTACATCAACAGCAAGATTTCCAGGGTGAGGATCAGCATGAAAGAAACCAGTTTTGAGCATCTGCATTTTAGTAAATATATTAGATTGAGGTAATCAACTGAGAGTCAAGAAATAAGACAATGCCTAAACCATTTAGACTGGGTTAATATTAATCACCTGAATTACGAACGCTTCAACTGCACGGGCAGAGATCCGGGACCTGCTATAACTGTGAAAATCTAGCGCATCCAACTCATTGATCTTAATGCCTGACATATAAGTAACAAATTTCATATCAACTATCAACAACATAAAAATATCTACACTACACTAAGTTCCTAAACATACATTATGCAACTTTATAATTTCAACCCATAAAATTTGGACCAAAAACAAATGTTGGTTTATGAGTAAAACCTGTTACATACTCCAAGGTCAACACCTTTGAGGCAGTATAATCCCAAAACACCAGCTACATAGGGAGAAAAAGTTCCAATTTAAGAATACATGAGGTGCTTGAACTTATAACAATAAGTACATGCACTTTTAGTATTAATTTGGATTAATAGGTTTATTATTGTGACTAACAAAAATAAGAAAAATTAAACAGTTATGGTATAGTCTTGCAGCTTGAAACATACAGGTACTCGGACCCACTTTATATTCCTAAAATCTCGGCGGAATCTATCAGCATTTTTCCCTTCATTTATGTAATCAATTTCTTGATACAAAATCCTGAAATCAATTAAAAGATAAAGATCAGCACAGGAGTGTTATTATAATAAGAAACAGATTGACCAACCAAACAAACGTAATATCACATTTTGATAACTAAAATTTGTGGATGCTCTGTGAATTTTGAGTTTTGGAATGGACAAGAGGTGTCAAATACAAAACTAAAGGGGACATTGATATATATTTTATACATGGAAGTAATCATGTTTACAATTTCAATATGACAAGCTTTTGAAAAATGTACAAAAACGTGATATAACAACTAATTCATGCTTACTACTTACGTTGAACATTCTTTATAGATACCATTCCAATCTGCCACTGGGCCACCAAATAGTCCACCTTTCTGTATATATTTTGCAACTAGCTTTAAATTTCCTATCATGGAAGAAGCAGGACTTAGAAAAAGAACTAAACCACCGAGGGGCAGTGAGCAATCTCAAAGATCCATAGAGCAAATACAAGAAGTACAAAATGAAGTTTGATTATAATATCAGAAGACATAGAAAACAGAAATCAAACTAATGATACCTGAATTACCACATATATAGACAGATGCACGAAAACACAGATGGGTAACTGATTTTAATAACAGATGCAACCACAAAACCGGAGAAATGAGGCTACATCTAGCATTTTACAGTTCTAAAAATTGACGGAAAGCATGGACTACTCACGTAAATCAATATCAAAGAGCTTCTTGAGACCAGGCCTTTGAACTTTCACAACTACTTTCTCTCCATTATGCAGGATAGCTCGATGTACCTGTTGATACTTCAAACTTTAAATTTGTAAACTTTCTCAAGTTGAATAAAAATGTTCTTCTAAATGCAGCTGCTACAAAGGCATCACAAGATCCAGTTGATGTGAGATTCCCCCACAAGCATAGCAACACATTCTTCACTGTACTTAAATTGTTAGTGCAATGAAAAAATTAGTTAAAATTTTACAAGGTTTGATTAAAAAAGGTATAAGATATCAACAAGAATCAAACACCTGACCAAGACTAGCTGCTGCAATTGGCTGGTCCTCAAACTTTCTAAACAATTGGTCAATGGGAGCCCGGAGTTCACTCTGGATTAATTGTCTAGCTTTCTCTGTTGAGCAGGCTGGGACTCTGTCCTGAATGATATATTAAATGAAAATTTGAAATTTAGATGAAAATTGCTGATGGTATTTCTGCATAAAGTAAAATGAAATGACATGAATGACAGGATGTCAGCACCTAGAAATCAAGAAGTACCTGTAACTTGGCAAGCTCATCCACATACTCACGGTGAAAAAGATCTGACCTTGTTGAAGATAGCTGCCCAAGTTTAATAAAAGTTGGGCCAAGCTGCAGTACACGCTCCCGTAGCCACGAGGCAGTTCTTCTTCTCCGATTTTTCTGGAAGAGTGAGTGTTTATAAACACCAAAAGCAAAACAAAAGACTGAATTATGAGAAACACAGTCAATTAGGAAACAAGTAGTGAAAACAGTTATCATAAACATTATATAACACTCTTAGTGTCTGCCAAGACTCACCTGTTTGTCTTCTGTGAAGCCCCCAAAATACGTCCATTTGGCATCATCCAACAGGATACGAGCTTGGAATGAAATAACAAATGACCAAATATCTATACTCCTTTGAAAGGAATTATAATTCTCATTAGCCCAGCTGAAATTTTTATTCGAAGGCATAACCTTCAACTCCCCTATTGGCGGAAGTTCTTCCACATCTATACCTTTTCTTCTCCTTACCAGGGCTGAAGTAGAATTTCTCTTAACTAGATTTGCTCCATTAACAACCTTCTTTGAACCATTCACTGTCTCTACTTGACCATTGAGCGAGGTTTTTCTTTCTAATACCTCACTAATGGGTACCATTTTAACAGGCCGTCCATTGATTCCTAACTTTGAAGATGAATTAGTATGTTTCACTTCCACTTGTAACTGGAATGATTTATTGGTCGTAGTTGGATTGCATTTTAACCTCTCAAATTTTGAAACACAGCTTGAGAAGCCAAGATTTCCAATCGTTCTTTCTTGACTAAGCAAATCATTCTTGTAGCAATGACAGCCTTGCGAAGCCAGTATCGCCGCCATTCAAGCAACAGAAGCCTATGTGTTGATAATAAAAGATAAATCATCCAACTCTGATTTTAGATCCGTACAACTCAAAGGAACTAAACGAACAGTGATTCATGAATCATCAAAAACTGAAGAAAAGTCAAGCACACAAGGAACTGAGGAAAAACAGTAGAGGGTTTTCATCAGAACTTGAAAACAAACTTGGGAGTCAGAACGGTTAATTAAATAAAAGAATCTGCTGATAGCAAGATAATGAATAGAAGAAAAGTAATCAAAGGAGCCACATGACGGAGTCAACGCAATTCCTAATGTATGATCTAGTCGAAAATCAAACCCAAAAAATATTCATAATAACCTCAACAAAATTCCTAATATAAATCCAAATATGAGTGAACAAAACTAATATGCCTGTCAATAGAACAGCTGTTTGCAGTTGCACGGTTAAGAGCACAAAAACATAACTAAAACAAAAAAGAAATGATATTATCTCAAACTGAAGAGAACCCAGATGAAGATACTCACAAAGATTCTTGAAATGAATCGAAAATGGGAAGCTTTGCGTGAGAAGTTTATTGCGTTGTAAGAGGGAAGAAAAGGTGATCCAAAAACTCTGGAAAAACGGGGTAAAAAAAGGACTTGACTAGACTGGAAGTGACAGAACAAAATTGGAATGACAAGAGGAAGACAACCTGTGGTTTCCAAATTCTATTATTCTGAGTTAAAAGTCACAGCAGGCTCGTTGGAATCTAGACAATTTTTTTAATTTTTTGAGTCTTAGTATTGAATTGTCTATTTTTCAACGACAAAAACCGGAACTTTGAACTGTAGAATCTTCAACAACCACAATATCGATTCGTGGGGCACGTCGTTTTTCTCTTCTTTGCCTTCCTTTATACATAAACAAATGTGTCACTATTTTGACGCCATTATTACTTGCTCTGAAAGGCTAATGTCATTAAAACCCCTATAATTTTATTAATCATATCCCTTATCATCGGTTACCGCATTTTCTACTTTTTCATCCACATTTAAAGGTGGCAATAAAAGTGAACCCCACCCCACATGGCATGCAGATGAAGCAACGTAGCGATGGAAATAAATAATACTGAACCGCACAGGTGATGCACATGGCATGAATGAATCCAAGAATCTGCTTATATATATATATATACATGTATACATATATATCACATGATTCAGATGAACATAAATGAAAAAACAATGAACAGTGAGTTAAATAAGAGAATGTAATAAGAAAGTTTACTGTAGTTTCAGTACTGTTGTATGCCATAAATAAGACACCATAATCACAGTGACAAGAGCAGCCGGTATTAGCACGCAAAATTTACCCAGTCTATCCTTCTAAAAAATACACATACATTCAACATGAAAAGCAAATATCATCTTCGAGTTCCCTAACAATTCTTCCTTTCTGTTGTTAGCGCAACAACTTTTCATAAATGTATGCACGGATTGCATGTCAAAGCCAGTAATATTTCAGATTTTTTTGGAGGCGTTTCGGCACACCACACACTGTCATTTTGCCTACTCACGGGGTGTTTGTTTTTGTTTGGTATGCCTTCAGAGAATATGGAGGTTTCCAAAAAATTGCCAAACAGACGATGTTTGTTGAGACCGCGTACACAACAATATCATTTCTTGGAGATAGGAGAGTCGTTCTTTCAACAAATGAAACCTGCCTACAGTATTGACTTTGGATTGCTGCGTTCCTCAAGTTCTGAATAACAACATCCTTTTCGTGGCAAATGTTATCTGCTTCTTCCTACATTACAAGACAAAATGTGAATATCTCAATTGTTTTATCGAGGAAGGGAGTTCCTGGGCACTCATTAGATTCATCATACAGTATTAGTTTGAAGTTTATGGCCAAGATAGAGTGAAATGTTGAACAACAGGGTCAAGAGAGAAATACAAGCAGGAGAAGGGACTCACCAGAGAGTTGACGGGGAACAAACTGACAACCATCGCTAAAATTGAGCTTTAAGGCCATGGTAAATGGTCTTGTTTTAAGTGTTTCCCTCGTATATTCATGACTATGGAAGGTTTAAAAATATCAGAGTGCCCCTGATAAAAATCATTGCTTAAAGCAACTGAAAGATGAATGATTAGAAGGCCTAACGCTCTACAGATCCCACCACACTGAATACTAAGAAACTAATTTTGATAAGCAAGTTTAGAGTTTTCACATGTAAAAAGCCTGCGTAATATTTAAACGTAACAACCAGTGCACACTGAAAGATATGCATGGCAGTTATTTTCCGTACAACCGATCAAAATGTATAGGGAATATTAGAGAAAATGGAAAACAAATTCTATCATAAAGCTGGTGTTCCAATTTCAAGGACAAGCAAAAGGTATTCTCGGGAATTTCTTACTTAGATGCTTTATGGTTCTGTTCCCAATTGTTTGCTTATGTTGTAGTCTTGATATCAGAGTAGTTCTTTCCAAATTTTATTGATGAAATTTCTTCAGTAGTTGTTTGTATTTTGAGAACTCCAAGAGACATCATGAGAAAACATACACGAGGAGTGATATCAAGATTCTATTATTGTTCACAATCTAAATGTTTGAGCCTAGAACATATGTAGCTATAAACTGCAAGGAAATTTATTTTTAACAGTAATCAAATTTGAAGACAAATGAGATTTACACATCAACCTGTGAACATATGCGATTTCACCCTGCCAGTGATGGCAGAACTTTAGAAAACAAGGATACCTTTTAAGCTTGAAGGGTTGCTTGTGCAAAGTAGCGATTTTAATATCTGGCCTTTCTGTGAAAGAAACCTGTATTGCAAATACAGATGATTAAATTCAGAATTGATGAGAATAAGAACTGAAGAACAAGCAAACAAAAATGCATGTTGACTTGGAACGTATCAGCAAGAGATTAAGATTAATAAAGGTGGCACCGAAGATAAAATTCTTTCCACAGCAATTGGGACAGTAAAGATCATCCTTTTGATGAGAGTTGTTCTAAGTTGAAAAGAAAACACCTCAACTGATTTGATTAATGGCAATGGAGCTTTGGGTCTGTGAACACTGTCTACCCTGAGAGGCCATTTTACATACTTGCCTGTGTTGCCTCCAAAATCACAAATGACAATTAGACTTCAAATCTTGTTCATTTAACTCTGCAAATATGGGTAAATGATAAACTTAATGCACATAAATCCACGAACATTCATACATTAGTACTAGGGAAGAAGAGAAAAAGCAAGGTTCAGATTCACAAAGTATTACTTAGTTTTGTTTCCTTGATACAAAAGTCTTCATCAACAAGTCTATTACATATTGATATGAAACAATAATCAAAATGCGGGAAAAGATACCTGATCGTTTTGGCCTAGAGAATCGATCAATACTAAACTGAAAAAGATAAACTCAAACGTATGGAGGAATCCACAGATTAAGATGCTGCATTACCCCTGCAATAACCAGCTGTTTTTCAAATTAACCTCTTTTTTATAAAAACGTTCAAATCAGTCTAAAGATTTATGATATGCATAATGAGCAGGGTCCAGCATTAGAGTATTCCTAGTGCGGAGGAATTTCCTCAAACGGGGAAATGAAAATGACCATAGAATATGTAGCAGCACAAGAATCTGTAAGTAATCCATCACATAAAAGCTGTGTTATGCTCTACCTCATTTCAAAGTAAAACAACAGTAACTTTGCAACAATAAGGATGTCAAATGAGTCTGACGGGCCTGGCCCGACCTGTGAAAATTGAGCCCATGACGGCTAAGGGGCTGGCCCTGCTCGGCCCAACAAAAAAGCAAGAGGCTTGACACTGCCCATAGGCCTGGCTCCTAATGAGCCATGCCGGAATAAAATATTTTTTATTTAAATTATTGTGGGACCCATGAGCTAGGCCTAGGCCCCAATCTTCCGGCCTGGCATACAGCCGTGACCAAGCTTGAGCTAGACCAAGCTTTATCATTAAGTGTCCACAAAACCATGAACAACCAAACTGTCTTTTTTTCATCTTTTGGAGTTTGCTGCTTGATTAAGCTAGAATCTAAAGAGAGCAGACATACTAATGTCGGCCAACCATTTGCATAAAAGAAAGGTCTAATTGTCATATATTCATAAATTTTCAGTATACATGGGTAGGATAATTCAAACGTGGAGGAGAAGAAACAAAGAAAATACCTGTAGGTTGACAATTACAACCTTACTCCCATAACAAAGTGATTTTAAAGGGAGGTTGCAAGCTGGAGTTATCTGCAAACTGAACAAAAACAATCTGAATAAAATACTAATAAGAGAAAAGAGAGTGTCCGGACAAGAAAATGGATTTAACATCATTAGATGATTACTTGAAAACCAAAATTCTAACTCTCCTAAAAGTATGCTGACAAAGCCCCTACTTCAGACACAAAATTTTGAACTGCTAGTCTTCTATTGGAGCATCTATACCCAATTCTTTCACTAAGCCAGAAATTAAGTTAATTCAAAACTAACTCAATGATATGTTAAGAACTTTCTGTAGAACTGAATTCCTCCACCGCTTTGGAGCCCAAGCATGTAAACCAATTCCTGTGATGAGCTATTATTGGGTCAGAAATGAAACACAGGCACAAGAAGAGAATAACTAACAGGCAAGAATTTGAATTCTCGGATCCCTACAGTGTATGAACTGAAGGTTAACTGGGTATGAGCTCTTTTAATTAGTAAAACAACATCTGTCATCCTACAGTGTTGCTCTGCTGGATTCATCTCCATTGGTGGCAATGTGTCCTACAATAAAGGCGCTTAGACTGTCAGCAATGTTAATATTGTTAGATAACTAAACTTGCTACTCTTAAGGATTAAGCCACAAGATTATCAGAACCGACTATACAGGTATTTGACTAACATGTCAACTAGCATGAGTCCTAAATGTTAGAATTAAAGCTTTCTCTTGTGGCCTTGATCATTCAATCAAAGTTCTTTTCCTATCATACCACCACAAAAGAGATATTTCATTAGAAAAGTGTATTTGTCTTTGTATCATGTAACTATGAATGAATGATGGACAACAAATAGTAAAGCAAATGACATGCAAGGGAAAAAAAAAGGTATTTAGCTTCAAAAACAGTGCAATGGAGCAAAAAACAATAAAAAAAAGTTACCTCCCAATCGACAACAGTGTCCTTAAGTCTCAACCCACGTTTAAAATCAGACCAATGGTGCTGTGTCTTAATCATACCAATAGTTTCTATCTCAAAAACGTGTAAATACCAGTATGTATCAAATGCAATTGAGTTTCCGTATGATACCAGAGGCTCCAAAAAGAGAGAGAAAGAAAGGTTTTCTTCGATGATGAAACCAAAATACAGAATCACAATATGACCAGAAAACAATTTAGTAAAATTACTCTAGTCCGCAAGATGGCAAACTTCTCTGACAGAATTTCCACACAACTCAGTAAGTTTCTCCCTTGGTATTTCGGATAGCAGATGGAGGCTATCCACATTCTGAAAATCACAAATGAAAAAATTATTGAAAAAAAAATCAGAGCACAACCCCTGTCTGTACATAGAAAAGGTAAGCATTGCAGATCTCTTTACAGGTATCTCCCTTGGTATTTCGGATAGCAGATGGAGGCTATCCACATTCTGAAAATCACAAATGAAACAATTATTGAAAAAAGAAATCAGAGCACAACCCCTGTCTATACATAGAAAAGGTAAGCATCGCAGATCTCTTTACAGGTATCTCCCTTGGTATTTCGGATAGCAGATGGAGGCTATCCACATTCTGAAAATCACAAATGAAACAATTATTGAAAAAAGAAATCAGAGCACAACCCCTGTCTGTACATAGAAAAGGTAAGCATCTCAGATCTCTTTACAGGTATAATGATCACAAGGTTCAATCAGAGTCACTAATCTATGCATTAAATTTGCAGACACAAATATCTAAAATCAAATCCTTCTGTGACAATTAGACTTTATAAGACATGAACGCTTCAAAAGATAAAAGAAAATATCGACCTTGTAAGTTCAAAATTAACCAACATAGGCAAAAATAAATAAATAAATAAAGAAGGAACATAGCACAATATCTCGATGACAGATGAGAAACTCTAACCTGGCCACTAACAAACTTTAAGATGCCAGCCTTCTCTAGTTCAACCAAAGCCATATGGGTAATGCTTGGCATTGCCCGATGAAATGTATAGTGATGCTTCAGGAACACATTTGCCTTCAAGCTGCAACTCAATGTATAAGTGTCATTGTAAATGCCAAAATGCACTGCATCCGTGTGTGCATGCCACTAGAAATTCGGTCCTCGCCTGCAAAGTCCAAACTCCTGTGGGACCTCAAAAATCAGGAATTCCACAAGATTTTGATATTGTTGCAACCGCAAATACCACTAGGTGCCTACTCTGTAAATGCAGAAAAGAAAATTCCAAAAAAGGTTACGGTAATTGATACTGGATGTCGACAAGATAATAGCATTCTTGAAGAGTTCCAAACCTTGTGTGTCATTACTGCAAGCTCTACAATGTGCAATTGAACGGAAAAGGATAGGAAGGTCAGCAAGTCACGTCAAGATAAAGTAATCTATTGCAAGCGCACACTAAATCATGTGAAATGGGAAAGCCATAACCAGTCCCAGGCATTGACAATTACTCTTCGTGCAAACAAACACTGCAAGCTTATGCATTTTATTTTAAACAAGACCTAGCGCCGTTGGAATTGTGACCCAGAAGCTCTATGCATTGCAATACGGGCTTTCTTCACACCGAAAATAATCATAATCTAGAATTCAAAAATATAATACGGAAAGCTTTCATCACTAACCACCACATCATCCTCACAAGAACTATTTGCCTCCACCGCGTCATCATCTAACAATTTGTACAAAAGAAATATTCGTAACCTGCCCCAAAGTTCCTGATCGACCTCAACAAATATACCTCCAAAACGTCAACTTTTTTGCAACAGAAAATACTTCCAAGAGAACTGTCACCGTATTAAAAACAAGCATAAAATGGAAAATAAATCCATCAAATCCAATCAGAACCAGTAACAACAGAAAAGCAAGTTAAAATTCAACTTTCTTTAGTCTACTTCTGCTGCAACAAGTGAGGTGGTTCGAAAATCCCGGACACTCCAACACTGCGGACGTCTTCTCCGTAATAAAGGTTTCCAGCATAACCCAATGACATGTTTCTGTCTTTTCTTTTGTCAAAACAATTTTCTAATTTTCTTTCTCCAGAGATTCTTACCTACAGAGTGCAGGAGTCAAAAAGAGAAGGAATTTGAAATCTCTTCAAAGCTTGTTCAAGAGAACAAAACAGAACAGAACACAACACAACACAACACAACACAACAATGGCCACTTCATACGAAGCTTAAAATTATCCGTCTTTGCTTGTTGAAATGACATATATGCCCCTTCATTTCTCCGGGAAAGTGCGACAGGATATTGGAGGCCTCGTGCGGTTGGATTTCTCTTATAATCCGACACGAATCGTTCACTCTCTTCAAAATAAAAGAATTAAAATATATAACATAATAATATAATAATAATAATAAACATCTTGCTTTACACGGCGTTCTTTATCAACGAAACAGAAAGGAACCCAGTCTGCAAGCCAAAGGAGACGAGTCTGCGGTCGACGTAAATCTCACATTATGGAAATTGCCATGCAAACACGCTGCAATAATCTTAGTAGTGAAAGCAATTTTAAAACGCTTAGGTTTTGATCTTTTTCTTCATAACTTTATTTTTCTTATTAATTATCCAGTATCTTCGATGCTGATTCAAACCCACGTATTCCCTTGTTCACTTGCAGAGAAACATTCAAAGGTCCAACAACCACTTTGTACGTTATTGATTTTTTTTTCTTATGCATCTTATATAAATTCAGAAGTAGTCATCGATCAGAATTCTGTGCCATGTAATTTCATAAAGTTTTCATTTCTATATTGATTTTCATGCAGAGACTTCTCAGAACCAATTACAAGTGGTTAATTGAAGATACCTTGATTCCTGAGAGAACTGTGCCACTCTCTTCCTCCTGCTCCAGGCTTTCTAAGGGTACTAAGTGAAAACTGTCGTCATTTCTGGAAATTTTAGTGCGTTTGGTCATAACGCAATACTCGCGGGTATGACTTATGATATCGTTGGTGTATGGCATTTCCCATTTTCTCATTGTGGGGTTTTGTTTTCAAAAGTTTAATGATTATAAAGTTTTTGCTTTGTGATTATTCCTTCCTTTAGGTAATCTGGATAGATTCCCCTTATTGATTAGAAGCATCATGTCAAATTCAACAAGCGCATTATCTGTTGGGGAGAAGAAAAATATGTTACTGGAAAATGGAGTTGAAAATACAGAATTACTTGGTTCTGTTGACGATTTACATGGAGGAGTTACAGTAGACATGACAAAATCTATGGATTGCAAGGAGTTTTCTTCTATGCTTAAAGCTTCGTTGTCCTACTGGAAGCAACAGGTATTTTATACTTTAGGCAACATAGTTTGCCGCTTCTGCTTTCAAAAAAAACATATTTTTAATTACCTTGTCCAAATTTACATTTTGTAGGGGAAGAGGGGTGTTTGGATTAAATTGCCAATTGATCTTGTTAATCTTGTTGAACCTGCGGTTCAGGTAATATATACTTATTGAATTTTGATTGTCAAATTAATATAATTTTTAATCTTGTTTTGTTTCTCAAATTGTGTAGGAAGGATTTAGGTACCACCATGCTGAATCAGATTATTTGATGCTGGTATACTGGATTCCAGAATCTGTTGATCTTCTTCCTGCAAATGCTTCACATCGCGTGGGTATTGGTGCGTTCGTCATGAATAATAAAAGAGAGGTATTCCTTTTCAGCCGCCGTTGTTTTGTTTACTAGCCTGGCCGGCTGCTGGCTGTAAATTGTGTGTGTGTGTTTGTTTGTTTGTTTTTTAATTTTTCTTGCCGTATTCTACCATGTAATCCAGTCCATAAGTTGTCATGCGGCTATTTGAAGGTTTCCTATGTTGAATTGTTCCGTTTTTGTTAGGTTCTGGTAGTTCAGGAGAAGAATGGAAAATTCCGAGGTACAGGTGTATGGAAACTTCCAACGGGGACAGTCAACGAGGTGTGTTTCGTTTAGAGTATATACTGCTCTAGCTAAAGGTATATCTTTTACTACTACAGGAACATTTTATAAACTGAAATTTACCCATCCACAGGGTGAGAATATTTGTACAGCTGCAATCAGAGAAGTTAAGGAAGAGACAGGAGTAAGCGAGAGACATGCAATCTGTAGAATATCAAATAGTATATGCTTAACAAGCTATTATATTTCTAATACCATCTTCTTTATTCTGTTTCAGGTTGATACTGAATTTGTGGAAGTTTTAGCCTTCAGGTAAGAAAACTAGTGCATTTCAGTTGATTGATCCCCTATGTTTGTTTATAGTTAATTCTAGTAGATCCACTCAGAATTCTTAACTATTGACAATCTGTATGTTGTTTTCTTCTCTGGAAACAAACAGGCAAAGCCACCAATCATTTTTCCGTAAATCGGATTTGTTTTTTGTTTGCATGCTACGACCGTGTTCTTTTGACATTGAGAAACAGGATTCAGAAATTGAAGCTGCTCAGGTACTTTGTTCTAGGCACCTTTGGATTATTGCATGTCTGTATTTGCATTGGTTTGTGAAATGATTCAGGACAAGGCATCAAACATCTTGATCTATATAACCTGCAAACTTCTGCAGATTGTCTAACAATTAATAGACCTGAGAGTTATCTACTAAAAGACTATAATTATCTTTCATCTTTTATGATTCTCATTCTCCTTTTTCAGTGGATGCCAGCCGAGGATTATGCAGCCCAACCTTTCATACAAAAACATGAACTTTTTACTTATGTTGCCAAAATATGCCTAACCAAGTCGGAGAAGGACTATGCTGGTTTTTCTCCGATTTGTACGACCACAGCCTCAGGTAAAATGAGTTACTTGTACTTCAACAGCCAGGATTTTGATCTATCGACTATCAAGCACCGATAGCCAGCTGCCGCAAGGTTCAGTTGCAATTCGCTGAACTCTGTTGTATTCTTGGAGGATCTAATGCAATAGATTTATTTTTCCTTTTTGTTTGTTGTTATTATTATTTGTTTTAACTGTAGAATAAAGCTTGAAAAGGTACTTGTTGAGGAATGGCAATGAAGATCCTTTTTCTTCTTCTTTCTTTTTACAAAGACCATGCAAAATGCCCACGCTCTGGTTTTCTATTACCAAATTCATGCTGTTCTGTCCTGAACCCAGCATGTCAAAAGCAACATATTTTAAGTTTATCCTTGTACGAGTCACCAACCACACTGTTTTAGTATAAATTTTATATTGGTGACCAACCATGGCAGGTGGAGATCGTTGAAATATACACCCGCATAAGCATTAACATTATGTCACTGTCTTAAATTATTACTTTTTTTTTCTTTATTAAAAATATATTTAATATAATATATATAAAATTTAAGAATATTTTATTTTTATTCAACTTGAGATTTTATCGTATTTTTTTCTATTTAATTTTATGATATTTTTATTATAATAATATATATATATATATATTTTTTATGTTTTATTTATCTTTTTATTTTATTTAATTTTATAATATTTTTATTATAGTAGAGCTTCTTCTTATTCTATTTCAATATTTTCGTATAAATTATATAAACGCATATAATATATATAAGTGATTGGTTGATGTATTAATATTAAAATAAATTTAATTTTAATATTATTTCTTATAAATCGGATTATTATTTTTTTTAAGAAAAAAATTATTTATATAAATTTTAAAATATATCAACTTGTTCAATCGTGAGATGAGATTGTGTCACAATTTGCTCGCTAGCTTCTAATGCAACTTATGTCAGCAATGGAGTCACAGTTCATGCTTCTCAACTTAGAACCGCCCTCGTCTGTGTCCAATTGCAATTTTACAACACAAGTACAGGACACTTTCTGAATATGTTATTCTAAGTTGGAGACACAATTGTATTCTATTCAGACAACAACTTCTGTTTTCACACAAGCTGATTGCTTGTTTCTCCTGACCTATAAATACTAGTACTGCGGGCTAACCCGGAAGAAAAAGAAGAAATCCGATTATCCCGGTAAATTCATGGCTTCAGTCAAAGGCAAATGGATCAAGGTTTGCTTTTTATCCTCTCTGTTTTCTCTTGATTCCACAATCAGATTCCAATTTAACTGCCGCATAAATTCCCAATACTGGGTCTGCCGGATAAATTCCCAGTACTGGGTTTGATTTATAATTTGAATTTATTTGTAATCCTTTTTTTCAGCTTGACCAAAAAGGATCTGGCCCTGGAGCCAGAAGCTCGCACGCCATAGCCGTAGTATCACAAAAAGTCTACGCCTTCGGTGGTGAATTCGCACCACGTGTCCCTGTCGACAACAATCTCCACGTCTTTGATCTTCAAACCCTAACATGGTCCGTCGCCGACGTCACCGGCGATGTCCCTCCGCCGCGTGTTGGCGTCACAATGGCTTGCGTCGGAAACACCATCTATGTGTTTGGTGGTAGGGATGGTACACACAAGGAGCTCGACGAGCTCTACTCTTTCGACACGTCTACCAACAAGTGGACCCTACTATCTCAAGCCGGGCCTCCGCATCGCAGCTACCATTCGATGACCGCTGATGATCGACGTGTGTACGTCTTCGGCGGATGTGGTGTTTCGGGGCGGCTGAACGACTTATGGGCCTTTGATGTTGTAGATCAAAAATGGATCCAATACCCCACACCGGGGGAGACTTGTAGGGGTAGAGGTGGGACCGGATTGGTTGTGGCCCAAGGAAAGATTTGGGTTGTGTATGGTTTCGCTGGAGAAGAAGTAGATGATGTGCACTATTTCGATCTGGCCCACGAAAAATGGACCCAAGTGGAGACAACCGGTGCAAAGCCGACGGCTCGGAGCGTATTTTCTACTGTTGGGATTGCTAAATACATATTCGTATGCGGTGGAGAAATAGATCCCAGTGACTTGGGCCACCTAGGAGCCGGGAAATTTTCCGGTGAGGTTTATTCATTGAACACTGAGACATTGGTGTGGACAAAGTGGGATGATGGGCTGGAGTCGAAAGATCATCCTGGGCCTCGCGGATGGTGTGCATTTGGTGGAGGTGTTAGAGATGGCAAACATGGGCTATTGGTATATGGTGGGAATTCCCCCAGCAATGATCGGCTTGATGACATTTACTTCTTCACTCCTTGCTTGGATGGGATCGAAGTAAATGACATTTAAATTATGAGTCTATATGTTGTTAATCAGTGTCAAATCTAGATTTTATAATTTGCCAATGTCTGTACTGGAACAACTACTTATGTAATAAGTTTCTGTGTAATATTTATATGTGGCTCTTGTCTGTGTGTTTCATGGAGCATGCTGGTTGATTGTTGACTGGAAGATTGACTGATCAAGCATTTTATACTACCAACTTATAAAAATTGCAGGCACAGTTGAAGACAATGAGTGATGACTCACTTCTTTGATAGGGAAATGATGACATTTGTGTGAATTCCTAGTCCCGTTTCCATGTACGCCATAACCTTGATGCAAAACCTCTGGAACAGGTTATCCAGTATAGCATTCCCGAAATGACTTTCCAGGAGAGGTTCCAGAACAGCTCTTATTGATTTTGTCACATGCTTTCCTCTTAAGTGCTTTCTCTCCAAGCTGTTATCACCATTTTCAAACCCAGCATCCCATCTCAGTTCATTTGATTCCAGCTTATTGATATTGTAAGATCCCTCTGTTTGAATCACATGCCTGACTTCCTCAACACGCGGCGCATACATCGGCATATTGAATGTTTCCAATTTCGATTCTTCGACCAATCCCTGCACCAAATCAAGCCGCGTGAAAGCCTGATACTTATTTTGCGTCATTTTCATATGAGAGAGAGTGAAAAGAAATGGTACCTCTGAGACCATATCCTGCAGTATCATCCCGATTATCTCTAAAAATATGGGACGATAGTTGGTTTTAGATTCTTTTTTTGTTTGATTACCTCTGATTGTAAGAATCATACGACCTCCAGGCTTTAACTCTTCTGAACGAAACCTGAGAAATGTTGTGAAATCTTTCTCGAATTGTTGCAAGTATGCTTCGTGGACACATTCAGGACTTGTCTTTGCCGGATAAATATTGTGTTTGTTCAGTGGGATGCCGGATGCACTCACCAAACCAACTGGTACCTTGCGAAATAATTACCAAAAGAAGGTCGAAATTTTTCCAGGTTGCAGAAACAGAAAATGTAAATGATAAGAATGATTACGTACCTGAGAGAGCCAGTGGAGACTGTAAGAGGAGTAAACAAAGTGAAGAAAACAGGAAGGAAATAATCTTCCATAGAAAGATCCAGGCACAGCAGCTATGTAACACGAACCAAATGCATCGCCCTTTTCTGTCTTCAGCCTGTCGTAGAAGCTTGGTAGAGATTTGAAAACGGCATTGAAATCATTTCCAGGAAGATCATTGAGAAAAACCCGTAACTCCGGTGGCTTACGATTCAAACAGTGGCAAAGTTTGCCGAGGGAATCTATAGCTTCCCATGTTGGCAACAATGAATTCGGCCCTGAAGAACAACCCATGTCTGCAAATCTTATGCAATCAGGGAAACTGTTGCAGCAAAATTCAATCATGGTTTCTTGTAATAGAGGCTTGGAAATCAAAATTGCTTCTTTCTGAAAGCAGAAACAAAAAATGAATTGTAAATACAATATATAACAAAAGAACCAAAAAGCTCGTGTGTGAAAAAGAGATGATCACCTGTTGCGACGAGTTGTTTGCATAGCTGTTGTCTCCTTCTCCTCCTTTCATGCGCAGAACTTGTTCTACTTCCATTGGTGCTGCACCAGTGGGAGGAATTTTCTCTAGTTCCGTTATTCTCACGACTTGTGAAAGACTTTTGACGTCAAGGAACAGATTTATTTGACAACTCGCAAGAAAAAACGCGGAAAACAAAGCGATGATAGATGGAAAGCTGTTGCTTTGCTGGTCGAAATGCACAGGCCCAAAGAAGAATAGACATGTTAAATGGGTGAAAATGTGATGGCCCGGATCATTTATCGAGGTCCAATAGCTGTTAAATTTGTCTTCACTACGCTTGTCCCCGCGAGTTGTGACTACCTCTCTTTTATTTTTATTTTTTTCCTTAAAAATAATTTAAATTTTTTTACAATTAACCAAGATCAAGCTTTGGGTTTGAATTAACTAACTTGTGATTACCACAAGACTTGGTTTAGATTGAATCATAACTTTAGAATTGAACAAGAAAAGTATCTCCAAGGACAATAAGCAGATTTATTCCTAACTTGACAGTAAATTTCTGATGCATATCATCTAGCAGGATCATGGAACACATTTCCAAAATGAGCAGCAACAAGAGACTCTCCAATCGAGCTGAATCGTCTGGTCAATTGCTTGGCTGCTGCATGGTTGTCTAATTCTTCGCTATCCTTTACGAACCAATATTGATTGAATGTTTCATGCCAGACTGACATTGAAGGATCCTTCTCTTTCAATAACTAGCCTTATTTCTTCAGCACTTGGAGCATAATGTGGCACATTGAACGAATCCCAATTTCGATTCTTCGATCACTCCCTGTATTAACTAATTTAACATTAAGAAATTATATAAGAATATCAAAAGCCGAGTGTTTTGCTGTAGATCTCATTGAAAGCTCCGAAGCAGTGGATTATCGAAAAGTATAACCAAGTTTTGAATAAGTCACCATTATAGTTACTCTCCAAAGTTGATGTGCTACATCATATAGTGTCTGTGTTCAATGATCAAGAGACGGAGAGACATTACCTCCGAAACCATGTCGTCTTACACTGGCTCAGCTAGCTCTGAAGTAATGCGTTATTTGCATAACTATAGTCTCCTTCTCCTCCATTCACTATGATCAAGACTTGAATGTTTTCCCCTGTGCCATGATCATGATCATGATCAGCTTTCTCCAACTCCATTTACTGTTGCTCACAAGCGTTTTTATAAGTTATGTAAATCCTGGAACATCCCGTATCCCCAAATTTAAAAGCATTCTGGTGAGTATTCGCACTATAGCTCAACTACACTTTCGGAATCACAGTCTTCTGTAAGTGAAACAAACGAATCAGAGAAAATATTTTAGTTGTTTATCACTTTTAACTCTTTACATAATACCTTAATGCAGCCAGCGTTATGTTTTGTGAATTGTGAGAAAGAGACAATTGACCTGAAATGATGTGTTGTCTGCATAACTACAGTCTCCTTCTTCATCATTCGTTTGTTGAATTTTCTCTACTTGGATGTCTTCCATCTTGCAATTAATCAAACTTTCTCATCAGTTAATACATATAATTCTGGTTATGGGACCTTTGATTCCTAAGGTTTAGTTTAAAATACCTAAAAGTATATTATTTTATTCAAGAATAATTTTTTTTTAATTTTATTAATTAAAATTTTTTATCATTTAAATATATTATAATTAATTTTTCTCTCATAAAATCTTTAACTTATTTGTTACTCAATAATTCATAAAAGAATTTATATAACATAAAAAGGCAAATGTTATACTTTGCTTTAGATTCACTGCTGGTATAATTGTGGATCACTTGGCTTAATCTTTTCTTTATGGGTAGAACATCTATATGTATTGTAGTCATGATTTCCTTATCAAGGAAATGAGCAGATTTGTGTAAGCTCCAAGCCCCCTTTCCAAATACTCATGACTTAACTTGACTGAAAGTCTATGGAACAAATCATCCATGACTTCATTTCCAAAATGATTTGCCAGAAGGGGCTCTATCGCTGCTCTTGCATGTTTTGCCACATGCTTTCCTTTTGCATATTTGTCCGAGTACTCCAAGCCTTTGTTGTCAAAGCCTACCAACCAACTTATAGAGAATGTTTCGAGCTTATGGATATTAAAGGACCCTTCTCTTTCAATAACTTGTTTTACTTCTTCAGCACTAGGTGTATAGAACGGCATTTTGAATGATTCCACTTTTGATTCTTCAATCACCCCCTAAATTGAATCAACATTAATAGATATCGTCATAAGTTAACGGATGTGTGTGTTCATGTGTCAGAGATCTATAGAAAGATGGTACCTCAGAGACCATGTCATAAAGTACCGACCCCGTTGGCTCCAAAAGATTAGGATAATATTCGTCATTACCGACAAGAGTAAGAATCATACGACCTCCAGGCTTCAACTCCTATGATCGAAATTTGAGAAATGATGTGAAATCACTTCCAAATTGATCCAAGTATACTTTATGGACACTGGAAGGGCTACAGTATTTTGCAACGTAAACATTTACTTGATTCACTTTCCAGCCCGTAGAGGGACTTGAGACAGCCAGTGGAGACTGTAAGAAGAGTAAACCAAGTGAAGGAAACAAGGAGGAAATAGTCTTCCATAGAAAGATCCGGGCGCTGCAGCTATGAAACATGAACGAGATTCATGAGCTTCTTTGCCCGAGTCTTTCGTAAAAGCTTGGCAGAGATTTGAAAACGGTGCCGAAATCATTTCCAGGAAGATCATTCAGAAAAACCTGCAATACAGGTAGCTTACGATTCAAGCGTCCGCAAATTTTATGGAGGGCGTCTATAGCTTCCCACGCTGGCAGCAATGAACTAGGACCTGAAGAGCAACCCATGTCTGCAAATCTTATGCAATCTGGGAAGCCATCGCAATAGATTTCAAACAGGCTTTCTTGCAGTACAGCCTTTGCTTTCAAGGTTGCCTCCTTCTTAAAACGATCGAGAAAACAAATTGTCTCGACAGAACAAATTGTTGACAACCAATTTTTTTAACGTGTAAAGGAGTGACCAGTTGCGAAGAGTTGTTTGCACAGCTATTATCTCCTTCTCCTCCATTCATGTAGAGAGTTTGGTCCAACTCCATACTTTTGCCGACTGAACCAAAGCCTTACAATTTAATAGACAAGATCAAATCTAGTTACTTTATAGCTGGCTGCATTAACTAGACACTATTAAAGACGGTGGCTGATGCCAGACGGCCACACCATTTTTAAAAAGTCATTTATGTATATTTATTATATAATTAGGTTACATATTTTTTATACGAATCTTTTAAGTATATCCGAAACAGTAAATGGTCTAAGTCTGGCAAGATAAAATATAGGATCTCAATAGCACAACTCACACACTACTGTTGAATTTTACATCCCATTCTACCTCAAATTTGATCTTATTTACAAGTGCCTTGCTTGCAATCTTGTATTGCTTTTGTTAAATTTTTAGCGAGAATAAGTACTGCTGTCAGGAAAAACAAAACAAAAATGAAAAACCAAATGATAAACATGGTTAGGTCAAAAAATCTTCAAGTACAGATTGAAGTATTTTTGCATGTTAATCTTTGGTATACTATCATAAATGATCATCGAGGTTGCTTGCTTAGTTTAGTTGTGCATTTTTCAGCTGTAGAATATGTCGAAAACAGACTCTGCTCTGAGCATTATTGTTGTTGTCGGAGCTTTAGGAGATCTTGCCAGGAAGAAAATCTTCCCGCACTCTGTGCTCTTGTTCCTGAAAATCACCTTCTTGAGGTCTCAGTTTTATTAATTAGCCACCACCACTTTCTAGCATTAATTTTAGTAACCAATGCAGCTGATTCAGCACATAATTTTTTATTCTCTTTTACTTTCGCACAGAATTTCACAATTTTGGGCTATGGGCGAAGTATAATGACAAATGAAGAGCTAAGGAATATGATAATCAGAACCTTCACTTGCAGAATTGGCAAGAGCTGTAACCAGAAAATGGAGCAGTTCCTTAAAAAAATGCTTTTATCATTCTGGTAAGCATAGCTCAGAGCAGCATTTCTTAGAATCGGACAGCAAGTTAAAGGAGAAAGAGGTACTCCGATAGATATTTTATTATTATAGGCTTTATTTTCTGGCAATAGCAGAATTATTGACGTTCCAGAACAACCAATAACTTGCACAAAGAACATTTCAGGATGGAAGAGTATCAAACATGCTGTTCTAGTCGGGAAGACCACCAAATTTGTATGTTGATGTGGAGAGTTGTGCTTGACGCCGTGCGTCGAGTCATCTAGACAGCTTACTAGAGATTTAAAGCAATATCTATCAGAGGACCAGATATTCGGGGGTACACATTCCCGCATGCTGACTGGTTCTATTTAGGCACAAACGTGCGGAGTTTTGACCTCGTGAATTTTTATGCAGAATTGATCATCAAATAGGTAAGAAACTTGTGGATTATCTCTTAGTCCTCCGTTTCTCAAATCTGGTTTGCGAGTCTTATGGTCGAGAAACTGCATTCGAAATGTTCAATTCATCTTTTCTGAATATTTTGGAGCAGAGGAACAGAGGCAGGTTTGTTCAATATGTTCACTGCTTATAATTAATCAGACCGGTTGCTTCATTGTGCTTGCTTTCTGTTAGATACTTTGATAATTATGGAATCATCCGGGATATAACGCAAAATCATCTCCTGCAAATACTGGCATTATTTGCAATGGAGACACGGGTGAGCTTAGATTCCGAGGACGCTAGGAACGAAAAGGTATCAAAAGAACTTGTTTCAACACGTTGATTTCCATCATACAGATCTCTTGTCAGATAATTTCTTGACAAATTTCTAGTGATTTTCCCTGCGGTAACAGGTTAAGGCTCCAAATCAACGAGACCAATCAAGCTTGAAGATGTAGTTGTAGGACAATATAACGGTTATTGTAGTAATCCTCACGCCGACATTCACAGCAGCAACTCTCTTTATCAACAATGCCCGATGGGATGGATGTTCTTTCCTGATGATTGCAGGCAAGGCTTTCCAGTCGAAAAGGTAAGTACCATTGTGCATTATATGTTAAAAATGGACAATGTGAATGATCCGAAAAGTTGTTGGAATGGAAAATCCGGAGCAGCAATAAGAGTTCAGGTCAGAGATGTACCAGGTAACTTGTACAATCGGAAGCTTGTACACCAATTAGACAAGGCTGCAAACGAGCTTGTGATTCATGCACAACCCGATGAAGCTATATATCTCTAGATCACTAACAAAATTCCTGGTCATGGTATGAGATTGGATTGCAGTGACCTGAATTTGCTCTACAAACCCAGGTATAAGAAACTTGTAATAGTTGTTCAGCTATAATTTACCCTGGTCTGTTCATAAGTCTATTGTTTTAATGACGGTATTCAAGAGAAATTCCGGATGCACATGGAAGGCTGCTGCTAGATGCCATAGAAGGCGAGCGGCGAGCGTTCATCAGAATCGATGAGCTTGATGCAGCTTAGGAAATATTCACTCCATTGTTGAAAGAATTGGAAGAAAAGAAGATTGTTCCAGAGCTCTACCCCCATGGCAGTACTGGCACTGCTGGTTTACATTATCTTGCCGCAAAGCACAGTGTTCGCTATGCATAACTTTGAATAAGGCCCTACCAAGTGGGTCTTCAATTATTTTTATCTTTTTCATCATAGATAAACAAAAATAAATAAGAACAATGGCAACTGAAATCTGTCAAGCTATACTTGACCCATGATTAGAGAAACAACAATCCCACGCACAAACTGAGAACCATCCAAACATTTTCCCACTGTTGATTCTATCGACTACGTTTTCATTATCAGCCGTCTGATCGGCCGAAGCATCTTCCGGCGCATCAGCCTCTTCGTCGTCTTCCGCTGTCTTGTGTTTTTTGCGTGCCTTAGGCGCCGGAGCTTCCGCTTCTGTCTCAGACTTAAACAACTCTGTGGGCTGCAAAACCTTATTAATCTTATAAATCACCAACGGCTCTTCATCTTTCAACGTTCCGGTAATCTTCGCCGTTATTACTTTGGTCACCAACGTCACGATCTCGCCGTCATTCTGCACCGTGAAATCGTGTTTACTAGCACCGTCCGTTACCAACGTGCTCATGATTCCATTACTCGACTTCAACATCTGTAAAGACTGGTACAAGGGGAACTCCGTGATATAACAATAACGACACTTTCTGCGGTGTCGTTAGGTTCTTGTATTTTGGCATGAAACCGCTAACTACGGCGTCAGTAGGGCAGAACACCGTTAAACCTCGGTCGAGGTTTTCTACGAAGATCGTGTGAGCTCCGGTGGCTATTAACAAGTCGGGAAAAGTTTTACAGCCTTGCTTCGCCATAATTGTCGTTATGTTGATTTCACACGGTCCTGGAGTTGGTGCTTCAGCTTCGTCCTGGAATTCAGAGGCTGAGCATTTTCATTAATAAATTTAAAAAATTAATTTAAATATGTTTGGTTTAAATGTTTAATAATCGCCATATTTAAATTAGTTAACTTCACACTTGACTAATCTGTGAAACGGAGATGTTGCACTGAAACTCAGCGACAGACTTAACGTAAGTGGCGTCAAACTTGCCGTCATTATCTTCAGCTCCGAACCCAACTTTCCGCCTTTAAGATCGGTAATGTTAACATACCCGGCAGACCCCGGCGCTGAACTGGTGGCCTGAAACATGCTAGAGATTAAAGAAGTGCCATTGGTGATCTGGTGAAGCTTCTTGGAGCCGAAGTAGTCAGTGAAAACGTAAAGAGAAAGAGCGTTCCTGAGAGTGTAAATGGAGAGCTTTTTAGCGAGAAGCGACTTGTCTAGGGCAGGGACGGTGATGATTTCTGACTCCAGGTGGGTGGCAGTGAGGTAGTGGTTGAAGGTTGAGAATTCGCGAGTATGCGGGTGATGTTGAATGCATGGGAAGTGGAAGAGAGGAGGGGGGCAAGGAAAGATAAGAAGAGAGTGCCGTTGTAAGGAGGGCGGCGGTGGCGGTAGCGGTAGCGGTACCAGTGCAGTTGAAGGACGATTTTCAGTGGTGGAGCAGAGTGGAATGTGAGTGCTTACAGGAAGCACGAGAAACTGGAGGGTTCGTCGGATAATGTGATTCCAGCTTGGCGGTCGGTAAGGGATAAGGGGCCCACATATGATCTTCAACATTTTACTGTATTTTTTAAAAAATTCTTAAAAAGACACGTGTTAGTAATCTGAAAGTTTATGAGGTGGTTGATTTATTTAAAGCTACCTAAACGGTCATAAATTAATTGAATTTCTGAATATATATATATATAGATATATATAAACAATACGGGGTCGTTTTCTCATGCCTGTTAGTGCTTGGTAGCTACTGTGACCTCACGCATAAATAAATAATGATGTATGCTTTTCTCCTACCCTTTTAATTAAATTGTATTAATCAAGAGCCCAGTTAGGGTGCGGGATTTCAATGCCTTGTCACTCTTATGCTAAGCCCCTCCTTAATTTCAATGCACACTAGCAGGAAGCATACTTCGAATATATATATATATATATATATATATATATATTTCACAATATAGGTAGGGTTATGCATTTTCAAACCTAACAACGAGGGTAGAGTAATCATTATTGGTTGCTTTTCTTGGTGCACGCATGCAAGGGCGGGGCCATGCAAGAAGAAAAAAAAATATTAGAAATGGTACCGGTAGGGATAATGCATACATGATGTAATTGTAGCAGGTTTTCCCTTCGGGGAACAAGAACCAAGTGGGAGAAAATTAATGGACGATAGAAAGAAAGGAGAAGGCCGTTATTGGCTCAGTCAATTTCTTGTTTTGTGGTTTTGGGTAGGTACGTCATCCACCACACCAGGTTTAATTAATTTCCCCGTGTTGGAACGGTATGAAAGAGAAATATACACAACCCCTGTTGCCTCTCCTTTCTGCCACAGAATACAATACGCATATATTCAGTTCCTAATCATTTTGCAGCCGACGGATCTAAGACAATTTGAAGAAATTCTTGATGCTGGAATTGAGAACGAAGGAATCAGGGATGAGATAGGAGCAGTCGAGCTAGATAGAATAAGTTCCATAGCTTTTTACATCCATACTCCATTTAGATTTAGTGGGAAGGAGAATTTTGAATCGTGTCAAGATGCATGTACTTCCACACCCGGATGGAATCCAATCCAAAAGAAGGAATAAATCTTTGAGAAAATAGAGGAAGCATCTACCAGTTATTTAGAATTAGCACTGCTTTTCTGCTGCCATAGCATCTGCTTTACAAAAAAAAATTTCTTTAAATAGAAATTCTTACAGTTTCAAAACACTAACTGGGTTTGAAACAGCAAGCAAACAACTCAACCTTTGCTAAAAATGACACTATCAAACAAGTACACGAAGCAGCAACAATCTCCAACATAGTTTTACACTTGCCTTGTTCGATATCTATTTCGGCACAAGAATGACTAAAACCATTGAGATCTGCACAAATGGCAGAACTGGGGAGTTTCTTTCCTCCAAAGAACACAATATCCGAAACGTAAGTCTACTTTGTTCGGACATACGTCAGAACATAACTTCTCAAAGCTGTCAGTTCAGCTATTCTTTTCCCAACTCTACAATTTTATTTTTTTTTAAACAAGTATACACAAGAAAATGTTTCCAAAAACAATTAAAATCCTTCTCCTAGTCGTACAAAAGTTACAACAACAAGAGGATAAGAAACACAATTACTGTTAAATCTTCCCAAGTTTCTCATTTTATCCCTCAATTATTAGTTTTTAGTACTAATTGTCTCTTCTACATCGGAGGCTTCAACTTCTACTGTCTCATTATATCTCCCTCCTCCTTAACAAATTACAGACGCACGTGTGTGTATAACTGATAAAGTACCTAACAATATAACAATTAAGGTCTATCTAAGACTCTTAACTCCCATAGATTATGATTGGAAATAGACCTACCTTGACATAACTGCTCCACCGCTGCCACCACCGCCACCGGCGGAAGCAGAGGCAGACCCACTTTTGCCAACACCCATCTGATGATGACGATACACGCCAGGGCCATAAACGTGTCCTTGAGGTCCCATTATCATCATTCCAGCGTACATACCTCCATTATACCCACCAGCAGAGCCACCACCACCGGCTCCACCACCCGCCGCGGCTCCACCGCCAGCAGAACCAGCACCACCACTACTACCACCACCACCACCTTCTTTCTCCCTCCCCATGGTACTCTTCTCTCCTTCCATCTCCCTGTACTTCTGCAGATAAATCTTCAACGGCTCTACATACTCCTCAAACCCTAAAGTCGTCATTGCCCACAACAGATCATCGCCATTGATCGTCTTCCGTTTCTCTCTCTGGCACTTATCCGACGCTTCACCCGTTATAAAACTGATGAACTCTGACACGCACTCCTGCACTGTCTCTTTCGCGTCCTTGGATATCTTGGCATTCGCCGGCAGTGCCTTCTTCATTATCCTGCTCACATTAGCAATGGGCAAAAACCTGTCTTGCTCTCTCGCTGACGACTCGTTCGCGCTGCTGTTGTGTCCCCCTGAATCATTGTCTGAATCAGCCATCACAAACTAGATCCAGTCAGAGCTTAATTCTCAGTACACCCAGATCAAACAAACCTTACTCAGTAGTGACTGTAATTTGTTTATTTATAGGAAAGGACAGAAACTTGATTCCTTCGTTAGCTAATTGCGGGTTTTTTATTCGAAGGGGGTGGGGGTGTTCTGTGGGGGAGTCAGGTGCTGTGGAGAGTTGGAGGTTGGAGGGAGATATTGTTGGGTCTGTTCGATCAAGGGGTGGGTGAATGTAGACCGTTTGTTTGTCGATAAGAATGGGATACATGGGAGTCTGTTGAGTGTTGGATTGGTTGGTGGGGTCGAGGAATTGACGGATTAGATGATTACAGGCGGTGGAGATGGTAAGTTCGTACGTGATTTGTTCTAGAATCGTAAAGAAAGAAGGGTTGAAGCTTGATCGAGTAAAGCCGGCGCCGTTTTATCTGGTTTTCGTCATCCATATCTCATCGTCAATACACGTGGCGTTAGGAGGGATAACTGATATAGGATATTCGAGACAAAGGCATGTCGACATGAAG
Organism: Xylocarpus granatum; assembly: GCA_019650275.1. NCBI lineage: Eukaryota > Viridiplantae > Streptophyta > Magnoliopsida > Sapindales > Meliaceae > Xylocarpus > Xylocarpus granatum. The sequence continues at coordinate 768,185 of BNST01002429.1, read as the reverse complement.
TCTCCCTTTGCCTGAAATTTTGAGGGGTTGAATTTCACTTGAGTATATCACTTTTAAAATATATATATATATAAATATTGGAATTTAAAATGTGAGTCCGTTATTATTTTAATAGAAATTGATATGATTAATGAAATATACGTGGGAGGGAGCACAACATGACAAGATAGCAAGTAGCTAGATTTTGTAATAGAAATCTGGAAAGAGGTTGACCATATGAGAATGATGAAGGAATGAATCAATGACTGAATATCCACTCACCCCATACTGTTATCTTGAGTGTCCCATATTGCTGCACCCTTAAGAGTCATCCAATGGCCAATATGTAGAAAAAGGAAACAAAAATGCATAGAGAGAGAGAATCGTTCTTCTCCTCCTTCAAAAGCAAGCGAGCTTGGAGAATGGAGACAGTATATATGTTTCTTGGGTGGCCATAGCATCATCAAGCATCTCGTTTGACTGACTTGTAGCTGGGCCTGAGACACACCACTTCCTCTATTTTCTTTATTAGTCAGTCATTGAGTGCGTGTATTCATTGTAAATGTTATTAGAGCATCACAAACAAGGCACGAACAATGAAATCAGAAAAGTAATCATACATGATTTCACCTTTATTACACACGGGGGATTAACTTGCTTGCTATGGGTTGAATCTTTGAACATTTATGTTACGAACCATAGATAATGATAAGTTCCATCGATCGGTGGGTTTAGATCTGCTTTAAATGCATGCAACTTCAATTCGGCAAGAATTTTATATCACACATTCAAAAGAAAAACCCACAACTTTCATTTGCTTGCAAGCAGGCCCGGAGCTTTTAGAAAAAGTTAAATCGAATGGGACGGCACCACTCTTACATAAAGGTTTACCAGTGAGTAATATGGCATTCATCAATTGACGGATACATACATTGTATTCTAGGGTCTAAGTTATTACATGATGTGAAATAGACAAGAATCGATCAATTGAAAAAGGTAATAAAGCAATTAAGTAGATGGAATTCCATCATCAATTGCCTTTGAACTTTTTTTTAACACTTTAACGTGCATTAATAAAGAAAAAGAGAACAGTCCATGGTACAATTTCTTTAGTGGGTATCCAAAGTTTTAACGGCGTTATGATTCATATAACACAGCATCATAGATGGTATAGAATGTAAAATTCAATAATTCTTAATAATCAACAACACTTAAATCCCGGAAATAAGGTTCAAAAACATAATTAAAAACATATATGCATATATATATATATATATATATATATATTATTAATTATTGAAGTAACGCGCATCATGCTTCAATTTCAAACCTTGAACACTTGATGGATCCCATGGAAATGTCAATCTCAATCAAGTTTTCTTCTTCATTCATGTCATTAATCTCCGCTAAAAGCTCCATAAAACTATGTTGTTGTTTGAGAATGGAATGCGTGGAAAAATCTGCTGCCACTTTCTGCTGTTGCATATTCAACTTATTAGGAAGGTAATGCCCGCTTGGAAGAGAGATTTCAATGAGATCACCTTCCTCGTCAGAAATGGATCCGTCGGAGCAATCCGGACTCTGGTAAATGATTTCTCGAAATGGCCATTCCACTTCTGATTCCTCGCTGCTTGATAAGCGATTGAAGCTTTCACTTTCTGATGTCAAATCGGGTGATTTGATTGAGCAGTCATGAATGATCTGATGCCCAACTTCTTCTTCTTCTTCTTCTTCTTCTTCTTCCTCGTGTGGTTTAAAGGATTCATTCTCAGGCAGCTGTTTCACTGATGAAACATATTCTCTTCGAGGTGCTGTACTTGTTTCCTGATGATCAGAGTCGAGTTTGATCTCTTCTGTGACTGGCTTTTGCTTTGCGCATGTGAAGAGAAGAGGCGTGGATATAATCAATATTAATACAGACGCAAGGACTGATGAGAAACCAAAGCCGAGGAAAACAGTAAAAATAAGAGAAACAACAAGAGCAGCAGCAATCCATGATATTGGCTTGTCAAAGAAACAAAAAGGAGAAGCCATTTGATCGTGATCTACTATACTTAATCTATACAGAAAGCGTATTAAGTAATCAAATACTTTCTCTTATTGAAGCTGGTGGTCTCCGAAAGGATACGATCTGAGATTCTGGAGCAGAGTGAAAGAAAGAAAGGTAAGAAAAAAAGCTCTAGTGATTTTCTTGTTCAGAATACCGAAGAAAAGGTGATGATACGAGATCGGTACGAGCTTTCAGATCGTATAAATGGGAATAAGAAAAAAGGATGAAGAAAGAAGGAAGAGAATTACAGTGTGAGATTTGAGGAAGAGATAATACCTGGACTGGTTTGAAAAGTAAACAAGAAGTTGTAGATAAAGGAAACCGTGATTTTAGCTTAGCTTAGCTCCAACAACTGGACCTGCTGCAGTTGAAAGAAAACACTTGGTGTTACTGTTTCTTGCATTACAGAATCACATTTTCCCAAGCAGCCATTGCTCCTCCAGTCCTTGGTTTTCTTCATTCACACCAATCAGGTGTTCTTCCTAAGCAACTGATTCTCTTGAAAAACCCAAAACCTCTGGTTTTCCTGTATTGATTTACACTTCTCAAAGCTTGGAAATCAGAGAAGCCATGTGCAGACACCTGTGCTCGCCACATGGCAATTTCCCTCCATATTCAATGACCTAAAAAAAAACAACCCATAACTGCGAAATGTTATATTAATATTAATATTTTCTTCTTTCCTTCTGCCATTTGCCTGCAACCCCCAAAAAGAAACCCTAGTTATCTGAGAGGAATATCACTGTTGACTCACCACTTTGTGCTGATTTCGGATAATTTAATTAAATTACTCAAAAGAAACCAGCTTTATTTCTCTGCAGAAAGAGAAGTGCTACTTCTACAATTTTTTTCTGCCACTGGATTACAGCCATCATTGAAACCTCATGGTTTTCAATTCTTTAGCAGCATCAGCAGCTTACTTTTGAAAAGACTTCATAACCCGGAAGAAGAAATTAGATCACACAGTGAAAACTTTCAGTACCAAGCTTTGTTGCAGCAATGACATCAAAACTTTATGCGAAATCTCAGAGTTTCCACATGTTTTCCTATCACCTATTATAGAAAAGAAAAACCTTAAATCTGATATAGCTAAGCTGTAGCTAGAGAATGACCAAATATAAAAGGCTACATGCAGGAAGTTAAATAAAGCAAACCCATTAGTTCATTTTGTCATTAAAAAATAAATAAATATATGCTCTAAAGGAAATAATAAAAGATTGAATATTCAGATTACATCTCAAGTCATAAAATCCAAAGATACGAATGAGTCTTGACTCACTATGATCAAAATACTCCCACTCGATCAGTCCAGACTGAAGATTATGTGTTGTTTATCAATCAATGTGTCAGGCAGATTAAATTCATTGCATTCAACACATGTCGATGATATGTTAAGTCTATGAATAACTATAAGAAAACAAAAGAGATAATACCTTACTGATCATTTATACCAAAACATAATGCCACGAGAAACCAGAAAAATATTCTAAAACTAGTTAGTATTGATCATTATTAATTAGTTTTGTAATTTGTAGTGTACAGAAGATCAATCCACATCCCATCACTTGCTGTTGCAAATAAGATAATGATATTACATAGAGTGGGTCTACAGAAAAGAGAAGGAAGTCGTGAATCATGCTTTTTTGGTTTCCAGGTAGCTCCACTAATGATGGCTTTCGGGAAGTGCTTTTACTAACCAAGGGGTCATGCACCTACCTGCCAAAAGTGCTTTTCATTCTAGCCCCACTAATATCGTTTTAACCGGTGTAAATTAATAATGCAAAAGCTCAGAGGTCTGCCGGTCCAGTTTCAGGCCTACCCTAAGAATGTAAAACGTAATTAAGAACTAACATAAACTAGATTACGCTGGCACTTATTCCTTGAATTCAGGGTTAGAAGTTTCATCATTTAAAATATTCAAACTCAAATTCAGATCATTTTGCCTTGCTAAAGGGTTCAAGTATAGTAGCCAACATCAATTATTTATGAACCCCAAACGAAATAAATTTATTAAACTGAGGATGGGGAGGGTGAGGGTGCCACATGTCGGCAAGTTGTACAAGTAAAGCAGTGCCGTATGAAACCCCAACTAGATTGCATTTTGCTCTACAATTCGACTACAACACATTGGAAAGTAAATTATAAAAAACCATTTGTTAAATTGTTCAAATGAAAATGTTTTGAATCCGGAAGAAGCATTTGTCTTGAGATTGTAAGAAATGAGACCACGAAATCCGACAGGTGTTGGGGAGTGTAATTTACGGAATGTTTTGAGTTTTATAGAACAAAGAAGGGGACCATCTCTAGATGTTGATGAATGTTTCATTGTAATGGTCAATAATGGATGAGAAAATCTTCTCTTGAATCAAGATCTATGACTTCGTTATGAGAAAATCTATGGATAATTCGGATGACAGTGTTCCATCTCTTCTTAGTTCTTGCTCAACGGAGTTAATCCCTCATGTTTCAGTTATGCAAACACAATCAGAACAAATTAACCATTTTTGGGGTTTCCTTGCAACCTGGAGTCAATGCAACCGCAATCCCAGGAAAATATTAGCAACTAATAACCACACAGGTTGGTCATTTTGCTTCTCTATTAATGGCTTTCTTCTGTGTTAATTTTCGTTTATCTCGCTTGCAGTAAGTTAATTATAATCATGACAATTGAAATTTGATGGAAGAACCAATAGATTGATCTATTGATCATGACAGAGTCGATTTTCGAATCCAATTTATATGAACTCCTGAACCAAATTGATTAATTGGCAAAATTATACGAGAAACATGTAAGATTGGCACCATTCTGAATAAAAACATCCAAACCAAAGTTAAGGGCACAAACTCCAATTGGGCTTGTAGCCCAAACGAAAAACCCTAAACAGAGTAGACAGAACCTTCATAATTTTACACCTTTGCTGTGTAAAATGAATTTGTTGAGAGAGAGAATGAAAGCATTTTCATTTTGAATTATCTGTTGAACAATAAATGTTAACACTGGCTTACAGAGAAGATGCAGTGGGAAATGTGTTCAACTTGCAATAAATTAATGGACATGCAGATGATTGACCGATCATGCCGTCAAAAGAACAAAAACCCTAAATTTCTTGGATTCTCATATGATATCTGATTAAAAGCACTTTGAAGGCAAACATTGTGTGCCCAGAATCAGTTCCACAACAACTGAAACTTCACCTTCTCCGGCCAAATTTCTTGGATTCTCATTTGATATCTGATTAAAAGCACTTTGAAAGCAAACAGTGAGTGCCCAGAGTCACTTGTACAACAACTGAAACTTCTTCTCCTCCTGGCAGAAACAAGACAGCATGTAAATATTAGTGATACACAAGCCATCAATGATGGATCACGAGTTCATGGCTAGAATCCTTTCGTAATCACAACTATTTTTAAAATAGTAATTAAGCATAACCTGAGATTAACTTAAGTTTGCGTTGAAAATGATTTGATTTGGAATAACATTGTTCCTTTGTTAATTTTCAAGGTCTCAATTATAGACCACACTAGCTGGCTAGCTTACAACTAAGTCAAACAATAAAATTGATTAGCAAAATAACATGGGAGACTAACTTTCATCCCAATGTCAAATCAATGCTCATGGTTGGTTGCAACATGCAACCTAAAGACTTCTTAATTTCAATAGACAATTACCAAACTCAAAACCAACTCTTTTTCAAATATCATCAAGTAGCATTATTATAATTAATTTGTCTTAAAATTTTGTGCCTCGACAATTACTTGACATGTATTTCATTTCTCCTCAAAATGTTGCTATCATAGATGGGACCTATTCGTATAAAGAATCTCTTCCATTGTCCCATCTTCTAAAATTTGATGCTAACATTTAACTACTATCTTTTTTTCTGTGGGTAGTTTCAATTCCCTCTCTCTCTCTCTCTTCTTTGCCCTACATTTTCTTTCTCTATTACCTTCTTTGCTAAGGATCCCTCAAGGGAATAATATACAATATCACTCTCATTAGATTCTCATCGCACCCATCGTTTCATAGACCTAAATGAGACCAAAAGGGAAGAAATTTGTAAGCTTAGGACTGATTTTAGCATCTTGGCATTCACTTTGGTTAATTATCATTGATTGGATGAATAAAAGGAGATACCCACTTGGCCACTTCTTTCCCTACTCTTTCTTTCATGGTACTAACTACTAATAACTCATCTTTTCCCTAACATTCCACAATCACATAACGTGCATTATAGCTAATTATAATAATATAATCGTTTATACATAGTTTTGCTTATTTTGATAAATTTCTTGATAACCCACATGGAGATAAGAAGAATTTTGGCTTCTTGTAGCTAGGAGTAGCTACTCACTAATAATAAAACGAAGCGTTGATGGAGTTTAACTTTGCTTATTTGACGAGAAAGAAAGTTTAGGGCATGTGGCTTGTTAGAATACTTTGTTAACATCCAAGAGAGAGTTCCATTTTCAAAAGAAAAAGGAAAAAGATTCCAAGAAGACTCTTTATCATAATAATATCACAAGAATATGTGCCCAATAATGAAAAATTCTTTCAAGAATGTAATTTGGGTTCTCAAATTTGTTAAATATTTTGTACCAATGATTTGTCTAACCCAAGAAAGTTGAACGTAGATTCATTGTAGAATGAACCATACATACTTACATATATTTTGTTGCTACCATACTCAGATTTTTAATTAATACATTAATTTAAAATATATATTCATACTAAATCTTTATTATAAAAAAGAGAATTCAAGCGTATAAAAATAAATTATTATTTATAAATATTTATACTTTACATAGAATTTGAAAAGGCTTGTTATGTATTCTAATTCAAATATTTTAAAATTAAGAATATATATAATTTTTTAAAAAATAAAATTAAAGTACGTATAATTTAATTTTCTTCTATTAAAAAGTAATACAATCATGGATCCAACTTTTAATCTTCTTATAATATTATTATTAAAATTGACAATCAAGTTAATAAAAATCGAATTAAATTGAAATAAATTTTTATTAAAAAAAAGTTATTAATTACGTAAAAACTGCTTGGAAAGGAAAGACTTAATTACAATTAGTAATCAAATATGGTATGAAAGCAAAGATCCCAAATAACGAAACAAGAAATAAAGAATAAAATCTCGAGTAACAGAGCAACATGGCATGCCTTCATTGTAAACTGCAAGAACTGTAAAAAAAAAGATGGGTGTTATGGATGTCAAAGAAACGCACTCTTTTAGACCAAACAGGAAGAGCCCTCCATAGGATCTTCCGAACTCATTGGAGAATAAAATTTAGTATTCATTATTTATTTAATTAATTAAATAAATATTTTTATATATTTACTCACTTTTCCTTATTTTTAGAGAGAGAAAGAGAGAAGACAAATTGCACTTTCCATTGAAAACATACCTCGGTCAATCACATAAACAGTATAAATATAGCTGCTAATAAATAATGTTGCCTTACCTTGAATTAATTCTGTGTTCGCTTTCTTGGGCTTGCGCAACTCAGCCACTGCAGTGATGGGTATCTCGTCAAATTTAACTTGTTTTGCCAATTCAAGTTTTTTTTTAATCCTCTGTTTTCTGCGTTTGTCCTGCTTTTTTGGTTAATGGACATAAGTTCTTCTTATTCTTCTTCTTTTTAATTTTTTTTATTTAATGATTTTAGTTAAAGATTGAAACTGGGTTCGGTTTACTTTTTTCAGTAATGGGCAATGCTAGTAGGAGACAAGATGGAGAGGGTTCTTCAGGAGTGAGGAAGAGAAGAGATGAAGAGGGTTTTGAACGGTCTATGGAGTTAGGGCAAGGAGAAGCGCACGTTAGCTATCATGCGCATGGCGAGGGGGTGTACTTAGACACCATGGATAACTCTCCTGGTTGCCCTAGAGTATTCCACAATCCTGCCATATTAGCTTCACAGGTCAGCTTTCTTTTTTTTTCCTTTTAAAGTATTTTCTCTTATTTTTCAGTGTGTTAAGATATCTTTCTGTATTTTACTTTATTTCATACAATAAGTATGAGATTAAAAGGTATATTATAGCATTTCTTCCCCATGTTACTGGTTATTTCAATTTGGAAGTTCAGTGGTTAAGATTTTGATTACAATAATAAACTGAAATATTTTCGCTCTGTTTTGTGTAAGATTTTCATAATCTTTTGTCCCCCATCATATATCTAGCTTGCAACCGTCTATGTTTCCATCGAATTTAGTAACAAACTTATAATGTATGCTCCTTTGGTGGTGGTTATGTTCATGATTTAAATAATTTGCATAAAGTAATCAAGTAATTGGGTCAGTCGTGTGAGGTAATGTAATTGATCTCTCATACCCGCCGTTATGCAACTCTTTTTGAGGTTCTACTTCTTCTTTTCTGAGCATAGATGAATGCAAGATTGTAACATAGAGCTTTCGTTACATAAACCCAAAGATGTAAAAATTTGTCTCCGTGTGCATATGGAAGTTGGTTAAAATTAAGAAATATTTACTTGTTTTGGTCAATTATGATGAGTGAAGAAGAAATTTGTCTTGATTTCGTGTTAATGCCACTGCAGCATTATATCAGGAAGGACATAATTTTAGTATCTGTAGGACATGCTAAGTGCTTCCTCAAAAAACACTTAAGCTTTCTGTAGCATCTGGCCATGAGTACTATCATAAAATTTGGAACTCTGAATTTCATCTACATTGTAATTTCAGGTTACCATGGAACCCTTTTCTGTAGTTGAGGAAAATCGGAATTATTATCATGCGGTAAGCCATGAGAAACCGGAAGCTGTAATGATAACATGGAATGATGGTGGCAAGCAAGTAGCTGTTACTGGATCCTGGGACAATTGGGAGACTGCGTACGGAATTTACTGTGGCTTCTCTTTTTAGTTTTGACTTTGACTTTATGCCTTTACAGCCATTTTCTAATATGGAAACTGTTTAATTCTTTCCATCAGAGAGCCATTGTGGCCTATGGGAGAAGATTTCACTCTTGTCAAGACGCTCCTACCAGGTGTTTACCACTACCGCTTCATTGTTGATGAACAGTTGAGGTATAATCCAGCCTTACCTTGGGCATGTAATGACTTGGGAAGTGCCTACAATATTTTGGAATTGCAGGTAATTTTAAAGCATCTACTTTGACTGTTATGACTCTCCATATGGAAGAATCTTGTCTTTAGTTATTTTTTTAACACTCTTCTTTTTGGTTGAGGCTAACCTATCATCTAGTGTTAAAAGAGAAACATTAGAAGCATACTAGGTATAGCATAAATTTGTTTTAACAATCATTTGTTACCATGCTTAAATCAAGTAGCATATTGGAAACACATTGGTTGAATCATGGAATGATAACTGATTTGTGCCATATAAATATAACCGAGTTTCTCTTAGAACATATTTGGTATCCATTACCTGTTTTTATTATACCATTAAGTGTTCAAGCAATGAAGGTTGAAGGAATCAAAATATAGGTCCTAGAATCTCTGTTTTCTAGCTGTATGGAGGGGCAATGCATGTGGGGAATCTGCCTTCTCATAAATTTGCAGCATGTCTCAACATCTAAAACCTCATGGAAAACCACTTGTCAACTACTGCTGATTTTTGTCTTCTAGGTGATTTTAACAAGTGTGGGAGTCATTACTGTTCCGTTTATAAGCTCTGAGCTCATGAAGTTGGAACATTTTTGGTGGAATATGTTGTCATTTCTTGTAATGACTGCAGTTTTTATGTCTGCAAAAAAATTTGTTCTGGCTAATGGACAGAAACCAAGTTACTTGTGGCAGTAGTTTCTTAATAGAACAATTGAATTTAGCTACCAATTAATTGTCATTCAAGAAATTTATCTGTATCATGTTTGGTTGTTAAAAAAGTGGATCCAGAAGAAGACCAAATTTGACTCTGACAGTCTTCATTATTACATTGTTCTGCATTGTACATTGTGATAGGTCCTGCATAAAGACCAAATTTTCATATTTGCATTTTCATGTTCTCACTCAGCTACACGCATGAATTGTGCTGTACAGGAGCATAGGCCTCAAACCCATCAAACCTTGTCTGATTTTGAGTCACCTCCTTCCCCTATCTCAAGCTATGACAATCAATCATTGAACGACGGTGATTTTGCAAAGCCCCCGCCGGATTTACCTCCACATCTTCAAATGACAATGTTAAATAGGCCATCGCCTTCTACAGTCAGTGACAAGCCTCTGCCAACGCCTGAACTGACAACATTGAACCACCTTTATATCCAAAACAGTGAAGGAAACAGTGATGGCAGGCTGCCTGTGGCGCTTGGCTCAACATTTCGCTTTGGCCAAAAGTTTGCGACTCTAGTATTATACAGACCTTCACGGAGGTGAATTGATTGTTTATATCTAATAGCTAGATTTGATGTTTAGTTCATATTAGTTGCATTATCAAGATAATTGTACTGCTGTTGCATATGGTCAGTGGAGAAAAGAGAGCATTGAAGAAAAGTAGTATTATTTTTAACATGGAAGCATATGGAAGATAACAGTAGTTTTATGCTCATTCTTGCTTCTGACACTGCATAGATCGTGACAATGTTTTCAATGAAATGACGTGTTTTTAATGTTGGTTTATGCCCATTAAACAAGAACATAAATAGTCAAAACAAGTGAAACAAACTACAAAAGCATGCTTACATTTGAGAAATGTCCAAACGATTGAGTTAAAGATCACAATTCACAGATTCAAGATTGCAGTGCTAATAATTCATCGAACAGGTACCTTGATCCAGCCATTGATAAAAGCAATGGCTAGGATTACAAAAGGAGTTGACATACCAAATATTATGATATAAGGAAGTGGGGTTTTCATGGGATTCTCCCCTTCTTTTTCTCCTGCAGTTTGCCAAAACCTGCAGTCGACAACCAAAGCACTTTTGGATCAAATTCTAAAATAAAATGTTGATGTTATTGCAGCAAATTTACTTACTGGTCTGGTTCTTCCTCTCTTCTAACAAACTTCCTTTTCCCTTTTGGCTTTTCGCCATCTCTTCCTCCTAATGTCACCAATTCATGTTATCATCGCAACTCCAATTTTGTCAAATATCTCAAGAAAAAACGAAGTACCTTGAAATATTATCATAAATATGAGATGCCAGCTAGCTACCACTCACCCAAGTTTGCTTGGATTTTGAAATTATGATGCACTCTTGGCTTCAAAGGAGAACTAAGCGAGGACGTCTGAGGATTATGCAGTATTGACTTTGGTGGCGAGACTGAAACTTTGCTGCCGAGAGAAGAAGAGAGAGCCAATTTGGCCGCCATCTTAGCAGCAGTTGTATGCTATTTCTGTTTTGTCCACCATCAAATAAATGACAACGGTAAGATATGTCAATAGTTCTGGATATGGATTTGGGTGGCCCTCAGAAATTTGCATTTCTGGATTCTAATCTTATCTAAACGGCATAGGACTAGCCTGCCCTAGCTGCCATACCTTTCTTACATGATTTTCTTCATATAGTTGGCATCTGCATCAACTCTCAATGAAGTTGAGAGTACTAAGCCAGTTTGTATTACAGGTGGCTGCATCTCATTGGTTAATGGACAGAAACATAGTTAACCGGCTAAGAGACCTGAGAAAGAAGGAATTATGTTTCTTTGCTTGCAATCAATGGACACACCAACCAAGGAAGAGAACATCAAATGGTCAAACTTGATTAAAGTTAAAGGTGAGTCGTGCCAATTACTTAACAGCCATTCTTTGGGCATCTTTGAACCCAAGACCAAGTCAACCAAGTGAGGCAGACTAGTTTTTTAATATTTTTATCTTATAATTAAATTGATTTTTAATATTAATAATTTATTAAAAAAACTGATAAATTTTAATAAAAAAAATTATCATCAATCTAACTAACAAAGCATACTCTCAACACAGTAACTATTTCACTAACTGATAATTTCCTTGTTCACATCACTCCTTCTACAATGCTAAACATCATTTAAGCCTTGAATTTTTTCTGTATTTCGGAAAAATAAATAAATAATTAAATAATAATTTTTAAAAAATTAGGAAAAATTAAAATATTGAACATTCCGCCCCTGGTGAAATGACACCGTAATTTACACTCTAAAAACTGCGACGGTTAGTCAATTGTGTCCCCACTCTATAGCCCAAACGATGCATTCGGATGGTTGCTGTAGTCTTTCTTCTCTTCTTGTCAACTACGTAATCAAAACCGTTGATTACAAAGATATGAACCTGTTTTAGGCAAACTGTCTTTATTTGGTGACTGCCCATCTTGTAAACTAAGCAGATTTCTGTTTTTATTTGATCTCGTTACCTCAGTAACTAACTTCAATCTCTATTTTCACAATAAACCCGTTTGTTTCAGTAACGGGCTTTGTGATATTTGGATTTGCAGCAACAGCAAGGTTGAGGTTCAATAAGCAGCTTTGGACGCTTCAATCTTCGCGTGGACACCTGTTTTGAGGTTCTTGACACTTGCTCTTTTACTTATTCGTTCTTTTCTCAAATGGGTTGTTGAAGATTTATGTTGCTTTACTGTGCACAAGTGTAAAATTATAGTTTTTTTTTGTTGTGGATGCTGTAGCTATAATTTTTGGGAAAGGTGTTTGGTGATTTGCGTTTATGGCTGCTTATTGCAAGAAACCCCATTTGAAAGTTGCGGCTTTTCGCCGTTTCTTGTCTGTAGCTTCGGTCACATTATTGGGGGTTTTGCTATTGATTTTTCTGCTGGGAACCAATTCAGTAAATGATTTGGTGGCTGCACCTTCAAATGAACCTGGCAATTTTAACCCCACTTCCAGTATTTCAGTCACCGCAGAAAAGTTAAACCTCCCTCAACAGAATGATTTGTCTATTAAGTTGGAAGAGAGAAATCGGTTGCCTCCAAGAAATGTAGATCTATATCCAAACTTAGCCAAGGATCATGTAGTTATTGTTTTGTATGTTCATAATCGGCCTCAATATCTCAAAGTTGTTGTTAAGAGCTTGTCCAATGTGGTGGGCATAGGTGAAACTTTATTGATAGTGAGCCATGATGGGTATTTTGAAGAAATGAACAAGATTGTGGATGGCATCAAATTTTGCCAAGTGAAACAGATATTTGCTCCTTTCTCACCCCATCTGTTTTCCAATGGATTTCCTGGTGTATCGTTCAATGACTGTAAGAATAAGGATAATGCGACGGAGAAACACTGTTTGGGGAATCCTGACCAGTATGGGAACCACAGGTCTCCGAATATAGTGTCCTTGAAGCATCATTGGTGGTGGATGATGAACACGGTATGGGACGGATTGCAGGAGACACGGGGGCACTCAGGACATATTCTTTTCATAGAAGAGGACCACTTCATTTTGCCTAATGCATATCGCAACGTACAGATACTTACAGAACTGAAGCCTCTTAAATGCCCTGATTGCTATGCTGCAAATTTAGCACCTTGTGATGTCAATTCAAAGGGAGAAGGAGGGGATACTTTGGTAGCAGAGAGAATGGGAAATGTAGGTTACTCCTTTAACAGGACTGTTTGGAGAAAAATACACCGTAAGGCAAGGGAATTCTGTTTCTTTGACGATTACAATTGGGATATAACAATGTGGACAACAGTTTATCCGTCATTCGGTGCTCCTGTTTACTCGTTAAGAGGACCTAGGACAAGTGCAATTCATTTTGGGAAATGTGGTTTGCATCAGGGCCACGGTGACAATGGTGCTTGCATTGATAATGGTGTGGTAAACATTGGAGTACATGATGCTGACAAGGTTGTGAACATTAAATCGGAATGGAATGTGCGTGTCTTTCAGCATCAGCAAGGTTATAAGGCTGGGTTCAGAGGTTGGGGAGGCTGGGGTGATGAGCGTGATCACCAGTTGTGCCTAACTTTTGCACACATGTATCATTCAAAAAATACCTCTGCTTCTGGAAGAGTTTCAACATCTTGATTTTAGCACCATTTAACTGGTATGGTTTTTTTTTGGGTCAAGTGGACTCTTTTGTGTTTGTATTGTACTACTGACTTTCATAGTTTCTTCCCCATCTGTGATTAGTGCAGCTCAGATTTCCTCATTAGTTTGGCGAATATTTGAAGGTCTGGTCTGATAAGACATCTTGAGCTATAAACAAGTTGCTTTTGCTGACATAGAATAATTTATGGTTGATATCAACTTACTGGTCAGTTTATGTCCTATTTTCTGGTATACGAAAGTGTTCCATATATTTCTATATACATTAATAAAGCATATATCCTTGCTTTCCAATTTATGGATGTGGAAATTATTTTATTTTCTTTATTAGTTTCTTCTTCTTCTTCTTCTTGGCATATCTCTATGCTTGCTTGGTGATAAGGAAATAAATTGTTTGATATATGTTTTCTGAAATTTTAATGTATGTTTTGAGTCTGAAAAATGTCATGTAAGTCTAGAAAACACTTGGAAAAAATTATATCTGCCACAAATTAATGCGCATGTGCATTAGGAGAAGATTGAGCAAAACCAGAAATATGCATTGTTGATGAGTATTATATTAGAATATTCCGTGCAAACTGTGATGACTATGGAATTTATCTTTTCATTGACTTCTATGGCGAAGATAGAATGCATGATAAAGGAGGTAGTTTATATATTTTACGTGGAACATATGGCAACCATATAATTTTACCATGCCAGTTTGTATGAAAGAATATGTAAAAGTTTCAAGTTTGTATTTCTAGTATTATTCTTGTTGTAATTAGATACTTCTATAATTGATTACAAGCATAGCTTTGTAAAAATGAATGCGTATAGGTCACTTTCAATAGTGTTGAAACAAGTCTATGCATTCATATGTTTCCAGCGAATTGTAATGAAATATATGCTGTTATTACATAGTAGAAAGTTTTATGTCAAGAGGACTGTATTCTGTGTCTCTGTTATTACTCTTGAGTCTGTAGAAAATTGTCCTCTGTGCTGAAAACAGAATAATATTTGTTCTGTTGTGACGTCAAATAGGATGTGCACTTGGTAGATTACTTTTTTCTTTTTTCCTTTTAATTTTTGTCCTTTTTTTTTCTTTCTTCTGTGTGACACAATTGTGTTTTGCCACTTGCATTGCGGGCTGGGAGTTTGGATTCTATCTGCTTTGTAGTGCGGCAAAGTTTTCATATCTTTACTAAGATAAAATCTCTTTGTTCCTTTCATCTGCTGAGGACTACCCAAGTTGTTTGCAGCATGATTTGTGATGTGATTCCAGCTTGTACCTGCAGCTCCCTGTTCCTAAATTACTGCTTTTGTCATTGGTCTCGCGTTTCCTAAATGCCTTCCCGGGTTTTTGCCTTTCTTTTCCTGTGCATACTAGTTGGGTACGATATTGTGATAGTTTTAATAAATTACTTAATATTAAAAATTCAACAAACAGAAGAAACTTCAAAATTTAATGAACTTATAAATTATATTGGACCGATGTTCTAGAAATTAAACACTCCCCCGGGCTTCGGGTATTCGTTGTCCTATGCGCTCCAGCAACAGATGTTTGATGTTTGGAAGGTTCTGCCTTGCCTGATGCAACTTATCCTTTGTTATTATTTCAAGATTAGGTATAAATAAGAGCGTATCTGCAGACATCATCATTTGAGATTATAGTAGTAATATGCTTGCGGATGAAACCTTTTCGTCACAAGTACTTTTTCTCGAAGCACTTACTGACTAACCCTATCTTACATCATCTATTTCTCCAATCTGCACAAGGTTCTATTTGCGAACAACACCAAGTGCAAGGACCTACCCACCTCCACAAACATTGAAGCACGTCTGTTTACTTTTCGCAATGTGTGGTCAGCTCATCGATTATTGTATTAAAAAAACACCAACCCAATCTTTTATTCTATGGCTACGAGTTAAAATCAATCACACGCGTGATTAAATTTGGTTGCAATCGTGACACGTATCCTTCTTTCTCGCGTGATTATATTACTATCAAGAAATTAAGGCTTGGGGACTGCCAGCATTGATGCTTCACTTCTGTGAGCCCCTTAGTTTTAGAAACTGCAAACTGAACTAAGAGGATCATATTATGAAGTAAGCAATTACAAAGCGCATGTTTAAGAATATTTTTATTATAATTCTGAACGTCAATTGATATAACATGCTGAATGATTGACGATAAACATACATGCAGATGCAGCAGACAGCTGTGATGCAAAGCTTAAAACGGGTTGTAGCTTTCAAAACCAAACACTGATTTATATACCGTACCCACTTGGATTTGTCAATCAAATGCGACTCTAACACTCATGTCTTAAGTTTTAGGACCGAGCATGAATCTTTGCATAGATTTTACATCGAAACTGACGTGGGAAACAAGCAGAAAATGGGCTTTTTAGCTCATAGCTCTATAACACACGAGATGATTTCTGTGCCCTAGCATACTTTGAGCATTTTGAGTCATTCTAGGCAGTGAAATTAAAAAAGAGATTGTTCCAATGCATTTGGGCCATTGGTTCAAAGGTGACAAAATTTTCCAAAGTGGAAGCTCACTCAAATGGAACACAAGAGGACTAGATTTGGGGCTCATAAAATGGTATATTTACAATGGGGACAAAGGTTACACTCCTTATCCCAAACCCCCTTCCATAGATATTAACATTATGTATTAAATTAATTGATTGATTGATTATTCTAATAATTATGTATTAAGATGACACGGAAGACAGGAAAGGAAACAGGGAAATCATTTCTGGCTCCCACTGTCGTTGTGTTGTCATAGTGGACAACCTTCACTTGCTTTGGTGGATAGATATAGGCTTAATATTTTGTGTTTAACTTAAGAGAAATCTTGTCATATCAGGTCCCGCGTACTTGCACGAATAATTTGGTCTACTCGTGATTGAGTTAAAAAAAAACTTTAGGGGGCATCTAGCCAAATGCCTAGGACCAAAAATGTAGATCGGTTCACCGCGTAGGCCACAGAAACTGGGCTGGTTATCACATTCCGATCTTCCACGCTAAAGCTTCGCTCTGGACTCTCTGTATGGAAATGTTATTGTATAGTGTGTGCTTGTATTGTTTTTAAACCGGTTGGAATTTTTGTGCTTATTCGGTTCTGTACACACATGTACAAATGTCATGTTTTGGACATATTTGTGCTGGGTATTTGGAGATTTTTGCAGTTATCTAGTCTCTTTGTTGAGTTTATGGGGATTGGTTTGTATGCAGGGTATATTTTTTTTTGGGTCGAAAGAGTGATTCTGTGGACGCGAAGAAACCCGTGGAGAAGTTGGGGTATCAATTTCTGGTGACACATTTATTCTCTCTTCCTGGCTTTATTGATGGAGTATAGAATCTCGATGAGGATTATCAACTATGTGAATGATTTTACTTACTTTTTATCAAGTTTTCCATGGATTTATGGGATTCAAGATGAAAAAGAAAAAGAGATTGCTTTTTTGGTATTGATGTGCAGTCACTCTTCTTTTATTATGATTCCTGGTCCACTAGATTCTGATTGATGAAGAGTGGATAGTTTGTTATGGTTCTTTTGATTTAATCATTGTTTATTACGAGAAAGTCTTGGTTTTTCTGTTAAAAGAGCGACTTGGGGATTCTATGTTGCAGGGTTTTTCTTCTGGTACGCTGGTTTTGCTTCATTGCTTTCCTTGGATTGTTTTATGTTGATTGGTTGAAGAGGAAGAGATGTCAAGGTCAACAAACAAGACTAATTATTCTAGGAGCAGTTCTGCTAGATCGAAGCAAAAAGCTCGTGTCGCTGCGCAGACCTCAATTGATGCAAAATTAGACGTAGACTTCGATGAATCTGAGAGTGTTTTTGATTATTCTGCATCAGTTGATTTCAACATCTCAAGTTCAACTAGCAATGCTCCTTCTTCAACTGTATCAGCTTACCTCCAAAAGGTGCAAAGGGGTAGGCTAATTCAACCTTTTGGTTGCATGATTGCAGTTGATGAGCAGAACTTTACAGTTCTTGCCTATAGTGAAAATGCCTGGGACATGTTGGATTTGGCTCCACATGCTGTTCCAAACATCGAGCAGCAAGAAGCTCTGACTTTTGGAACTGATGTAAGAACGCTCTTTAGGTCCTCAGGTGCTGCTGCCTTGCAAAAAGCAGCCAACCTTGGGGAAGTAAATCTTCTTAATCCAATATTGGTTCATTGTAAGACTTCAGGTAAGCCATTTTATGCAATTTTGCATAGAATTGATGTCGGGTTAGTCATAGATTTAGAGCCAGTGAATCCAGCTGATGTGCCAGTGACGGCTGCTGGGGCTTTTAATTCCTATAAGCTTGCTGCCAAAGCTATATCAAGACTGCAGTCTTTGCCTAGCGGGAATATATCATTATTGTGCGAAGTTTTAGTCAAGGAAGTTAGTGACTTGACAGGTTATGATCGAGTTATGGCGTATAAATTTCATGAAGATGAGCATGGGGAAGTTGTTGCAGAGAGCTGCAGACCTGACTTGGAACCTTATCTCGGCTTGCATTACCCAGCTACTGATATACCACAAGCTTCCAGATTTCTCATCATAAAAAATAAGGTTAGGATGATATGTGATTGTTTAGCCCTGCCTGTTAAGGTAAGTCAAGACAAGAGGTTGGATCAGCCATTAAGTCTTTGTGGTTCCACTCTGAGAGCTCCTCATGGATGTCATGCACAGTATATGAAAAATATGGGCTCAATTGCATCATTCGTGATGTCTGTGACAATCAACGACGAAGATGAGGTTGTAGATAATGATCAGCAGCAAGGAAGAAAATTGTGGGGCTTAGTGGTTTGCCATCACACAAGTCCTAGGTTCGTTCCATTTCCTTTGAGGTATGCTTGTGAGTTTTTGATTCAAGTATTTGGTGTACAGATCAACAAGGAAGTGGAATTGGCTGCTCAACTTAGGCAGAAGCATATTCTGCAAACTCAAACTGTGCTTTGTGAAATGCTCCTTAGAGATTCTCCAGTAGGAATTGTTACTCAATCACCTAATGTGATGGATCTTGTTAAGTGCGATGGTGCTGCACTTTACTATGGAGGAAAGCTTTGGCTGCTTGGGGTTACCCCTACGGAGGCACAAATCAAAGATATTGTTGAATGGCTTCTTGAGTATCACAGAGACAGTACAGGCTTAAGTACTGATAGTCTTATGGAAGCTGGCTATCCAGGTGCATCAGTTCTAGGTAATGCAGTCTGTGGTATGGCTGTTACTAAGATTACTTGCAAAGATTTCCTTTTTTGGTTTCGGTCTCATACGGCAAAAGAGGTCAAGTGGGCTGGTGCGAAACATGATCCAGGTGATGAGGATGATGGAAGAAAAATGCATCCCAGATCGTCATTCAAGGCTTTTCTGGAGGCAGTTAAGCATCGGAGTTTACCTTGGGAAGATGTGGAAATGGATGCCATACATTCCTTACAGCTGATATTAAGAGAATCTTTAAAAGATGAGGTTGTGGAGGATTCCAAAATGATTGTGAATGTTCCACCAGTCAATTACAGGATTGAGAGGGTCGATGAGCTGCGCATCATTACAAATGAAATAGTCCGGCTTATTGAGACGGCAGCTGTCCCCATCATGGCGGTCAATGCAACCGGTACTGTAAATGGATGGAATTCCAAAGCAGCTGAACTCACTGGTCTGACTGTTGAGCAAGCCATTGGCATGCCGTTGGTCAACCTTGTTGATGTGGATTCAGTTGACGTGGTTAAGAACATGTTGTCCTCGGCTTTTCTAGGTGGCAATTATATTTTTCTTTTCAAATTCCTTTCAATTACATATATTGTTTTCTTTGAGATCCACATGTTCTTACTTTCAACCAGACATATGCTATGCTAAAAGGTATTCAGTTTTGTGCATATGACAAATTATCTGCCCAATTCTATTCATCCTCTGCTTCTCAATTTAGTCAAATTTACTAATCTTTTACAAAAAATATTCTTATAGTCATTGAATAAAATATAGTTAGCTTCTGCATTCTGTTTAATCTGTCTCTTTAACAGCTTTTTAAGGAAATGGAGTATCGTAGATGTGCATCCTATGCTTTTGTAACTTGCCATATCTTTAGCAGTGTGTTTTTCTTTTTCCCACTATTCTACTTATCTCTCTCTTTTTAGCAATCTTCATGCTCAATCCTTGTTTTCTGTGTTTGCCATAATTATCTTGGGTCTTTTAGTCTCCATCTGATCTCATACTGATATCCAAATGACAGGTATAGAAGAAAGAAATGTTGAAATCAAGCTTAGGACATTTGGTCCTAAGGAAAACAGTGGTCCGGTGATCCTGGTAGTTAATGCTTGTTGTAGTCAAGATGCAAGGGAAATGGTTGTTGGTGTTTGCTTTGTTGGACAAGATATTACAGGACAAAAGTTGGTTATAGACAAATATACCCGCATCCAAGGTGATTATGTAGGAATCGTGAGGAGCCCATGTGCACTTATTCCTCCAATTTTTATGACTGATGAGCATGGTCGATGCTTGGAGTGGAATGATGCAATGGAAAAGATTTCTGGTTTGAAGAGGGAAGAAGCCACTGAAAGGATGCTTCTTGGGGAAGTTTTTACAGTCAACAGTTTTGGTTGTCAGGTTAAAAATCATGACACCTTAATCAAACTCAGGATAGTAATGAACATGGTAATTGCTGGCCAGGAAGCCGATAAACTGTTATTTGGGTTCTTCGATCAGCAGGGTAAATATATTGAAGCATTACTATCTGCAAACAAAAGAACTAACGCAGAGGGAGAAATTACTGGGGTTCTATGCTTTTTGCATGTGGCTAGTCCTGAACTTCAATATGCTCTGCAGGTCCAGAGGAGATCAGAACAGGCTGCAGCCGATAGCCTCAATAAATTGGCATATATTCGTCGGGAAATAAATAAGCCTCTAAGTGGGATAGCTTTTATGCAGAATTTAATGGGATCTTCTGATTTAAGCGACGAGCAGAAGGAGCTGGTGAAGACAAGCGTGTTGTGTCAGGAACAATTAACCAAGATCATCGATGACACTGACATTGAGAGTATTGAGGAATGGTAATGATTGTTAAATTTGATAATTTCCTTGCTGTTTTAACTTCAGATCTGATGTTATGATCATGGACTGATATAAGACTGATAGTAGATTCACTGTTATCCTTAGCTGCCATCATGAGGTTTGACCTTACAGTTTACAGTTACGATAAATTTCTTAACTTCTGGTGATTCTGTGAGTGCTATTGTGCTTAGCTTCTATCTCTGGGAGCTTAAATTAACTTTGTTCAAGTCTTTAGTGCTGATGAAGTTTTGAAATTTTTTTATCCTTGTGTCACCCATATGCAGCTACATGGAACTGAAATCCGGTGAATTCAACCTTGGGGAAGCCCTTGAAATAGTCTTTACCCAGGTTATGATACCAAGCCAGGAACATCAAGTGCAGATTACCCGCGATCTACCTGCTGAAGTGTCATCCATGAACTTATATGGAGACAAGCTGCGGCTTCAGCAGGTTCTTTCAGATTTTTTAACTAATGCAATCATCTTCACCCCTGCATGTGAGGGATCATCAATTGTATTCAGGGTAATTCCACGAAAGGAACGCATAGGGACAAATCTGCACATTGCTCATCTTGAATTTCGGTAATTTTCATTTGAACTCATTGCTATGATTTTTTTTTGTTTTTGCTGCTGTGAAGTAGATGCCGCTGAATATGCCATCGTTCCATTTTCTTTTCCTTTGTATACCTTTACTCAGTAAACTTGCAAGATACTATTAGTGCTTATGTCAGATTCATCATGGCAGGATCTCTCATTCATCTCCTGGAATCCCGGAAAAGTTGATTCACGACATGTTTTATCACAGCCAGGGTGTCTCAAGGGAAGGTCTTGGCCTATACATCAGCCAGAAACTTGTTAAGCTCATGAACGGCACTGTACAGTATGTTAGAGAGGCGGAAAGATCATCCTTCATTATTCTTATTGAATTTCCATTGGCTCACCAAGCAGATGGTGATAAAACCAAATGACCTATAGAGTTTCATGTGCGGTGAAACAATACGAA
This sequence comes from Xylocarpus granatum, assembly GCA_019650275.1. NCBI lineage: Eukaryota > Viridiplantae > Streptophyta > Magnoliopsida > Sapindales > Meliaceae > Xylocarpus > Xylocarpus granatum. Next base: position 746,164 of record BNST01002429.1, on the reverse strand, counting down.
AAATCACAGTACGTGAAGGTGAGTATGTGGCATTTCATCTGGTGAATGAGCACCTAGTTGCTCGGGCTTAATCATGGATATTCTCAAGGCCGAAGGATGATGGAAACTGCTCTGCTCAGCCCGGCAAAATGGTCATCTTGCTGAAGTAATCAGAAGCAAGCAGAGAGTTCTTTTCAGAGGTTTTCGAGGATATTATGAACATCTTCAGAACCCCACTGAGATAGGATCTTTACTCTTGTGTTAAGAGAAAAAATCTAAATGAACAAATTATGATCTCTCTATTCTCTGGAGTAAGAATGTCCTAGCAATCATAGCACACACTGTACAACGACACTTGTATCCTTATCAAAGATGCTTTCCAGCCATTGACTGGGAACAATCTGTTGTAACTCCTCTGAATATAAATCAAATAAAGTGTATATTAGTGTTGTAAATCTACATTTATTGAAACCTTGATCTGGATCAGCTTCTTTCTGACCAAGGAAGGTTATAAACTCTGGGATTCTCCTGGGTTTTGGGATGCAAAATTTAAGAACAAAAATCAATGAGAGATAGGATGTCTAAAACAAACAGTATTTGTTGAACTCCGAGTGTTACATCTAGTTTGGCGATGAGAAAGGGATCTGCCTCTGTAATTTATGAAATCTAATTGTTAGAAAATTGTTTTAATTAGATTTAGTTTTATGAGTCAAAGTAACCGAACGAACTCACTTCACTTAGAAACATTATTAAGGCGCCAAATGCAGGAACTATAGCTCAAACTCTTAATCGTACTAATGTTTCGCACCTGCTTCAAATACAGCCCCAAGCGAACTTTTGCAACATTCACTGTCTCTCCTTTTACGACACAAAACGGCAATAACGCTTTTGTCTATTATCCCCAAAATCCTAAACCCCTCGTCAGGAATTCTCCAATCCCATTAGAAACCTTAATTCATCGGCACAAAACATCACAGTTACGGCGCCAAGGTTCGGACTTACTTTCACCTCCGTCGCATTCGAGTTTCGATCAATATGAACATTTGGTTGGAAAATATCGAGATTCTTGTTGCTCAAAAGATGCTAAAGTTTTCCATTTGCAGATTTTGAAACATGGGTTTGTTCAAGATGTCTTTTTATGCAATACCCTCATTAATGTTTATGTTAGAGTTAGTGATGTTGTGTCAGCTAGTAAGCTGTTTGGTGAAATGCCCGAAAGAAACTCTGTCTCGTGGGCTTGCGTGGTTTCTGGGTATACACAAAATGGCATGTTTGACGAGGCTTGTAAGTTGTTTAAAGAAATGGTTTGTGCTGGATTCTTGCCTAATCATTATGCTCTTGGTAGTGTTCTTCGAGCTTGCCAGGAGTCTGGCTCTAGTGGACTTAAATTTGGGATGCAAATTCACGGCCTGGTATTGAAATCTAAGTACGCATTTGATGGGGTGGTGTCTAATGTATTGATATCGATGTATGGGAGTGTTTTGGGGTCTGCCAATTGTGCTCGTCGTATTTTTGAGGAGATAAAGACTAGAGATTTGATATCTTGGAATTCTATCATTTCTGTTTCTTCACACAGAAGAGACGCAGTTTCTGCCTTCGAGCTTTTCTCAAGCATGCAAAGGGAAAGTTCGGAGTATAGTTTAAAACCTAATGTGTACACATTTGGGAGCTTAATAACTGCAGCTTATTCTTCTGTTTCTTCTGGTTCATATTTGCTTGAGCAGATGCTAGCTAGGGTGAAGAAATCTGGATTTCTGTCAGATTTATTTGTAGGTAGTGCTTTCGTAAGTGGGTTTGCAAGGTTTGGGTTTTTTCATTGTGCTATGAGGATCTTTGAGCAGATGAGTCAGAGGAACACAGTCTCCATGAATGGTTTGATGGTTGGACTAGTGAGGCAGAAACATGGAGAAAAAGCAACTGGGGTTTTTATGGGGATGAGAACCTTGGTAGATATTAATCTTGATTCATATGTGATTTTATTAGGTGCTTTTGCAGAATTTGCCGTGTTGGAGGAAGGGAGAAGAAAGGGGAAAGAGGTTCATGCATATTTAATCCAAAGTGGTTTAATTGACAGAGATGTTGCTATTGGAAATGGACTTGTTAACATGTACGCAAAATGTGGTGCTATTGATGATTCTAGATCAGTATTCAGACTCATGAGTGAAAAAGATTCTGTCTCATGGAACACTATGATATCTGGTCTTGACCAGAATGAGTGTTTTGAAGAAGCAATCATGAGCTTCTGTGCAATGAGAGGTGTTGGATTATTGCCTTCAAAATTTTCACTGATTAGTACTTTGAGTTCATGTGCTAGCATGGGTTTGATCATGCTGGGACAGCAAATTCATTGTGAGGGGCTCAAATTGGGACTTGATTCTGATGTTTCTGTTTCAAATGCTCTTCTTGCTTTATATGCCAATAATGGACATCTCAGTGAAAGCCTGCAGGTTTTTTCCTTAATGGCAGAGTACGATCATGTTTCATGGAATTCTGTGATTGGAGCATTGGCTGATTCAGAGGCATCAGTTTCAGAAGCTGGAAAATATTATTTAGATATGATGCGTGGTGGTTGGACTCCTAACAGAGTGACCTTCATAAAAATTCTTGCTGCAGCATCCTCTCTTTCACTAAACAAACTTGGACATCAGATACATGCTCAAGTCATTAAATATCATGTTTCAGATGACTCCACCACTGAGAATGCACTTTTGGCATGCTATGGAAAGTGCGGAGAGATGGATGAATGTGAGAAAATATTTTCTAGAATGTCTGAGCGGAAGGATGCTGCAAGTTGGAATTCCATGATTTCTGGTTACATACATAATGAGCTGTTGCCAAAAGCCATGAATTTGGTCTGGTTTATGATGCAGAGGGGTCAGAGATTGGATCAATTCACCTTTGCCACTGTTCTTAGTGCTTGTGCCTCAGTTGCAATGCTAGAACGTGGTATGGAAGTCCACGCTTGTGGAATAAGAGCTTGTTTAGAATATGATGTTGTAGTTGGGAGTGCACTGATTGACATGTACTCCAAATGTGGAAGAATAGATTATGCTTCGCGGTTTTTTAGTATGATGCCAGTAAGGAATGTATATTCTTGGAATTCAATGATTTCGGGCTATGCACGACATGGACAGGGAGACACAGCTTTAAGGCTTTTTTCACAAATGAAGCAGTATGGTCCATTACCAGATCATGTTACTTTTGTTGGGGTCTTATCTGCTTGTAGCCATGCGGGGTTGGTTGATGAAGGGTTCAAACATTTTAAATCCATGAGTCAAGTATATGGATTAGCTTCTCGAATGGAACATTTTTCGTGTATTGTGGATCTCCTTGGCCGGGCCGGTGAACTCGATAAGATAGAAGATTTCATCAACAAGATGCCAATCAAGCCTAATACATTCATTTGGAGGACAGTTTTAGGCACTTGCTGCAGAGCAAATGGTTGCAACACCGACTTAGGTAGAAAGGCTGCTAACATGCTATTTGAGATGGAACCTCAACATGCTGTAAACTATGTGCTTCTTGCTAACATGTATGCTTCTGGGGGGAAATGGCAAGACGTAGCAAAAGCTAGGAAGGCAATGAGGGAAGCTGAAGCAAAGAAAGGAGCCGGATGTAGTTGGGTTACCATGAAAGATGGCGTCCATGTATTTGTAGCTGGTGACAAATCACACCCAGAAAATGACTTAATTTATGAAAAACTTAAGGAACTTAACATGAAGATGAAGGATGCTGGATATGTGCCGCAGACAACTTTTGCTTTGTATGATCTTGAACCAGAAAGCAAGGAAGAACTCCTGAGCTATCACAGTGAGAAAATTGCAGTTGCTTTTGTTCTCACACGCAACTCAGGTTTACCTATCAGGATAATGAAAAATCTTCGTATTTGTGGTGACTGTCACTCTGCCTTTAAGTTTATATCAAAGCTTGTAGGCCGGCAAATTGTATTAAGAGATTCAAACAGATTTCATCATTTTAATGATGGTAAATGTTCATGTGGAGATTACTGGTAGTTGGGGCTTTGGATATAATATGTGAAGGGTTAACATGGGATTCTTCCTACTCTGCATTATTATGAGGATTTATGCAGGATTTGGCTGCAAATGAAACTTCTTGTGCAGAGAATTTCTTCAGGTTGGTTGATTCATTTGTATCCATCATTTCCTGGGGAATGTATCCAGGACATGGTGCAGTTTTCATAGCCTTTACACACACTGTTTACTCTTAAAAGCTACACTATTTTCACAAGATGAGAAATCATCTCCAATTGCTAATTGTCATTTATTAATCTCATTAAATAAAGGATTGACCCCTTTTGTTTTATTTCTTGATCACCACCAATTTTTGCTTCTTTATGTAATGAGACTTTCTTTAAGTGTGTTAAGTAATACTCGTTTATATGAAATGATTTCTATTATACACTAAATAATGATGTGTTATAATAAGGACAACCAATCCATTGTCTTGTGACAATATTCTCTCACATTTAAGTCATGAACAATTCTGTACTGACCAAAAAGTGTTTGATCAAGTTTCTATGCGTAAAGAATACTGTGTTCAGATTTCATGACGGAAAGGAAACTGAATCTGTAGTGGGGTCATTTGATTGGAGCAGGTTAAATTTCTCTCCCACTCTGCTAGCTGTTAAATCTGATTGATTTCAGTATCGGGGCGTGCGCTTGGGCGTGAGGAAACCTCAGAAAGTGGAAAATAATATTCATTATAGTTATGTTTACCCCATGTTTTCCTCTGTTCTATACTTATTCTACTCACTGTTTCTCTCTTAAATTATTGTTTCTGAAGATTATGCCATCTTCTCTTGAAAATGGGGACCCGAGAACTTATTATCTCATGCAGGGAGAAGTCATTGATGATAAAAAGCAGATTTCTGGAGTGATGAAAAGTGATTTCTCTTTGTTTAATGATGGGATTCGTGCATCTCAGGCAAATATTCAGGAACAAGATTTATGTGCGGCTCATTATGCTGTTAGAAGATAATGAAGATCTCGAACATTGGTTTGAAGTTGCCCTTTTGTGCCTGTTATGATGCCTTGAAAAAGTGATTGAACATAATCTGCGCAGCTCATCTTGTAGTCAAGCTATGCCCTGAAGATCTTACGACCTCATTGTCTGGTTGGAGATTGCCAACTTGTGCCCCAGCAAATACTTTTCAAAGTGCTCGTAGATAAGCATTCTTTTCAGAATCTGAAAGGTAGTGAGCACTACAGCACTATATTTAACAACCACCGACGACTTGGTAATTGTCTGTGCAAAGAAAGTAAAAGAAGGTCCCACATTTGTCCGAAACTTGTCCATTCCTAGTGTGAACAAGATAGCAAAATTGAATTAATCTCTGTATTTTATTGTCATCATCTGATAGACTTGGAAGTCAATTAAGCAAGTGCTCAGCAGCTTCTCCGAGAAGGAGTAGAATTTTGGCAAATACAAATTGGACAACGATCACACGCACAAAGCAGTAAAGACATCTCTCTATTTATTAATTAATTACGACAAATATCTGATAAGACCCAGGATTTGTTAATCCCTGCATGGATGCTACTTGATCTGCCTGACCAATTGCACCTTAATGGATTGCTTTGCTTATTATAAAAACTTAAAAATCAGGGAAAGTTAATAGTTTTGTTGCATTATCAACCCCAGAAATGACATTAAACCAATTGAGTCAGCTTAAAAATGAAATTAAAAGCACTGGATATGTGGACATGTCCATAAATTCACTCATTAAATTGATTTGATTCAAGGCAAAGTAACAGAAAATTTCCAATTTATTTTGTAGAATTACAGGTCCATCTGCAACACATTTCTACAGGACTGAACTGGATAACTACTTAGAGAGTAAAATTTCTGCATTATTATACTCATTAGAGACTCTCTGAGAAAGAGAGTACGAGGAAGTCACAAACATTAAAGAGAGTTAGTTTTGGGGTCATAAATATTAAACCATGATCAGTTTCTGAGCTTCAAACTTGATTCCTAATTTCATTCTTCTGATGAAATCATCACATTTCTTGTTTAATTCCTCCGTGCTGAGCAACCCAATTTCTTCTTCTTCTTCTTCTTCTTCTCCTTCTTCTTCGTGAATGATCAGAGATTCATTTTCTCGTTCTTTCGGTTCGTCATTGTGTGCAACAGAGAGAACATTTTCTGTGTCTTGTGTTTCTTCAACTTCCATGAAAAATTTTTTCTCCACAGTGGATTCTTTCATCTCTGAAACTTTGGCTACTTGTTGCTGCAAATCTCTGCTCTTTATGCCATTTTTGGCAATAAAATCAGTTTCCTCTGGTGATTTATTGACAATACCAGAGTTCTTGACAATGAAAACCAGGATTCCATTGCAAAGTAAGAACACCCAATTCTTGTCAATGTTGTAGCCAAGAAGTTGCTTGGTATATGCAGAAAAACAGAAATTGTAGAAGTGGAGAAGGAGAGGAAGCAATGAAGTGTAGGAAACAACAACAGAAAAGACAGAAACGGGAACCAAGAATTTAGTTGCCATCTTCAGAAAAGAAGATCCACTAAATTTTCCCAGAGTTACCTGATGATTCCTGATTGCCTTCATATTTTCTATAAGAGAAACTGAGAAGGCAGAAAGTTTGAAAAGTGAAATGTAAATGAAAGAGAAGGGAGAAGGAGACTGGTTTGCAACGAGACGAAGTTTGTGATGGTGCATGGATATTTATTAAGTTGGGAAACTTGAAGGGTGTCAATTAATCAATATGAATTAACACACACCCTTGTTTAACGATGAAACAATGCCAATTATTTCTGAGCAGTGAAGGGTAAAGACCCAAGTCAGTCAACTTCCAATTTTTTAAATTGTATGACTTGGGGGGTCAATGAAGAGCCAGTCTTTCTTTGTACAGCAAAATTTGCTGTGTTTTTCAAAAAGAATTTTAAGAAAGTTGAATTGAACTAAACTGCTCAATTTCTTAGCTATTTCCTTGTATTATTTAAGTAAGTAGAATTTCATCTTACATGGGTAGAAATTTGGGTTCATTTAATTGGCTAGTTCATAGTTGCAATGGTGGTTTCATTTGTATTTGTATTTGTATTTGTGTGGGGATGGTAAAGGTGTTAACTTTAAGCATTATTGAGGTGGGCCTGAAGATGGCTGGCTACCAATATTTTCATGATTTAATTTATTGATGGTTGCACTTTGATTTTGTATTTGTGGTGGGTATGTTGTTCCAATCGCATTAATTAAAAATTGATCAAATTCATCACATCAACTTCGTAACATTTAAGAATTACCTGGAATTTTTGATCTATTTTTAAATCATTTTCTCAATTTCCAAATTTTTCTAACAGCTCATTGAACAACATCAACATTCTTTTTTCTTACTTTTCAAACATTTGATAGGTAATAACAAATTCATTCTTGTTTGTATACCTCATAAAGGCTTCTGGATCAACCAGAGGACACACAAGTTTGACTGATTCTTCCTCTCTCTTTTGTACTATTAGCATACCTGTTGAGCAAGCTTGACCAATTTGGTGGTGGAGAATTGTCCCAAGACCCAGGCCAACCAATCTAGCCTGGTAGAAACGTTTGGTTAAATTATATATACATATCTCATGGCAGAAATATAAAAGTTAAAAAGAGTAAAAATGAAGATGATTAATTGATAGTATCATCTCTGAACAGCTAGCTACAGGAGTTGTTGAACAGAATTGGTAAAAATCAAGTTAAATTTACTGTATTGAAAGTCAGTTAAGTGTGTTTAACAACCATTGGTTGGATGACTTATAAAACAATGTAAAGATCACATCTAATTTATGTATAGATTTCAATGAGAATGCCACACATAGATCGCTAGATACCATTTTAATATTAAAAAGTGGCATTAGAAAGACAAAGCCAGTTTTGGGTCGTTGAAAGGGTGAAAAAAACACAAATTGGGTGGGAAGGAAATGGGTACATTTAGGCAGACTTTGCAGAGGTTTTAAAATGGATAATGAAGTTTCACCAGCAAATGATTAAAGACAATTTATCAACAGAAAGCAACTCACCCACTGATTCTTCTTTCACTGTTCTTCATATTTGCCATATATGATCAATTAAATGTAAAACGGCACTTCATTTATACGAAAATTACTACCCATATTTTATCCAACCACAAATCTCTGTCTTTGTATTTATTGTTATTAAAACTAGGAAATATGGCAGCCCGACTTAGAAGGAATCTTCTGTTGGCTCCTTTGTTCAATCAAGGTTTTAAAAGGTATTGGCCAATATAAACAAAACCAAACTTATCTGAGGGCCCAGATATAAATTCTGTTTGTGCTGACATACAAACCGAAAAAGCATAACAAAAATATGCAGGAATTCTTGAACTCACATAACAGATTTGTTGTGTGTGTGTGTGTATAAAAGCAGAGTAAAAACGCTGGACTTTTCAACGGCTCAAAAGGGCACTTATATTTGTAGTTATAGATTTGTTTCACCAAATTATCTTTATAAGTATCTAACTGAAACCTTACATATAATGCATATACACTTCATTTTTCATGACTGCAGGGTTACAGCACATTTGAGTCCTTCATTGAAGCATCAGGACTCAGGAGACGCAACTCTTCACTAAGTTCATTATTGTCCCGAGAAAATCTTGTTTCCCCACTTGGGTATCTCGGGTTCTATCAAGAAACCATGCAGGAAAGTGTTTTCAGCTCAAATCTTCAAATGGGTATCCTCCGAATGCTGTTTCTTTGCAAGATAGTGAGTTCTTTGTTTAGTGCCTGCAGGTCTCAATTCTGCCAGGTGTATGCTCCTGTAAAATTCTGGAAAATATCCTGACAGATTTTAATCACATTGAGAAAGGAGAGATTCGGTGGCAGGAAAATCTGAGGAGGAATTCACCTTGCATTCCGCAATATAAGAGAGATAAAAGCTGTCAAAGAGAGAAATTTGTCAGGACAGCTGGTACCCAAGGAAATCTTCACCTCACTAACTTCAAGAACTACCAGGTTGATAAGCATCACAACCAGACTCGCAAGACTCGGCTTCCTGAGGTCTCAAAATATGAATGAACGATAGAGGTTAAGATATGATGTGATAACTTGGAAAGATTCGTGATTCCAGAAGGAATTGTTGAGAGATTGAAATCATTACCAGCCAGGCTAAGCCACCGAAGATGAACAAGATGGTCGACTCTGCTGCTAGAGTTGATACAACCACACAGGAAAACTGCTATCAACTCTTAACATTCTTTAAATTCAATTTCTGCGTCCTTTCTTTTCAATTGGATCCCAAATTTCTTTGATAACTACACATATATAACATTATGTCATTGTTATATTTTTTTTTCAGTGCTAATTTGTACAAGGTGCAGCCGAGAAAGAAAGAATTACCCCATTTAGTATCCCACCGACAAACCCCATAAAAGCTGTCTTCCAGTCCAACAAAAACACTTCACGGACGTTCTGGTTTCATCCATGTCCACTGCGTGAAAGCAAGTGATTTGAAAAAAATGAGAGCTGCATTAAGGTACCCACGGCATTTTACACACATTGGCCAATATTTCATTTGGTTTATTCTACATAGACATCATGAATTTAACTTTTGGAAGAGAAAAGATAATCCCACTCTAAATGATTGCTTCCATTTACATAAACAAAAATAATAATAAAGAAAGAAAGATAAAGATAAACATGCTATGCCATTGACAATATTCTTTGTTCATTGCTTGGCATCATGGCTCCGCACTGCATATGCCCACTAACTCAGAAAAGAGATTATACCATATCAAAATGTGATCTGGATAAGACCTTTATCACATTCGCCATTAAATAAATGAAACATTATAAAAGAATGAATTACAATTGTGATATTTTACCTTAAGCCTAGTTTAGTCAAGGGTTTTTAATTATGTAATTCTTTGTCTCGGACTGGTTAAATAATTTGTTTAATTAATATTAAAGACTGAAATGTGAAGTATGCGTCTTATAAGGGATGTCAAAAAGGGGCACTATTTTTCCAACGAATGCTTTGGGCACATACAGTTGAAGTGGGCTCTATCTCTGTGATGATGCCACTAATACGAGATATGACTTGTACCTGCTTAATGTCGACAGAGAGTTCATCCGTGAGCATATAAACAAAGCTGAGCTTCAATTTCTTTGCTCAAAATAATTCAAGGTTGTCTTCGGAAGCACACAAAATACACCTACCAATCTATTATAATCATAGTTTCATGCTTATATATAATTATTTCATGTGTTGAGACATTAATATTAGGTTAATTTTCTGCAGGTAACATTCGAAATTTCCCATGGAGGAATCTAAGCTGGAAAATGATGCTGGTGTTTCTGTAGAAAGGTTGGAATCCATCAAGGAATCAAAGTTGGAAAATAGTGATCTTGTTTCTGTAGAAAGGTCGAAACCCATCTCAGTTCAACCTGAAACAGAAACTTGCAAGGAGAATTACTTCTTGTCCAATCTAGACCACGCCATCGTCCGGGCCCTGAGGACGGTTTACATTTATAAGGTAGACGGCGAAGAAAGCAATGAATCTGCAGCAGCAAGTGATGTGATTAAACAAGCTTTGGCTAAAGTTTTAGTTCATTATTATCCGCTGGCTGGGAGATTAGGAAGAAGTTCTGATGGAAGGCTTTTTGTTAAGTGCAATAATAATCTTGACGGGGTACCATTTGTTGAAGCCATTGCAGATTGCGAGATTGTAACGCTTGGAGACATCACAGTTCCTGATACTGCAATATTAGAGAAGCTTGTTTATGAAGTTCCAGGAGTTGATAACTTACTGGAAATGCCCCTCCTTACTGCACAGGTTCAAAATTCTTTTTAATTTTATTTATCTATTTTTTGGCCGGGTTTTGGGATATTGATTTGTTTGTGATGAAAATTATAGCAGGTGACACGATTCAAGTGCGGAGGTTTTGTTGTCGGGTTGGCGATTAACCACTGTATGGCAGATGGGACATCGGCAATGGAGTTTGTCAATTCATGGGCTGAAACAGCCAGAGGGGTAACCCTAACCGTCCCTCCTGTTCTTGATAGGTCTATATTGCGGTCTACACAACCTGGAAAAACCCCTTCTCAAATGGTTGACATTAGTGACATATCAAACCTAGAAAGTCTGTACCAAGAAGAAAAAATGGTGCACAAATCGTTCGAATTTGACCAAAACAAGTTGGTTGGCCTGAAAAAGACAGCAATGGAGAATGGAGAACTAAGTTATTGCTCAAGCTACACAGCTCTTGCAGCTTTAATATGGCGTGTCCGAAGCCAAGCGCTGAAGATGAAACCCAAACAACAAACCAAACTCTTTTTCACAGTTAATATAAGACCAAAGCTTATTACTACACCGTTGCCAAAAGGGTTTTTCGGCAATGGGGTAGTAACGACAGAATGCTTATGCACTGCGGGAGAATTGATCGATAAACCATATTCATTTGCAGTAAAACTGGTGCAAAATGCAATTCAGAGAGTTAACGAGGATTACATCCGATCATATATCGATTGCTTCGATGTAAATGCAAGGCCTTCTTTCACTGCAACTCTGATGATCACTTCATGGACGAGAATTCCCTTCAATTCTGCAGATTTCGGATGGGGAGAGCCAACGCAGTTTGGCAGTACAAGGATTCCAAAAGGAGGAGGTTTGTTTATTCCCGATAGGAAAGGGAAGAACGGAATCGTTTTGGTTATGGGTTTGCCAACTAGTGCCATGGAAACTTTCCAAGAGCTTATAAGCTCTATCTGAACGTGTAATGTCTGTGATTGCGAGCAATACTGCCTTTTTGTTTATGGGATGTGCAATTTCACAAATAATTTTTGAATTAAGATCTCTATTTTATTTTTTTATTATTAATTTTTAATAAATTAATAACAAACTATTAATATTATATTTTAATAAACTTTATAAATTAAAAAATAAAATATATAATTTAAATAATTCTATCATACGGTTTCTGCTCATGTTGACATTTAATTAGGAATTTTCGTACCGGTGATGGTTGGTAAACTTGATGATTATCCGAAGAGGAATACTTAAAAGAACTCTTTTCGGACAAGCAAGAACAGCACCACTTAGTCATGGCCCGATTAACGTCACTCAAGACAATACTGTCCTTGTCGCTTTTAACTTGTTATTAATTAAGAGTGAGAAAAAGATTTTATGTTTGAACTAGACCACTCTTGCGCTTTGTATATTAGCTTTAAAATGCAACTTCATCACCACAGCCACAGCAATAGCCAGCCTCTTGCCCCTCCCCAAACTTACTCAAGAAGGGAGAGAGAAGCATATCCATCCATCTTATTATCATGTCTTAAATAAATTTTTCTCAAGTGACTAATAAATTATCCCACAAGCTACTGGAAATACTGATTTTTCATTTTTTTTTCTCTCTTCCAGAAACCAAAAAATAAGATAAAATTACTGTGCAAGATTGATCTTACAAAAATGGGAGATGGAAATGGGATACGACATGTGATCATGGTTGAGCCACGCCCTTTTTTACTAGCATATCATACACCCGGTCAATTTTGCTTGGTTCAACCTTGAACAGGTTATGAGCATCTGATTTCTTGCTAACGTTTCCCTTGAATATCTCTAACGATAAGATCTCTAACATCTTCAGATAATGTGCTGGTAGGATCTTAATCTCGCCACATAATCGTTTCTCCTGCATACATCATCCCAATAAACTCCAAATTCAAACTGTCAATCTTGCAATAACAGACAGAACAGTGTGACCGGGAAAAAAAAATAGTATGATATAAGGAAAAGAACCATCCTTACGGTTTCAGAGAGTAAATCAGCGCCTATTAATCCACTAATGTCCCAGTCATGCAGGGAACTTGCAATAGTTGAAGATGAACCATTGCCAAAGGGCTGTAAGCCGGTGTCTCCTCTCACAACTCCACAAGGGCTGACCTCAACTTCGCCCTTGAGGCTATTTGGCCTCAACAACACCTTACCACTCGGACCAGCCTGGCTACTTTCCCTCACTCTTTGGGCATTCTCTTCGGCTTCCTTTTTCCTTTTCTGTTCAATAAATTTATGCGCCTCGACAGATGTACGACAGCCAGCAGCTCGTGCTTCCTGCATATAATATCTAATGTGAATATCAAGGATCTTAGCTCATTCAGTGGGAAATTATCACTTTATATTGAATTTTAGCTTCTTCCTAGTACAGAACAGAGGTACAACAATGAAAGTTTGCGTAGATGATACATAAACGTATATTTACTATGTAGGTCATCGCCTTTACACTGTAAAGTACGAACAAACCTGAAGTTCTTGTATTCTTTTGACAATCCGGTGTTCCTCAATTACACTCTTGAGCAGCTCCTCATGATCTTCTTTTGAGTGAAACCGCATGAAAACCTTGTATCGCTGACATATTTCTTTTTCTTCGGTAGAAAGATTCTTCTCGAAAGGGTTCGGGTATAGCAAATTTCTTTCCAGTATGAAGTCCTTACGGCGTTTCCTCTCATCAAGCCTGTCATGTCGTGCAAGTCTTAAATGCATTAGAGCTATGGACAGAGAAAAATTTAGACAAGAAAATCAAGATGCCACCATAGGAAATTAGTACGAATAGCTTGGATATATTGTTGCCTACTAAGAAATGTGCTATAAAATTCTACTCATGCCCAAACCACACACATACAGAGACCACATGGCTACCTTTTTGTGTAAATACGCAGCACTCTGAGCTTCAATTCACGCTCAGCATCAGAATTGGTGTCCTTAAATTCCATGTCTGCCAGTAACTGCTCTGCATCATTATCATATTCAATCTCAAATTCCTGCCTCTTGAAATTATAGCCACTCAACTCTGACAGAGAAGGCCTCTCATCCCCAGAAGTCCTTGGTTTTTTCTCCCCAATGGTCCTGTCTGACTGAGGTTCTGCAGGCACCACAGAAAGAAAATCATTAAGCTCTTGAAAAACGAAATAAAATGGCTTCTTCATCAATTCACCAAAATGTCTTAACAATTAAGTGAAGTCTGGAAGGCCTAGATTCCAACAAAAATGCATGTTGAAAACAGTAAAGTGTCATAATGTATGGATGTTTGTTTGTGGCAGCTCGATTAATACAATACACCAAAGTATAGCAATTCATCATATGAATGAGGCCAGTATGATGAATGTACTAAAACTCAAGAGGTATCCAACCAAGCATCATAAGAATTTTCCATCATAGACGTAGACCAATCAGTGATTTTAACTTAAATTACAATGCAGAAAGCATACCTTCCACTTTAATGTTGTCCTTCACGTGGGTCATGTTTGAGGACTTCTTACCAGTAAATGTGCTGCTGCTGCTTGGCATAAGGGAGCCTACCTCAACTGAAACAAGAGGAAAATATGTCAAATGAATGCACTTTATCAATCACAGATACAGACCAATAAAAACTGAAACAGGGAAGCACAAACATAACAAAAATGTCTAATACTCATACTAGTGAAGCCAGATGAGGATTGGCGAGCTGCATCTTCTTTTCTCAATGTCTCATATCTGATTAAGAACACAAAGAAGTAAGAAAATAGCAACAAGGAACAAATATGTATCAAATGGAAATGGTGAAGGTGGTTTTACTTCATCCTGACAGACAAGGGCGAATCTTCTTTTGCACCAACTGCAGGAAGTTCTGTGGCAGAAGAAAAGTAAAAACCAGCATCCTCATTCCATGTAGATAAAAGATATGCATCTAATGCCTCTGGTTAAACTACTGATACCAACAAATGAACTTAAAAGCTAGTAAACCATATTCTTTGAAACAATATATGCTACAAGTGAAAAGAGGCTACATGTACATTGAAGCTGCCTAGAGCAGTATATAATTCAAAAAAAATGTAAATCAACAACCTCAAAATGTACCACAGAGTGATTTGGTCAAAACCATTGGGTATTAATGTCCATTTTTATAAGCAGCAAACTAGTCCAATCTCGTTTCAACATATTCTTAAAACTTCAGTTACAATCCCCCAAACAACAGAATCAACAGAGAACTAACCTTTCTTGAGTTCGCGATGCTCTTTTGCCATAGCAAGGAGCTCCTCTCGACTCTTTCCCATTACATGAGACATGTCCTAAGCAAACAAATCATGAACAATATTACTATATTAATGCTATCAGATGACCTTACATGGGTGGAAAAATCTAGATTACGATACTAGCATACCGGAAGAGGAAAGCACGTGGAGTTCATGTATACAGCATTATAATGATCAATACATTCTGACTTGCTCTTGGTTCCAACATGTTCTGCAACTTCAGCCCAATTCCCAAATCCATACATCTCAATGCCCTAAAAATAAGAACCCCCCCCCAAACCATCAAATGCAATGACATGAAAATTCAAAAGGACTATCAGCGGCACCTACCCAAAGTATATGTAAATATAAAGTGAAAAAAAGTTCAGAAAAATCAAATTCATTAAACTAATAGATAGAAATACCTCTAGAAGTAAAATCTCTTCATCTGCATTCCAGTCTGGACAAATAAGTGGAAAAGACAAATTATCCTGTTGGAAAGAAATTATATAAACATATGTGTAAACCAATTCAGTGATTTCAAGTACTTCAAATTTCCCCTTTTCTCTGATACCCTATGGGACCAAAATATGTACCAATTATCATGAGAGAATTAGTAAAAGCTAAAAACAGAATTTAAATATGAAAAGTTGGAGACTTAGTTGAGAAATTCTAGAGCATTTGATTCTCGGATTCACAAGGAGAAAAAGAAACAGACAGATATTCTCAGATATCTTAAGTCAAGTTATGGCACTGAATTGATAGGTTATTAAAGTAACAACAAGGTTCAAATAATGTCACTAACCATAACCCTATAAGGATGATTGCTTTTATGAGGAGTAATTTCAGCTCCAACCAAAAAACACTCGATACAAAGGTCAAAATCTGAACAAACAGCACACTTAATGCGAATCATTCCCGAAATATCTTTGTTGCAATAATTACAGTGGTATAATGCTGCTTTCCCATCGTTCAACGGTTGACCTATAACACATTGTCAGCAAACCAGTTAGCAGAGAAAATAAGAGAGGCAAAACATATCATTTCAAAGCTCAGTTGATTCTTACAACTACAAGGTATAGGACTTCAAAGCTTCTAGGAGGAAAACATGACTTTAAACGATTTATTACCTTTGAACCCTTGATTTCAATTGAGCTGCAGGGATAATAGATATAATAGGAAATAACAAATAGCTTATATGCTGATATCAATGTACCTGTAGATGCAGTTTCTACATTCTCTAAGCTGGATATGGTCCTCTTTCTTTTGGATCTGCTGAAAATGGAATCAGAAATTTCTGGTAAGACAGCAATGAAGATTACATAACAACTGCAACAAAAAGTAACTCAACCAACTTATCCCAGTTAAACCCTTCCTCATATTACACCATTTAATATTTTTTTAGAGCACAAGCATGATTGGTATGAAGAAGCAACAGTGCAATTTTATAACCTCTAGATATACCTTTCAGCCCTGTCAATTTCAAATTAATCGGCAACGGGAAACCACACAAAGTAAACAGTGCTCACATCTAAACTTCTGTAGTATGCAAAAACAATGTGCAGTTATGAATTGAATTGCAGTAAATAATCTACGATTCTGAAACTTTGCATGCATTTCCTGTATACAATCTACTGAAGCCCTAATCTAAAGTTCGCCAAAACAAAAAAAAAGGGGTGGTTTTCTCAGACTGCAATTGAATCAAAATCACAGTAAATAGAAAAAATAAATGAATAAACAAAGAAAGAAATTAAAGGGTTCCCATACTTTTGATTGTGATCGTCATCGACAACATGGGACACGGCCCGAGACCGACCCATTGATCCGAATCACCTGATTTCGGCAGCAGCAAAGGCAGAAACAAAAACACAGTGAAATACTGATTAAACGCAGTGAAAAGAAAACAAACTTTCGATTAACAAAAATAAAAAATACCTCAACTTTCTTGTACTTGAGAAGTCTCTTCCCGTAGTACTCGATTTGGATGTGGAGGAGGTTTAAGGGATATTATTTATTTATTTATTTATATTGTTGGAGTTCTGATTCTTGGTTTAGCTTCTCTACTCTGCGATTATGTTTATAGGTTAGCCGTTCATTGAACGCCACGTCATCATTGTTTAATATTTTGCGGCTGCAGGTGTTGACACGTGTTGTGTTTGAAGCAATTCATTTATTTATTTATTTACAAATAATATCTTAATTTATTTATTCTCATTTATTTTTAAAATATATTTATTTAATTTATTATATATATTTATTTAAATAATAAAATTAGTTAAAATTTCAAAACCTATTATCATTATTATTATTAATAAGAAAATAATTTTTTTTTAAATAATAATAATAATACATAAACAGATTTTAAACAATGAATCGTAATTAATACATATTAAATTTAAAACAATTAAGATTGAAGAAACAAATTGGAGGAGACACGACAAGCATGCAAAGGAGAGGCTAAACATTTTGATTACACCCTCCGGCTACCTTACTTCCCAGATCAGCGAGGGAAACATGTCAGATTAGTGGGTATACGATACTACTGTTTATGGAATGGGAACAGATCCAACAATCTGGACTGATCCTGAATTGAATTGCTGCCATCTACTGGAAGGAAGGAGGACTTGCTCAAATGCTGTATCACTTTGATTGGAGATTTCCAAATGAAAAAAAGGATAACCTGCTTGTTGTAGCCAAAACCCTTGTTGCCAGAACTCATATTCCCCTCAATAGATGAGACTCTTATAAAATCCCCACGTCCGCATGTAAAGTGGTGAATGAGTACCCTGCGGAAGTTTAGTGCATCCCTAACCTTTGTTCATGTTTCTACTTTTGTTTCAATAAAAACATTTCTTTCTTGTTGCTAGTTGGAACTAATATGGAGCATGCAATTACGTAGTCAAATAATTCGTAGCTTCTTTGATTTTTTGAAGCTTCTCTTGATTTATGATTCAGTTCATGAAATCTTAGCGACTTTCCATATTTTTTCCACAATCAGAGATCAATTGATGTCTCTGGATCTTTCCTCCAACAACATATCTGGCCAATTGCTTTGATGGGGCTGGCTATTCGCTCACTTTTTCCTGAAAAAGTGCAGCGGCAAGGAGCCAACTGGCTTGCTTACACTTAAGTATACCATCAGTGGGAACTTTCCTTTCTGGTTGGGAAGTACTTTTTGAACAATCAAAGTGAGTGTCAACCAAGGAATCTCTCTTTGATTGCCGAACCTAACGGAACCAGCATATCTTAACAAGCATATCTTGCCCATCCGACATGGCATGAATCACCATCCCTGCACTCCGTTCCCACGGAAGATCATGTTGGTGAGCAGTGAGCTTTACTTAACCTGCTGACCTTACTTCGTAACCTTATTGTCTCCCCTGTTTGACAGGCTTGGGAAGCAAGCAAGAAGTTCAAAGACACAGCAAAGGGCACAACATTTTTAGAAACTGGTCTTAAATGAAAGTACAATTTATTTGGAATATGTGAACATCTCTCAACTTATCAGGTCAAAGCTGTCACTCTGGTAAGACCTATATAGACCTATATACCTTGATATAATGATGTTAACTTTCAAGCATATGCTAACAAGATCTATTATCATTGACTAACTTACTGCAACTTTCAATACGTTTTCAGGACATTTTCTCTGCAGGGAGTGAGACATCTGCAACATCAATGGAATGCACAATGTCAGAGCTGCTAAATAACCCAAGAGTAATGAAGAAAGCACAAGAAGAGCTACAAGCAGCACACAAAGGAAAAATGCAAAATTCGAGAGACACATTCAGATCCTAGAGTACATAAAAATAGTTATCAAGCAAACTTTTAGATTACATGCTCCAGGTCCTTTTACTCAGCGAGAAGCAAGGGAAACATGTGAGATTGGTGGATATACAATACCAGCCAAGGCCAAAATCCTAATTAATCATCATGCAATGGGGAGAGATCCAACAATCTGGAGTGATCCAAAATGCTTCCAACTAGAGAGATTTGAAGGTTCTTCTATTGACTTTAAAGGAAATCACTTCAAGTTAATTCTGTTTGGTGCAGGGAGGAGGATTTGTCCAGGCATATCATTTGCTACAGCAAATATTGAACTTGGACTTGTTCAAATGATGTACCATTTCAACTTCAAACTTCCAAACAGGAAGAAACTAGAAGACCTTGATATGAGCGAGATTTTTGGAATGACATGTAGAAGAAAGCAGAATCCACAGGTGATCACCTCCACTCATATTCCTCTTCAGAAGTAAGACCGTGTAAGGTTAATAAAAAAATTGGTATGGTGTACTTCACAGAACTATTTGTACTTAGTCCAACCTTATTACATTTATATCAGTTTTAGTGAAATGAAATGCAAAACTAAATCTTGTAAAGGCACACAATCTCAATAAAAACATTTCCTTTTTGTTCTGCTCAGCTATCATAATTGTCAGACCAGAAGTACTGGATGCGATCAAACAAGAGATGGAAAAGGATCTTGCCACTGATATATTACCATTTAATAATTCAAGCCTTTACCTTCTCTCATGATGATTGTTGAAGATGAACTGAAAGATACATGCCTTCAAAATCCTAAGTGCCAAGCACGTCTGATAATTTAGATCAGTAGGAGAACAGATGTGGAATCTTATTGAATACACTTTCTCATCCCAGGAACTTCGTCAATCTCAGCAAATATATCTTCTCATTGAAATAATGACCTCTAGGGTAGTATTTGGTAAATAATGTACAGATGAAGGTGCAGTAACGACTGTTCAAGCGATAATACTCAGTGGAGCCTTCATGTGTCTGATATTCTCTTCATTCAGATTACTAGCTTCCATTAGTGGAATAAAGCCTGAAGTATAGAGAATACACAACAGAATTAACAGAAGTCTCGATGATATCACGAAACCATCAATAAAAATTAAAAAGAAAAACAATAGCAACGGTTCAAAGCGCTGATAAAACAAAGAATAACATAAAAGAAATTGCACATGCATTTTCATAGAAGATGAACCAAATCTCTGCAGTTCCTCACTGTCATAGCCACAAATGAGAATACTGGATAAATAATGCTGTTTGATTTGCAAAGTTTAAGGTTCTATTAAAGTAGCAAAATGAAACAAAGTCAGTGCAAAAGAAACTCTAAACAAAATTCCTGTATGACTAACTTAAACTGAGAAAGATAAAGCCATGGCTCTCAAAACTGACTGATATCTCCTCTCCGGATGACCTTCCTAGATGCATAAAAAGGTATTGTAGATAATTTAACTTGTAGTTTGTTTATCATGTCACACAGGCCAAAAAAAAAGACTACATTAGAAGAAAACAAAATTATATGCACATGAGCGTAGACCTTCTCAGCAGAAAATAAAACAAAGAATTCAAATTGACGGAAATAAACTGTAATTTGACAAGAAACACAGATTGGAAAAATGTAAAACAAGATTTAAAAAAGAATTAAATACCAAGGTTTCCGTTTCTACCATTGATCATTATTTTTGTTATTTTACTTATTAAAGTAGAAATTAAGATCTAAAAGGCATAAAATTACAACTTTCTCATTTTATATTAAAAAATATAAAATTAAAAAATTAGAATTGAATTAATAAAATTAGAACTTTATTAATGGGATTAACAAATAACAAATATTAAAAAACTATAAAATTAAAAAATTAGAATCAAATTAATAAAATTAGAACTATTTTAGTGGAATTAACATATAACTAATATCATTATACTGGTACATAAGAAGTATGAGCTTGTAACAGTAACAAAAATATCAGGCAAAATCAAGGAAAAAGCATAAAAATACTTTTCATAAAAAAAGGATACAAATAAAAAAACTACAAAAGAAAAACATACAAAATAACAGACCAATACTGACTCTCTTGCGGCGAATGAGATTTAAGAGGATTATGTATCCAAAAACATAGGTGCAGAAATGGACATAAACTCCATGGCAAATAATCCACCTACAATAAATTTCTTGCAAAATTCCTTCTACATCTTATGTGTTGAACAACCAAAAATATACGATGAAAGATGAATAATTCTCTCCGTACAACTAAAAGAAGAAAAGTAGTATTCCAAAACAGAGCATATGTGCAAAGAGAAAAAAATAAGCATCACAATTAATAAAAATTTTAATCAAGATAAAAGCATCAGCAAGTTTTGGGTTTATTGAGAATGGATATAAAATATCTTACTCACTTGTACTACAGAAACTTGCTATAGAACAACATCCTTTGAGAAAATCATAAGTACAGCAAGTTAACAACTTTAAGAGTTATCTCCACTCTCTTCAACCCAATTCTCAGGTTGACAGTTGATAGTTTTGGCTTTGTCAAATCCTTCTGGAAGAAGGCCCCTAATTTCCATCTCATGTAATATCTTCTTTGCCAATTCATCTTTTCCAATCTGGCAAAGTCCACTGTAAAGCTTGGATAGGATAATTGAATCTGGTGCCATACATCTTTCGAGCATTTCCCGCAAGACTTGAGCTGCTCCATCAAAATCCTCATTCTTACAAAATGTAGATATCAGCATGTTGAAAGTATTTTTATTTGGAGGGTATCCACTCCTTATCATACTTTTATAGAGCTGAAAGGCACGATCAGAGTTCTTCCTCACACACTGCCCTGTGATAAGAGCAGAATAGGTTGAAGCATTTGGGACCAAGTTATCTTTATGAAGATCTTTAACCAGATAAGCAGCTTTCTTTGTCTTACCCTCCTTGCATAAACCCTGTATCAAGGCATTATAAGTCAGTATATCAACCTTAATTCCATTCTTCAACATCTCCTCATAGAGCCTGCCGCCCATCTCACTAGTGCCCCATTGACTATACCCATTTATCAAAGTATTATAAGTCACCGTATTGGGAGCTATATTCATGGTTTTCATCTCACTAAATATCCTATTTGCTTCATGTAACTTTCCTTTTTGGCAAAAACCGCAGATAAGTGTATTAAAAGTAATCACATCTGGTTGCATGCCATTCTTCTGCATCATGTTTTTAAGCTTCAAAGCCAAACTTAAAAGACCCTCATTACAATGCCCTGCAATCAGTGTATTATAAGATGCAACCAGAGGACTCAAACCCATACTTGCCATCTCCCTAAACACCTCAACCGCCTTTTCAAGCTTCCCCAACTTACAGAAAGCACCCATAACTATATTTAGAGAAAATATATTCGGTGAAATCCTACATCGCCGCATTTCTCGATAAAATCCCAAAGCAACATCAGCTCTTTTTAAATCAAGCAAAGAGCTCAGATACTTATTGCAGGACTCAATAGTAGGCAAAAATCCATAATTCCTCATTTGAGAAAAAGTGTCAGTTGCATTCCTGAACTTCTTCATATGAGCGTAAGTCTTAAATAATGAATCAAAAACACGCGGTGAAGAATCACACATTCTATACGAATATAAAATAGCTTCAAACAACCTACTAGGTAAATCCACCGAGCCCGAAACAATAATACCTCTCAAAATCGATTCTGCAGACTTAAATTTCCTATTTTTAGTCAAAATATGGAGGATTATTGAATGAGTTTCGAGGGTCTGTGAATTGGGTTTGCGGGATTGGACCCAAGTGAAAAACTCAAGTGAAAGAACATGATCTTTTTGAATCTTCAACAAAACGAGCTTAACTCTAAAAGGCGTCAAATGGGTTGACAAAGAACCAAGCTTTTCCCAATCAGCACGAATCAAATGACTGTAAACAATGTTAACAAAATCAAAGTCTTGACCTTTCGGCTCAGGGAGTGTTCTGTGAGGAATTGGAATAGGATTCCAATTCTTTTTCATTGAATTCCCAGAACTTGTGAGGTTTAAAAACACAGAGTTTTTCTCAAGAGTGTTAACCATAGTTGAAAATGGACGAAATGGGAAATTATTCATGCTGTTCAAGAATGTAAATATGAAACCAATTGCCCTTTTTTCTTTCCAGAGCAAGACAGCAAGTGAAACTGTGTTGCAGCGAAGGCGATTGTTACTAAAGGAGAGAGTTGAAAGCGCCAACCTTTGATAAAGAGACTCCAATTTCAGCTGTTTTGGCGGCAGCACTGTTCACCATAGGTCACCGGGATCACGGAGCTCCAGACATCGGCCTTTTCACCGCTTCAAGCTGGCAAGGCGCGATTGGGCCTATTGTTAGGTGGGCTATTTGAGTTGGGCACTTGGTACAGGGGGTGTATTACTAGTTTCCAATTTCATGTTAATTGACTTTTTCGCCCCTCATCAAAACATGTTCACTTCGTTGACAACTGGTGCCTGCTTACAGGACTGCAATTTCTCAGGCGAGGTGGGCTATCAATTAATTATTATTATTTTTATTTATCCTTGATCATACCGCTTAAATTTTTGCTTAACAGTGTCTGGGGTTGCCGTCGAAATTCCATACTTTCAGAGAAACACATGGAAACTGATGCGCACTGTCCAAAAAAAGAAAAATACTATATATTATGTTGAAGATGTTTTCATTAAACTATTATTGAAGATAAGATCTTACCAGCAACACTATTTGTCTTGTCCAAAATCGACCGCAGGTTTTCAATCTTTCTTGACTTGCAATTATTTTTGAATGATCTAGTTGATTACCCTGTAGCGAAACTGCAACTCGGTGAGCTTGTTGCTGTCGTCGTTTCATCACCTGAAGCAGCCGAGGAGGTCTTCAAGATGAAAGAGATCAGCTTCGCCCAGAGGCCTGAAAGTTATGCTGTTGAAATAATGACATACAATTATTCCAGCATGTTTTGCTCTCCCTGTACTGATTACTGGAGAAACCTGAGGAAGATTTGTGTCTTGGAGCTGTTGAGTAATAGTCGGGTGCAGTCATTCAGACTGATAAGAGAAGAATAGGCTCGGAAACTTGTTGAATTCATTTCCTTAAATGAGGGGCGTAACATAATCTCTGTGACAAGACTTTCTGCATGACTACTGATGTTATTTCTCGGGCAGCATTTGGTGATAAGTGCAGAGATCAACGTAAATTTACTTCACTTGTTGAGGAGATATTACCTCTCGCTGCAGGTTTTTGCCCTTCCTTCCTTTGAATTTCTTGGTTTCATATCAGGGCTGAAGTCAAAAGTTATGAAAATTCATGAGAAAATGGACAGGATTCTGGAAGTTATTATTGCAGAGCATGAGAAGAAAAATTTGACTGTGCTAGTACTGAAAACGTTGGAGCTGATGAAGATGATCTGCTGGAAACACTTCTGAAAACTGCGGAGTCAGATGACAAGTTTTGTCTGACTATTATTCAAGTTAAAGCTGAGATTTAGGACATTTTCTTTGCCGCGAGTGAGACTTCAGCAACATCAATGGAATGGGCAATGTCAGAGTTACGAAGAAAGCACAAGAAGAAATAAGACAAGCGTGCAAAGGTAAAAGCAAAATTGTAGAAGCAGACATCCGAAAATTAGATTATTTAAAAGCAGTTACAAGGAAACTTTCAGATTACATCCTTCAGCTCCATTAAACACAAGAATAGGAACAGAAAAAATGCAAGATTAGTGGATACACAGTACCAGCTAAGGCCAAAATCATCGTTAACAATAATGCAATGGGGAGAGATCCAGCAATCTGGAGTGATCCTGAAAGCTTTAAACCAGAAGATTTGAAGGTTCTTCCGTCAACTTTAAAGGCAATCACTTTGAATTGCTGCCATTTGGAGGAGGAAGGAGGATTTGTCCAGGGATATCCTTTGCTACTGCCATTATTGAACTTGGGCTTGCTCAGATATTGTACCACTTTGATTGAAAACTTCCAAATGGGATAAGACTTGATGATCTTGATATGTCTGAGAAATATAGAGTGACTGCTAGAAGAAAGGAGAATCTGCAGTGATAGCTACTAGTATTCCTTTCCGGGTTGCAATAAATGAGTAATACTATTTCGTTTTTGTCCTAAATCTTTCATCTGAGTGGTGTATCAAATGATGTAGATCTGTGTTGAATGATAGAATGATATAGATAAGTGATGTAACATTAACAACTTACCTTACTAATACATTGAAACGTAATATTGATAACTTTTCTTCCCAATTTTGCACACATTCTTTCAGTGCATTATATTACAGTATGTCAGTATCCATGGAAATTATTTGGCATAAAGCTAGGTTTTGGGTCCTTTAGGAGAAGTGAGAAAATAATTTCATTGGCCCAATTAAGTCCTTTTGTCTTTGGAAAGCTAAGCCGAAAAGAAAGTTGAAAATAGAGGTGAAGCTTAATAGAAACAACTGTTTGTATGGCAAGGCAGATCTCAAACCTCATGTCGCAGATTATAAGTAAAAGCATGAGTACCTGAGATGATCAAACTTTGAGTGTAAGATCAAAAACAACCACAGCAAGGCATGAAATCTCGAATTCATAATTGCTTAGTTAACTTAAATTTGCTGTTGAGCAGGAAGTAATGATATGACATTGATGCTCCCGGACTGCTTAAATAAGAGGCAAGTATACCAAGCTAGCCATGCATGAAGCATGGGAGACTAGAAAAGAACTCTTATTAGCGTTAGTCCATGCCCCATGTATCTCCAAACTTCGGCTCTAATGTATCCACGTGATGCCACTAGAATTGTCTTGCCATCAGTTCGAGGGTAGAACAAAATATTAACCACACATTCCTATAGTCGCAGACATGTGATAAGATTCTTGAAAACATAAAGAAATTCAAATCATTTCCATTGGATTCTAATCAGAGCAGCCAACTAGTTTCTTCTTTTAAGTCTTTTCCCCAATTCTTATGTTTAGAACTTTCCACTTACTTGGAAAAGTCTTTTTGCATTTGCCTTCCCTTGAGCAAATCATTCAATCGTAAAGCATTATCTTTGTGAGGTGACCAGCAGTGAGTGTGAGAGAGGAAAATAGATGCGAATTGTCCCAATTGAAAACAAATTTATGTTCAAATCGTTGGACTTGCAATGGCAAAATAATATAGGTTGTCGAGTCTTAATTAAGCTTTCATCTTTCCAACTTTTCCTTGTCCGAAAGCGGAGCTGCCTATAAATGCATCTCAATTAACCTACCATTGTTGCCAAGCAAAACAAAATCCTAAATTTTGTGTTAAATAAAGACGTTATGGGATTGTCTTTTTGTTTCCTCACGTTAATGCCCTTAGTCTTTTTTCGCATTCACCGTTTCATATTACGAATGCTCACTCAAGTTCTTCTATGCAGCCACTCTGCCATGACAACGAGCGCTCTGTCTTGTTGCAATTCAAGGAAAGCCTTGTCATCAATAAGTCTGCTTCTACTGATCCTTCTGCTCGTCCCAGGTTTGCGTCCTGGAAGCTGGAGAAAAATAATAGCGACTGCTGCCTGTGGAAGGGTGTCGAGTGCAATGACGACACTGGTCATGTGATCAAGCTTGACCTCAGTAGCAATTTTCTCTATGGCTCTGTCATCTCTAGTAATAGCCTCTTCCATCTTGTTCATCTTCAATCGCTGAGCCTCGCTGATAATAACTTCATTCATTCTGAAGTCCCTTCTGGAATCAAGAATCTTTCGAGGTTAACACGTCTAAATCTCTCTCACTCCGCCATTTCTGGTCACATACCCTCAGAGTTCTCACAGCTTTCCATGTTGGAGAAACTTGATCTGCATAATAATTATTTGACAGGAACAGTTCCTTCCTCAGTTGATAACCTCACAAAGCTTTCCATCCTATACCTTTCTTCTAATAATTTTTTCGGTATGTTGCCAATTTCCGTTGGAAATCTTGTGGTTTGGAAGTACTTGATATTTCCAGCCGCAATCTCTCGGGTCAGTTCCCATCTTCCCTCAATAATCTTACCGAGCTCAAATGCCTGGAATTTTCTGAGAGCAGTTTCTCGCCCCAACATTCCAGTTCATATTCGTGGATAGCCAATCACACCAAACTTGCTTTGTTAGGCTTCACGGATACCAACTTATTTGGCGAAATTCCCTCTTGGCTCGTGAACTTAACTTGGTCTATGATCTCAACCAGGCAACCTGTCCAATCTCAGATCGGCTTGTGAACCTCAACCAGTTAGACAATTTTCTAGTTCATGTCTAATCAACTGACAGGTCATTTTCAAATCGGTTTCGTCCAATCAACTGCAAGGCCCGATTCCTAGCTGTATCTCTGAACTCAAGGATCTTGAATACCTTGACCTTCATTCAAATAAGCTAAGTGGCACAGTGGAGATAGCTACGCTTCTTTCTGAACTCAAAAGCCTACTAGTGTTATTTCTCTCGCAGACCAATTTGTCGTTGCTCACGAGAAACACTGTTAACATTGATCTTCTGAATAAATTTCAGTTTCTAGGATTAGCCTCATGCAGCCTGGAGGAGTTCCCGAATTCTCTGCACAACCAGGATTAGTTGGAGTTTCTGGATCTTTCTGACAACAAGATACCTGCAAAATGCCAGGATAGTTGTTGAATGTAAGTAAAGGAAATTTGGAATTCATGAACCTTTCCTACAACCTTAAAACAGGGTGTAATCAACAACTCATTGTTCTTCCATGGACTCGTCTTCTCACTTTAGACCTTTGGTCTAATAAACTGCTAGGGCCACTCCCAATTCCGTTAGTTTCCGCCATTCACTATCTGCTCTCAAACCTGACAGGCGAACTTTCTATAGCAATATGTAACCTGAACAATCTTCGTGTTCTTGATTTGTCACACAATGACTTAAGTGGTGTACTTCCAGTCGTCTCCTATCGATATTAAATGTGCAAAGTAACAAATTTCACGGAAGCATTCCAGAAATCTTCATGAATGCAACAAATCTGAGGATGATTGATTTGAGCCGCAATTTATTGCTAGGGAGAATTCCGAGATCATTGGCCAATTGTACAGTGCTAGAATTTCTTGATCTCGGAAATAACCAAATCACTGATATTTTCCCTTCTTGGTTAGGAACTCTTCCATAGCTGAAGGTTCTAATGTTACAATCCAACAAATTTCGTGGGGTAATAAGAGAACCTGAAACATATTTTGAGTTTCCCAAACTGCGCATCATTGACCTCTCTCACAACAGATTTTCAGAAAAGCCTCCATCAAAATACTTCCAGTTCTGGAATGCCATTGCAAGTCAGCTAACATATATGCAAGATCAACCATGGCAAAGTTTAAGTTACATTTTACCCAGTAGTAGTTCAGACACTTTTGATTACTCGTTGAGATATATTTATGATTACTCTATTACAATGAGTAACAAAGGAATGGAGATGTATTACGGAAAGGTCTCAAACACTCTCACAGGCATCATTCTCTCCAGCAACAATCTCTAATTTGACGGGGCTTAACAGTCTAAACCTTTCCAACAACAATCTCCTCGGTCGCATCCCAGTACTTGAACAATCTGAAAGTGCTGGAATCATTGGACCAGTCTTTCTGGGGAGATTCCTCAACGACTAGCAGAGCTCACATCCCTGGAAGTGTTTGATGTTTCGAGTAACAATCTCACAGGATCGATACCACAAGGAAAACAATTTAATACATTCGAGAATATCTCTTTCGACGGCAATCCAAGACTACGTGGAAAACCTTTTGTCAAGAAAATGTGAAAATTCCGGACCACTCCAGAAGAAGATCAAGGTTCGGAGTCTCCATTTGAATTTGGTACGCGAGTGGATTAGTAACCGGTTTGGCTCTTGGGCACATCTTCTGCGCAAGAAAACAAGAATGGCGTGCAAAGACTTTTTACTGCAATGAAAAACTGTTGAAGGAAGAGACTTAAAGAATCCGTAGTGTTTTAACAGAACAGGTTAAAGAATGCAAACCAAACGACGACGTGTAAGCGTATTAATTGTTTTGGAATAGTAACATCTGGGTCTCTCTGTCTTATTTGGTATACTACATAGATCCCTGAATCAGTGAATCTTGTTAAACTGACTGACTGACTGACTGACATATCCAGTAATGTGAAAAAGGATTTTAATTGTTAATGTGAATTCTAGCAATATGGGTACAAATCACCTTTAAGCTTTTAACTTAAGTCGAATTAGAAGTTTCCTCATAAAAAGTAGTCCAAAAAACAATGAACAAAATTGGCAACAAAACCCTAATCTCCCTCGAAAGGATAACACAGAGATTAAAGAAATTACAAACTCTCTCACAGATTCCATGTTACTTCACTTGAAGCTACGAGAGCAGTTAGCCAAGACTGTAATTTCATTTCAATATTGTTTTCTTTTTCTGGGTCCTTTCTGTTCACCTTTTATCTCCTTGTTTGTTTGTCTCTTCACAAAATTTTCCACCCCTCTCATGATTTCTGTACGCGTGTATGCATGTATGTATTCAATCAAACATACACAAGAAAATTGGTGAAACAGTGAAAAAAAAACTTATATTCCGTGAAAAGTTGACCTGTTAGTTGGTGTCGCATACTGTACAAAAAGCAAACTACAGATGAAAATGGATGGGGGAGTCAGTAAAAATGTAAAATTCATTGCCAACTGTTTTACAAGGTTTCTTCTTGTAATCTTGCAATTATCAAATTCTTCACAGCAGGAGAATAGACAAGAGTACTGAATGTGTCCAAGAAATACAAGTCCAACACAATAAAACACAACTCTCTCTCTCTCTCTCTCCACATGAAAAGCTAAGCTAGGTCTTCATAAATTAATATATTTGTGAGGTAGCTAGTCATCTAATGTCAATTTCAAACCCTCATCTTGATGACGTTATTCTGCATATAAGTATGTATATTATATGCTTTCTGTCTCAAAGGTGTTGGGTGTTTCCTTTCTCAGCCAAAATCCAACACCCTTCGGACAGCCAAACAAGTTGCGTCTGCCTTAGCATACCCACTATCTAATTCATTTCATGTGTTCTTCTAACTATTCGGTTGGTGTTCATTTCCTCAATTTACATTATCATCGTCAATAATGCACGTGTTGTACAATTTCATTTAGTTCTGGTCTCCCAATTAAATCCATTAAAGTTCAGACATACTTAGTTAAACAGTTTCATTATCAAATGGTTTGTCGGAGATTATAGTCAAAACTTGGTTAATTTCATTCGATGAGAGAGATTAGAGCACGTCTCAAAAGCAATTTATAACGTTATAGAGAGCTAGCCTCGATAGAAGAAATGGTCCACAAATGGTCCACGGCCTACTAAAGCAATGCGTACACAAACACGAAATAGACTGGCCATCTGTGCATGCATATGGCTGGCCAAGTGGCCGCTAAATTCAACGCTCAGAATTCAATTCACAGCTTTCACTATTCACAGCGGCCCTAAACCGAAGAAAGTCTTGAAACATGCGAACAACCAGAAGAATAAAAACAACAAAAACAACAACCAACAAATCTCCTCAACCCCAGAACAAAAAATATATATGTATATTCAAAACATTGGTTCCAGTTATTTTCTTTGGATGTTTTTCTTTGGCACTTTCTCCTCTCCCCTCGATACCGCCACACTTTCCCACTTTTCTTTCTAGAGTATTTGACTCTCTTCTTAACACACAGATGGATTTGAGTCTCTCTTGATCGCCATGCATGCAAATATAAATACCCATCACCCTTTTTTGATATCTTTGCAGTCTCATTACAAGTAAAACACAAATCTTTTATTTTATTTTCTTCTGTCATTGCTTTCTTTCTTTCTTTCTCCATGGTGCAAGATAAAGAGAAGAGGCACAAGTTCTTCATCAACGACCACGTAGATATTCTCGTAGAAATTCTTAAAAGACTGGACGGTCGTTCTCTCTGCGTCGCCGCCTGCGTCTGTCGGCTCTGGTGCACTTTAGCCCGGAACGATTCTCTCTGGGAAGAACTCTGCTTCCGTCACGTGTCGGCTCCTCCTTCGCCTTCCAGTGTACGTCCCGTCGTCGTCGCTCTCGGAGGATATAAAAGGCTGTACATGGTTTGTCTGCGCCCGGTTCTGAGTCGACTTGCTGAGATGACGAATCACCGAGGCAAGAGAACGTGGACGCGGGATGAGCTGCAGCTCTCGCTTTCTTTGTTTTGCGTTGATTATTACGAAAGGCTCGGCGTGGATGACAGACTCGACGAATGTGATGCCTCCACGTCATCTCTAATGTTCCTCTGCAAGCCCGTAAACGTCTGATTTGTTGACTTTTTTTTTCAAATAAATATTTTTTCATTTATGAGTTTGGCTCCATCAATTTATTACATTTATTATTAGTAAAGAAATAAAATAAGCTGGTAATTTTCATTATTATTTTGATTGCATTTTATTACATTTATTAGTTAAAATAAATAAATTATAAATATTTATATATTAATTTATTCAATTAAATATATTTTTTAAAAAAAGAAAAAGGGAAAGTGGGGTGGGGGGGGACCTCTAAGGAATACATGTAAATTGGAAGTAAATGACACATAGAAAACATAGCTGGCTAATTTGTTTTCTGAGAGTGAAAGTTCAAAAGTGCTTCTACTATTCAATAAATGCCTCTGCTTTTGCTTTTGCTTAAAAGAAAATTATTATTTAATTTTTATTTTTCATTTGTCTTTATATGTAGGGGCAAGAATATCCTTTGTCTCCTACCACTTCTACTAAGCAACTACCCACCCAGTAGTAAATTGGTAATTTAATAGAATTTATTACCAATTCATCTAAAAATTGACAAAATTGATATACATATTATTAATAATAATGAAGACAAAATTCGAATGATAAAAAGAAAAAGACAAATTCCACCACCCCACTGGGAGCTAGACTAGAACTAAAAGGCAAGCCTTTGGGGACAACATTTGGGCCCCATAATCACCCAAATTACATATAAATTTGGACCCATTTTTTTGGTTTAACTTTTGATTTAAGAAAATGGGTTTGATGGTGTTAAAATAGAGAGAAACGGGCCTCAAGTTTGCAAATGAGGTGGTCCAATTCCAAATAATAAGGAAGGTACAAATCTCAACAAACTAAAGGCACTATGTCTATATCTACAATACAATGGTTCATTTCACATATGAACCAATTGGCATGAAATTCCACAAATGCAATTCAAGAACACTAAACTACCCAAATGCCATAGCGTGGTTATGAGCCAACCTAGACGGAAGTATGTGTGTTTCAAATTTAATTGATCAAGTTATGTCTTTTTTTTTCCCGAGCGGACCGACTTGGTTCGGTTTTATCGCATTTAATTACCTACATTCTTTAATTATATTATAATTTATAACAATCAATGAAGGTAACAATATATAAAGTAAATAATAAATAATTTAAGTTATATATATATATATAATGATGAAAATAATTATTGTTAATTTTGAAAAATAAAACCATTATCCTTTGCCCATTTCCACTTCTACCCACCACCAAACTACACAGCCCTAAAAGGTACCTGGTTTTGATAATTAATTCCAATTATTGTATTTGAAAAAAATGTAAAAATGACAGCGCACATTGGCGTAAAATACCATCCCCGCCTTTACTACTATTAACTCCGTTTGCTTCTGCTATGAAAATTATCATTTTTATTATTTATTATTATTATTATTATTATTAATTTTTCCTCTCATTTTCGAATCGGCGATGGACGGAATCTCAGATTACTCGCCGGCGATTGACCGTCTTCTTGGAAGTCAAATGTTTTTTTAACCGAAATCCCCTAATTTCTGTGCTCTCCACTTTGCTGTAATAGTTCATGGATTTTTTTTAAGTACTGCACTGATTTTCACAATTAGCTCACGAATCTTGATTTGCACGAGCTTAAAGGGACACATGGCGATGTGGGTGTAGCTTCAATTCCATTTCTGCTCAAACCTCAGTAAGTGTTTTTTTATTCAATGTTAGTGCAAGGCTTAATTTTTAATTTGTAGTGGAAGGCTGGAAGTTTAAGATTTTATAATTGATTTTTTGGGTATTTTGCGATTTTGATACGTGGATGAGGGTGCGTTTATTTTGTAGTGTTTGGTTCAGTAAGATTTGGCCTTGGTTTGGGAGTTTTTAGCTGAAGTTGTGATCTTGAGTGATAATTATGAAACTGGTGAGTGTTTGGTAGCTGAGAAAACGGAGGAAAATGAAGTTGAAAGCTCAACATTTATGTTGTGTTTAAGACAAGGAATAGGTCCACTGTAGCAATTGATTGTATTATGGCGACTTCAGTTGATGACCTTTTTTTTTAAATCTTTTCATGCGCTAAATGATTGAAATATTTATGCTTTCAATTGCTTCCTCTGGTATGTGAATATCAAACAGATCTCAGGTTTAAAGCACCTTCCAATTATTATCAGTCATGTCAATCCTACTTTTTGAAAGTACTGTGACTTGGTCAAATTTAGGTTTTCGTGAAGAAAATGTTGAAGCTTTATACCGAGAAAGACTTGGAGCTAAACATTATCTCACTAAATATTTGCAGACAAGAAAATGGAGTTATGCACGAGAATTGGATTTATTAGGTTAGGAATGCCTGGTTGGTCATAGCCTTTGAAAATTTTGGTTTTAAAGTTGTTTGAATTTCTTCATGGAGGCTAACATAGGGGAGGCACTTAGAGCAAAAGAAATTGCGGAGAAGCGATTTGCAGAGAAAGACTTTGCAGGCGCGAAGAATTATGCTTTAAAGGCTAAAACATTGTGTCCAGAGCTTGAGGGTATAGCTCAAATGGTTGCCACATTCGAAGTTTATTTTGCCTCTGAAATTAAATGTAATGGGGAAATTGATTATTATTCTGTTCTTGGGTTGAAGCCTTCTGCAAATAAAGAGGCGATGAAGAAACAGTACAAGAAGATGGCCGTGCTGCTCCACCCTGATAAGAACAAATGTGTGGGAGCTGATGGAGCGTTCAAGCTTGTTTCTGAGGCATGGACACTGTTATCAGATAGCGTGAAGAGAAGCTCCTATGATCTCAAGAGAAATAAACAGGTGACATCTGCAGTTGTTCAAACCAATTTATCTTCCATATATACTTCTGGGATTACAGGATTTAACAATTGCCCCAATTCGGCGATTTCTCATACTAGACTTGATACTTTCTGGACTGTTTGCACCTCTTGTAAAGTTCAGTATGAGTATCTCCGGAAGTACGTGAACAAGAGGCTTTCGTGTAAAAACTGCCGAGGAACATTTATTGCTGTGGAAACTGGGACTGTCCCAGTGAATGGTTCCTTTCCTTATACCCCTTGGTCATATGTGTCTGCTAATGGTTATGGAAGTCATGGATGTGTTCCGACTAATGCTACAATTATTACCGGGAGCGGAATTGCAGGATTTCATTCTGGACATGGTTATGAGTATGTTTCAAATGTATCATTTCAGTATAGCTCAATTTCTGGAACTTCTACCGGCATTGTCAGTCCTAATGGATTATCTGCAACAACCACTGATGCTATTTATCACGTTAATGGAAGCATTAATGTTGCAGGATCCCAGGTTAAAGGGGGCTCCAATGGAAAACATTCTATTTCTGGTTTTAATGAACCTCCGGGATCTAAGGCTGGTAGACCTGACAAGAGAAGGAAGGTGGTTGTGGAACCCAATTCTAGAACTGGGCCTGAAGGAAGGGGATTGAAATCTGGTTCTGATGTCAACTCTGCTAACGGTAGCATCAATAATGGGCACGATCCCAAACTTTCCCGCCCAGCTGAAGTCCCAAATAAACTTTGCACAATTGCACCAACATTTGATGCTAGAAAGTTGTTGATTGACAAGGCAAGAACAGAAATTCGGAAGAAATTGGAAGAGATTAGGTTGGCTGCAGAAGTTGCCACAAGATTTGAAGAATATGCTAAGTCAAAGACTGATGCTGGGCAATCTGGGGAGGCATCTAAACGAGCAGATTTGGTTGTTATTGGTAATAAATCTGAACCAAATACAACTGGACCACTTGCTATAACAGTTCCTGATCCCGATTTCCATGATTTTGACAAAGATAGATCAGAGGAATGCTTCAAGCCAAAACAAATATGGGCTATATATGACGAAGATGATGGAATGCCTCGCTTGTATTGTCTAATCCGCCGGATCATCTCGACTAAACCTTTTCAGATTCTCATAACCTACTTGGGCTCCAAAACAGATAGCGAATTTGGTTCTGTGAATTGGGTGGATTGTGGGTTTACGAAATCTTGTGGACACTTCAGGGCTTTTAATTCCGATGTTATTGACCAAGTCAACATTTTCTCTCATCTTCTGAGAGGAGAAAAAACTGGCAGGGGAGGTTGTGTACGGATATTTCCCAAAAGCGGAGAGATATGGGCTGTTTACCGTAACTGGTCACCAAGCTGGAATCGATCAACCCCAGATGACTTGAGGCACCAGTACGAGATGGTGGAGGTTCTTGATGATTACTCTGAGAAGCTTGGAGTTTGCGTCACTCCACTTGTCAAGTTGTCCGGTTTTAAGACAGTATATCAGTCAAAAACGGGTAAGAATGCTGTTAGATGGATTCCCAGAAGAGAAATGTTGCGATTTTCACATCCGGTACCGTCTTTTCTACTTAAAGGAGAAGCAACTAATTTGCCGGACAAGTGTTGGGATTTGGACCCAGCAGCAACTCCAGACGAGCTGCTTCATGCTGTATCAGAGACAAGGGTCGCATAAACCTAGTTTGGCAGAAAAGCTAAAACTAGTATAAACTTCTTCCCTTTTTTTTATTTTTTTAAATCATTCTTATAAAAGAAAATATAGGAAGAATGTGCAACGTTTAACACTTGGGTTATAGGCCAATGCATGCAACATTAACTCCAGACGATTTTAGAGGTGCAACGTTCACCAAAGCATTTACTGTCTAGCTTCTGAACTATTGGCTGCTTGTTTACTCATATAGCCTTTGGTCTGTCCAAGGGAAGTGTAACATCAACATAGGGGTCAGCATCAGATGGGGAAACTTTTCAGTGTATTCTGCTCTAGGATTCTGTAGTAAGAAATCTTGACACTGCTTGCACAAACTCCGTAAAAAAACAAAAAATAAACCCACGTTTTTTGTTTCTTTTCCTTTCTGCCGATGAATTAAAACCGGTTGCACCGGTTTAGAAGAGTTTTCCTTTCGGTTAGTGGCACAACTTTATGCCTATGCGGGGTATGCAGATAGGAGGTTGTTCAATACTCTGTTTAAACATTGAAACAGAAAAACACCAGTCACTCCTGGCAGTGGAAATGATGGAAGGTGGGGTCTAGATCTTGCTGCCTGCAACTCTAGACTGGCAATGTCCGTACGGGTAGTATTTGATGTCCTCGTCATAAACGTTGAGTTTAGATGACTCTGTCATAACACTGTGCTTTTTAAAGGAAGGCTCCTTAAATGTATGCCCTGCAACACATGTTTACATACTAGTAATTAATTAATGTATTTGACACCAAGACTACTGTCCCCCCTGTTTCGAAACTACCATTGCAGTGACGCTTGAAGCCTTTTCTCCAATGCCAGCAGAATCTCATTTTATGTTTCTATATGGTAGAGCATTTGAGATTATAATACTGTAACTTTCAGTACGCAAGTGAATGACTGGGGCTAAAATCGTCATGTACAAAAAAAAACTGTTTTTGGGTTGGATAACGAAAATGGAAATGGGCCATTCATTCCTGCTGAAAGATGCTCCTTTCTTTCAATATTAATCTTGCTGGGGATACAACAATACCCCGTATACTAATCATCAATCTTAGCCGTACAAAGCAAACTCCATAAACATATAAATCATAAAAGTCACTGTTCAGTAATCCTAATGGAACAGTATGGCAATATTTGGGGTCCATAAATCTTGAACAGAATCACAATCAGGTCCACACATCTTCATCAATCACTGCACATCAATTTCAATCCCACTTTTAGAACATGCAATTCTGACCTCACCCTTCCTCTCATAAAGTCGATCCTTGTTATTGATCACAGCAATCACTACTTAATAACAACTACAATAAAATGGAGTTGTCAAGGTTGCTTTTACTCCTAAAAAACAAATAATGCAATGCAAGAACCACACAACAAACCACGATTATGCACCTTTATTTCCGAAATTAAAGGGTAGACAGATTCGTCCCAGATGTTTTGCATTTTCTCTGTGTGAATTGGTAACATGGAATAAGTAGAAACATTTGAAGTATGTACCAAGTTAAAAGCTCTATAAAAAAGAGATTATTAGCATTTGTATCCGAACGTTGCAGAGACCTCTACACTTCAATCTTCTCCTCTGCACCCTCGCTACGTTTTTCTTTTCTTTTTGTGCTTCCTTTCTTCTGCTACTAGAGTAGACTATTTTACATTCTCTACTAGAAACCGGCAGCACACCGGGGAAATCTTTGTGAATACATAAATTAATTAGGGAATATAGTAGGAAAAAAGAAAGAAAGAAGGAAGACCTCTTGCATATTAGCTTTCTGTATCATCCTTCTCCACCAAGTCTAGCACGAAGTATAACTTCTACTGTCCTCTCTCCTTCATTTTATCAGCACTCTACTGCTGACTGATTGGTCTGAGTGTTTGTGTTTAAAAGTTGAAGAAAAAATATGGGGCTGATTCTGTATTATACTCATGAAAATACTCTTTGAGCTCAGTCTTCTACCTCTATAGTTACTATTCTGTGTCTGAAAATCTCTATATAACTGTTGAAATGCCGCTTCCTATGACGGACGCAAATGGGCTCTCAGGAAGATTGAGTCCTCCTTGGCTGTTGCAAATGGTTTTAGAACACAAACCAAAAACTTATTAAAATATTAAAATGTGGAAGATGCAGTCATGCTTTGTGCTTGAGAACACTTGTGGGAGGACAAAAAGTTAGGCTGCATTTTGAT
Organism: Xylocarpus granatum; assembly: GCA_019650275.1. Taxonomy (NCBI): domain Eukaryota; kingdom Viridiplantae; phylum Streptophyta; class Magnoliopsida; order Sapindales; family Meliaceae; genus Xylocarpus; species Xylocarpus granatum. Next base: position 708,497 of record BNST01002429.1, on the reverse strand, counting down.
TCCTGATAAGTGGGAGGCGCACTAATGGGCAAGGTATCAAAACTTTTACATATTCTCAATGATTGAAAGTAATTCTAATAAAAGACTACAGATAGTATATGAAAACATACCCATCTTGATCATTGTGGTGGGTACTTATATGCCTCATTTTGTCCTCACTGGTGGAGCCATTGTTGAGAACATCCAACAAATAATTGAAACGCTCTGCAGAAGGGAACTCCGCTTGCTCTGCATGGGCTAGATGGTTGCATACAGTGGAATTATATCAGTCGGCCAATACAGATAAAGGAAAACTTGAAGAGGCAATGATTAAAAAAGATGATAGAAAATTAACCTTCTGAAAGCTTCAACTCATCCATTGTGTAGTCAAAATACGAGTAATGGTTCATTGGTTTAGGTGCTAATTGCATCTTGGAGAGATGCCTTCTCTCAAGTTCAAGTACTTGTTCCTGTTCCTCCAAGAGCTGCTGCTTTCTAAGTAATCTCGAATTATCACAAACCCTTGGCACTGACAAGAGAATACACAATTAAAATATATTAAACACAAGGAAGATATGACGATAATTGAAAGCATGAACAACAAGAGGAAAGATACACTGATACGAAGGTTTTACTCACTCAAGTGAAGATCAGAATCTCCATCTGTGAAGTGTGGACTACAAAACATGGGGTACTGCACTTTTTCTGTATACTTCCTGCACATGAAAGTATTTTATTTTAAAACTGAATTATGGGATACAACATAAAGGTTGAAATACAATTACACTTATGAAAAATTTCTATTTCAATTCTTAGTCCTAAATTAGAGAAAAGGGTATAATTGCTGCTTCTACCACACAATTTTTAAATGCTTTTGGTTTAATTTCTAAAAAGACTACTCTCATCTTTTGCAGTAGGGAAGCTTTGTTAGTGCAAAATTTTCAAAGTAACGGCCCTACGTCACATGCATCACCACCAACTATGAAGATGAATAAAAAGAGTTAAAGTTGGCGATTAAAGACCGAAACAGCATGACTATAATCATTAAAAGAGATGCTTCTATAGCCAGAAATGGTTTTTCAAATCCCATAATTGCTACGGGTCCCCTTAATCCATAGGAATATCAAGCCATAATTATTTGTATAAAAAGGTAAAATGAATTTAGATACATAGGATACAGGAAAATCCAAAGTTTTAGAATCTAATCACAATGCAATATCATAAAACAACACTAGTTTGTCTTACCTGTCAACAAGCCTGGACTTTTCCCTGTAAGGTTTCACCAGAACTCGAGCCCCACACACAAAATGAGGATTCCCCTTGGCCAAAATTTGCTTAACAGTCTCAGCGAAAACAAAAGAGACAAACCCAAACATCCTCTTCTGTTGGCAAGGAATCCTAACATCTTGAACAGGTCCGAATTTGCTACAAATTGAAGTACCAACAGAATATAGAAATTAAGAACCAAGAAAACAAGTCTAAAATATTTAATTCCCCAACAAAAGGTACAAGGATAATATCAATACCTGAAGTAGCTGGAAACATCTTGCTCTGTAAATGTACTTTCTGCTGGGAAGGTAAGATAAATTTGCCGGGAACCAGCCACAATTCCACCAGGATCACTTCTTTCACCAATATACTCCAAGTACTTTGGTACATCTTCTGCCAAAATGACCGAGTGCTGCCCATGAGGCCTGTAACTCAAATACAACAATACCAATCAGAATTCAACAGATTATAGTGTAAATTTAAGATTCAAGAAAACATTAAAATTTACATGTTGTACCTGTCAATGAGGCGAATGCTATTCTTCAATCGAGCAAGAAGCTTGGTCAGACTATAACCAGCCTTGCCGTGTCTCTGGCTCTCCGTGAGGTACCCTTCAGCCTGAAGGGTCTGCCCATACTTCTCATAATACATCATCGGCAACGAGGCGATTGATACCGGAGACCCTCTTCTTAGTTTAAGAAGCTCGACGAGTTCCATTTCAAGCTTTTCGAGAGACCCGGTTGAGAACATATGGTCTTCGTTTCGTATCTCATTTGAATTAGGACTAAAAATCTGAGAAAAGCTCTCGGGCATTTGATGGCCATGGAAATACCTACAGTTGTTTCCGTGCTTACAGAAGCCCTTACTAAAGTAATGGCAAACCTTAACAGGAAACTCCGGCAAGCTCGGAGACCTTCGGCTGGTTCTAGCGCCCAAGGCAGGTTCTGGATGGAAGTAGTTGCTTGAAAAATCCGAGTTAACAGAATTAATATAATCTAGCTGATCTTCCAACGTCAAGAATGGCATCTGATTTTGAAGACGATAATCATCAGCAACCAAATCCGGGTACGCTGGGCGGAAGAACTCTATTTTGTTGACCTGTTGTTGCTGATCAGCAGTCACTTGCGAATCCCAGAAAGGACTGGTATCTCTCATAGTCCCCGGGGATGAAACTGGTCGGGTTGAAGCAGGGGGAAAAGGTGCGAACGGTAAAGGTAGCTCAGCAACCGATGCTGTGTTGACCTGAGATGGTGAGATTGGAGGACAAACTGTAGGCTTGCCCAAGCCAAGTTTCAATTTTGCTTCGTTGATCAAACAATGAATCGCATGATCAGGACTAAATGCCAACCGAATCATATCGCGCTCACCATGGTCTTGTAAAAGAAGATAACCAATAATCTTGGACACATTTTCAGGCTCTAGTTTCTGTATTCTATTGTAGACAGCCTTAGTAGACTCTGTAAAATCCATTTCTGATCCTCAAACCCTGCAAATTCCAGAAAACAAGCGCAAGTCAAGACTTCAATTCTGAACAAATTCTTTAATTGTAGATCTGACGGAGAAAAAGGTAAAAAAGAACAAGAACAGACATGAAAACAGAACAGAGCTGATTATTGCAAGGAGATGATCATAATATTGCTAGTTATATTTACATCAAAATCAACGACTATAATTAGCAGCACAATTGGATAAGCCTACAAACAGCAACTTTACAGCCACAAAAGGTAAAACAAAAAAAAATCCAGACAATATGATTAAAAATGGAAAAGTTGACAGCAAAACAAGAACTAAATATAACAAAAACAAAAGCTGGAAAAATAATTTCCCAGTTAAAGAACAGCAACATCAGCAGGATATACATACCATTAACAAAAAAATGAAAAAGGAATTTAACGAAACTGACTCCTTTTTCTTCACCAAATATATGTATATGTCACTGTTAGAGACAATAATTCTGTTCCTTTCTATATTAAAATTCAGAAATTAAACGCGAAATGGTGTTCATGATTGGATTAGAAGAACTTATATAGCAGGAATTTTCTTTGCATGGAAAAATAATAAATAAATAGAAATGACAGCAAGTAACACAGTCCAGCCTCAAAACAGATGTTCTTCTCCTTTTCAACCAAAATAAACCATCCAAATTGTTTTTTATTAAAAAAAAATTCTCACGAGGAAATCATCCATTATCAAGACATAAAAGTCAAACTCAAAGTTTGAGTAAATTCAATACTTAATCAAACGAAAATGTAAATACAGAGAAAATGGCCAAACGTGGAGAAGCAGAGGATTAAAGAGAAACGTTCGTCCAAAATCAGATTTTTACAGAAGAATGACCACACAAAATGAAGCATGAGCAACAAAAAAGGCAAAGTTACATACGAATAAGAAGAAACATACAAGCAGTGCCACGCAGGAAATATTTTTCAAAATTTAATCGAAGTTCGGAAACATTTCTTAAAAATACAGAGAGGAAACAATCATTTAAGAAAAGCGAAACTCGCTGTAGTCGTATCCAGAAACTAAAACCAGAGTTGGTCTGGAGAAATATCCGAAATCCAGAAACCTGCTTTCCTCAACAACTCTGAAGCAAGAAAACAAAGTTAAAAAGAAGAACCAAGGCTTTGTAGTAGCCATTTTCGAAAGCAAAGATCTAAAATAGCCACCAAATCTAGCACACACTTGTGAAGATCAAGTAACAGAGTTAAACAAACCAATCCAAGGCCTCAAATTCTTTCAGGCCATTGTTGATTGCTCACTTTGTTTCCTGTTTCTGTTTCTCTCTCCTCTCTACTATTCTTAGGCAAAATGACAGAAAGGATAGCTTTAAAGGGCGCCTTGTCTTTAGTTCAAATCGAACACAGCAATACATGGTTGTCTTTCTGCCTCTCTGCCTTCGAAGATCTCACACGAATACTCTTTACTTCCCGTCTCTCACTCTCTCTTATCTTAATTTCTTCCTTTTTCTTTTTAATTATTATTAATTTTCTTTTGTACTTTGCAAATGTTTTCTTCTTCTCCTAAATAAATTAACAATTCGTCGTATATTTTTACAGCTTGTATCTGTCGTTACACGAAATTTCGGGAATTTATTGATTATTCGCCTGGATTTCCGAAACAGTCTGTTTTAGATAATGACATCCCTGCCCTCCTCTTCTTGTTCTAAGGACGCTTACATATTTACCGTTTGATCGAACATGGGCCCGCAGAGAACTGAAAATTGTAGCCTAGATGTCACACATGCAACGAAGATTGGACGGTCGTGATTGATTCTTAAGCGTTTTCTGCTGGTGGTGTTAGTTTAGTGTTGCAGTATCATCTGTGATGTATCTAAGACTCCGCATGTTTGCCGCGTGCCATTTCCACATCGAATTTACAGTTTTGTTTTTCGTCCACTTAGACGGCACTACTGTCGCCCGGTTTGAAGTGGGACCCGCATCATCCACAATGATCCTGTGGGTCCACTTTTTAAAGTCCCCAGTTCGCTTCTCCGTGATTGGTGCGTCAAGATTTGCTGTTTAATTGAAAAAAAAATAATAATTAAATAAGTAAAAAGGTTGAATTGAAAAATAGGGAAAACAGCGAGGGTATAAGTGGTGGCGACCGGTTCAACGGGCGGAAAAAGTGTGGAGAAAGGAGTTACCGTCAACGGCAGACGGAGCGGTGAATGATGCGGCGAATCTATTGTTGATTTACAAGGAGGAGAAGTTGGGCTCTGCGTTAGAACAGGGAACTTTAACTAGGACACGTGGCGAAGTCTCGAGTTTTGAAGCCATTAGAATGTTGTACTCGTATGTAGACAAAAAATGCAAGACACAAAAAACAATAGTAATTGACAAAAATTGTGTTATCTTGTACCATCGCATCATTTCCATTTCATTAATCATTATTATCAAGTAGTAATTATGATTGATTAACAACTCAAATTGTAATTAAAATAACAATTAAATTATAGGAAGCTGACGTTGCATGGTTTTATTGTTGTATTACATTAATATAAATCCTGAGCTCATCCATTTCCAAGCATTAAAAATAAGTCTACAATGATGATTGTCATGCCAATGACGCGTACAGCGTGCTACTGAGTGTTCGTATAAATAATTAATTGATTACACAATCGAGTTTAGTGATCGGTGAACGACCTGATTATACTTGGGAAGCGATCAACACATGCAATACGACATCGTTTTATCTTTTACTACGTACCCAAGACAAAACAAATAACAATAAAATAAAATGCACACAGACAATCATCAACATGTGGTCCAGGGCAAAAGAAAACAAAGGTGGAAGCGTGCCCGAGGCAGAGGATTTTTTTTTGGCTTGCTTATCTTCGCCAGCGATCGCATCTATCTTACTTGAGGGCGGTGATTTGACGTTTTTATTGGGTCTACAATAAGGTCCAGTGGGTGACGGCTTGGGGACCCGACCTTATCAGAAATGTTACTGGCTGAGAAACATCAGACAAGCTTCCTGCCTTCCCTAATTTTTCAGAATCAACGACGCCGTTTTATAAACTATGGAAGATTCTGCTATGGGGCATGCCGATCTTTCATTTGGGCTGCGTATAATTTTATTCCATTCAGGCCCGGCTCATTTTGAAATGGACCCTCTGTTGTAGCAACCACAAATTTGACCGAATCATAGAACATTAGCACGTTGAGAAAACTGGCCGTGGGTCTGCGCCTTTTGTTCTGCCGGATACGACATCGTTTGTTTGCTTAAGATGTTAATTTTAGTTCATTTCCTGCTAAAACGCTCACGGAGAAGTCGAGCAACCGAGAAACGACGTCTACAAAATTATTCTTACGTGAGAGGGGGAGAGAGGAAACGATTGCAACTCTCGATTTAGCGCTAAAGCACAGACCATCCGATCGGGGACTGGAGGAAGCAAGAACCGTCTGATCACGAGAAGAAGAAATGTACCAGTGGAGGAAATTTGAGTTCTTCGAGGAGAAATACGGAGGGAAGGGAACGATCCCGGAGTGAGTGAGTGGAGAAATCACATGCTGCTCGAGTGGTAGAGGAAAGGTTGTGATCGGCTGCGACGATGGTACTGTCAGTCTCCTCGATCGTGGCCTCAAGTTCAATTTTGGCTTCCGAGCACACTCCTCGTCTGTTCTTTTCCTCCAGCGGCTCAAGGTTTGTCTTTCTGTTCATTTTTTGTTTTTGCTTCTTTTCGGAAAGATTTTTAGTTCTGTTTGGTTGAGAAGAAAGTGAGAAAAGAAAATCAAGCACAGGAGTTGAAATTGAATTATCCGGAAATACAGATTGAGATTATTTTTCTGCTTGATTGCTAAGAAAATGTCGATAGAAGTATTTTTCTTTCTGTTTTTCAGATTTTGGAATGGGGTTTTAACTTGGATTCGAACTTTGTATGGGAGAAGCGTAATTGTCATATTTTTTTATATCCTTATAGATTGATGTCATTTATTTATTTTTTCCCAAATAACGAAACAGCAACCTAACTTTTTGATAACTGTTGGAGAAGATGAACAAATTTCCCCGCAGCAATCACCCGCGTGTCTTAAGGTTTTTGACCTTGATAAAATGGAGCCGGAGGGAACCAGCTCAACAAGTCCTGATTGCATTGGAATTTTGAGAATATTTACTAATCAGTTTCCCAAATCTAAGGTAGCACACTTTTCAATAGCTTTTTGATTCTTTCATGTAATGTCGTGTGTAAATTTGTTTGGCTCAATTGAAATATGAGATGCCTGACATTGTTATTTTGCTTGTTGATATTTTGAAAACTGTGATCTGGTGCAGATAACTTCATTTCTAGTACTAGAGGAAGCTCCACCAATACTACTTATAGCTATTGGTTTAGATAATGGTTTCGTTTATTGCATTAAAGGGGATATTGCACGGGAGCGTATTACGCATTTCAAGCTTCAGGTGGATAATATTTCAGACAAAAGCCAGTGCTCTGTCATGGGTTTAGGGTTCAAAGTGGATGGTCAAGCTGTTCAATTGTTTGCTGTAACTCCAAATTCAGTGAGTTTGTGCAGTTTGCACAACCAACCACCGAGGCGGCAATTTCTAGATAACATTGGAAGCAGTGCCAACAGTGTTACTATGAGTGATCGCTCAGTATGAAGTTCTGAAAGTCTTTCATTTTTGTGCTATCATGTTCCTCAAAAAACTGTATTTATTCTGTTTTAATAAGCTGACAGTTCTTTTTTCCTGTCTGGTGAACAGGAGTTGATAATTGGTAGACAAGAGGCTGTGTATTTTTATGAAGTTGATGGGCGTGGTCCTTGTTGGGCTTTTGAAGGAGAGAAGAAGCTTCTTGGATGGTTTCGTGGATACCTTTTGTGTCATTGCTGATCAAAGAAATGGCAAGAATATTTTCAATGTCTATGACCTAAAGAATCGTTTGATAGCCCAAAGTCTAGTGGTTAAAGAAATTTCTCACATGCTTTGTGAATGGGGTAACATAATACTTTTAATGACTGACAAATCTGTTTTGTGTATTGGGGAGAAGGATATGGAGAGCAAGTTAGAAATGCTTTTTAAGAAAAACCTTTATATGGTAGCTATAAATCTTGTGCAGAGCCAGCAAGCTGATGCTGCTGCAACTGATGAAGTTCTAAGGAAGTATGGGGATCATCTATATGGCAAACAAGATTATGATGAGGCAATGGCACAGTACATTCTCACCATTAGTTACCTTGAACCTTCATATGTAATACAGAAGTTTCTTGATGCACAAAGGATCTACAACCTTACTAATTACTTAGAGAAGTTACATGAAAAGGGGCTTGCTTCCAAAGATCATACGACTCTTTTGTTAAACTGCTACACCAAATTGAAGGATGTTGAAAAGTTGAACCTGTTTATTAAAAGTGGGGGTGGGGTTGCGGAACATAAGTTTGATGTTGAGACTGCTATAAGGGCCTGCCGCGCTGCCAATTACCACAAGCATGCCATGTATGTTGCTAAGAAAGCAGGGAAGCATGAATTATACTTAAAGATATAACTGGAGGACCTTGGCAGATATGATGAAGCTTTGCCCTATATTTCAAGCCTTTATCCCAAATCTAGCTGGGTTGACTGTGAAAGAGTATGGTAAGATTCTCATAGAGCCCAAGCCAGTCGAGACAATTGACATTCTCATAAGGCTCTGTACTGAGGATGGGGAATCAACCAAAAGAGGAACTTCAAGCAGCATGTAAATTTCCATGTTGCCTTCTCCTGTTGATTTTCTCAACAGTTTCATCCATCATCCACAGTCCCTTAGGGATTTTCTTGAAAGATATACTAATAAGGTGAAAGACTCACCTCTCAAGTAGAAATTCATAACACTATCTTGGAGTTGTATCTGTCCAATGACTTGAACTTTCCATCAATCTCACAAGAGAATAATGGGGTGAATCATAGATTTAGAGTGGGATCAGGGATGCCAAAAGCTGAATCCAATGGAAAATTAACTGCTGATGTTAAAGATATAAACAAGTGGAAGGATAGTTCGGAAAGGCTTGAGAAGGGGCTATGCTTGCTTAAGACTGCATGGCCTTTTGACCTCGAACATCCTCTTTATGATGTTGATCTTGCTATAATTCCTTGTGAAATGAATGCGTTTAAAGAAGGGCTTTTGTATTTGTATGAGAAGATGAAACTTTATAAAGAGGTGATTGCTTGCTACATGCAGGCCCATGACCATGCAGGACTGATTGCTTGCTGCAAAAGGCTGGGGTATTCAGGCAAAGGAGGGAATCCTTCTCTTTGGGCAGATCTGCTGAAATATTTTGGTGAACTTGGAGAAGATTGCTTCAAAGAAGTCAAGGAACTTTTGACTTATATTGAAAGGGATGACATCTTGCCTCCTATTATTGTTCTCCAGACACTGTCAAGGAATCCCTGTCTCACACTCTCTGTCATAAAAGATTATATTGCTATGAATTTGGAACAGGAATCAAAGCTAATTGAAGAGGACCGGTGAGCAATGGAGAAGTATGAGTTTGATGCTTACTTATTCTGCATTGTTTCATAGGTTTTTTTTTCTTTAATTTTTTGACATCCTAATTCTTAAATTTCATCCACCTATTTCAAGGATTTCAATTTAATCCATCTCATTTCCTTGTGATGGCTAATCAGATGGATTGGTTGCAATAATTTTTATATGGACCAACTTTTCAAATGTAAATTCAGTTGTGGAGAAAAAGAATTGCAATATTGTTACAAGTAATGATTGGCTGGCAAAATTTAGGGTTTCTTGGTCTTGCTGCTGCGTTGTTTCTTTCAAACAGTCTGCCTTCAAAACAAACTCTGTGTTGCATTTTTGCAATAAATTCTGAGAATCATGAAAGCCGAATGTATCAATTTGTTGAAAACTTTTCGTTAAAAAACTTGTTTTCTGTTACATCAAACTACCTTTAGAGCATTCTTTACTGAGTTTAGAGTGGATATTGTGCAGTAAGGCATGACGGCTATGAGGAAAGAAATTCAAGATCTTATGACAAATGCCACAATCTTTCAGCTTAGCAAGTGCACTGCTTGCACTTTCACCCTTGATCTCCCTGCTGTATACTTCATATGTATGCACTCATTCCATCAACATTGCTTTGGAGATAATGAAAAAGAATGCCCGGAGTGTGCTCCTGAATACAGAGCTGTTATGGTCATGAAGAGAGGTTTGGTGCAGAATTCCAAAGATCAAGACTGGTTTTCCAGCAAGTGAAGAGTTCAAAGGATGGGTTTTCTGTGATTGCCAAGTATTATGGCAAGGGGGTCATCGGCAAAACTAGTAATGGCTCTCTTAGATCGGGAAGCACATGTTCTGGCAGTGTCTTCTGAGGTTTACCGATTGTTTATTAAGCTTTTGTCTCTTTTGTTCATTGCCTTATGAACTGCGTGTTATATGGAGAACCAAAGCAATTTTGGGTCGGAATAGAGTGACTGTGAGGTTCTCTCACCTTTAAAGGGCAATGGCATGGTTATGGATTAGTCAGATCAAGCTGTGATTTACCCTCTCGAGGTGAAAAGAGAAAATATCGAGCGAAGGGTCTCAGAGCTTATTATGTGTGTGCTCTTTCAGAGTTGAATTCTGCATACATTTTCCCCTAAGGAAATTATTGGAAACATATGGGGGATATCAATAGTTGAAAATGACAGGTTAGATCTCTTGGTGTGCAATTCCTTGATTTTCTTTGTGTGTGTCAATTGCTACAAGTGCTCTATTCCTTCTCTGGCAAATAGAATGTTGGAGCATTTATTCAAATGTTGAAAAATGTTTTTGGGCATGGTTTTGCAGTCCTGTGATCCTGTTAAATGTGACACAGCTGTTATTGCTTTGTAATTATCATCAAACTTTGCATTTTTAGTACTGTAAGTTTCTAGCTAATTGACATAAGATTACGCAATGTTTGTGAGTTTTGAGATCATCACCATGTGAACTGGTTTAATTTCCATTTCTGAATGGAAAATTAAAAAAAAATCTTATACCCAACACCACACGATTGGGGTTAGAATTTTCTCAGAAAGTTGTGCAACAAGTATTCCTTTCATGTAGCTGAATTTTGCTTGTTCAATTATTTCATTACATTGCAAGTTGGATCAGAAATAATGACAGTGTCTTAGAATGTCTTTTTCTTTAGAGAGGTTTTCTCGAGTTCCGAGGTTCAGAGACTGGTAGAACCTCTAGTCTCAAAGGAGGATTACCTCAGTCAAGTCCATGATCCCCTAATGATATGGTAAGCCAAGATAACTGCTACATTTCTGATTGTATACATACATTGGTAGTGATATTCATACCTATAATGTTGATGGAAGTATTAGCTAAATGAGAATTGGCTGTGCTTGGATGGCATGATATTTGTTTGTTTGCTGAGTTTTTTAGGATGATATTTTTCATGTGTTGGACCTACTAAATGATTCCCCGCTTTACCTACTGCTTTTTGTATGTGTTCCATGTCCATATACATTCCGAGAATCTGGATTTATGATTTAAAAAACTTTTGTCTGTAAGTGCTTGTACGAGTATGTTTTGGCTTGAAGGAGATAGTTTGGTATATCAGAATATTTAGCTTGGTACATCTCCTTGGACCATAAGATTATATTCTGCAACTTTTTGTTTCAGAAAATAACACCTTGGTTAACCTCTGAGGTGGACTCTTAGGTTTTATTCGTGGTGAATGATGAACACTGAAGTTAAAATAAAATATATATGTATATATTTATATAAGTTAATGTCTTTGGAATCTAGAACAAGATGAGTAAAATCTCAGAGTATTTTGCTTACCTATTACAATATCATTCATTATTATTATTATTATTTTGTTATTGTTGTTGATGTTGTTGTTGTTGTTGGGTGGGGCATCCCTCATTAGCCAAGCAGATAACTATAAAGATCATATTGCAAGTTTTATATCAATTTTCATCACTTTTACACTTTAAAAGCCCGGCTTTTTCATTTTTGTTATAGAAGAAGGAAGACACCAAATCAAATCATGCTTTGTCTTTGTCTTCCATGTGGGTTGTCTAATCATGAACTTCGTATGTGGTCCATTGAAATTGATGACTATTAATCCAGTTATCTACTTGGTAGTTTAGCCAATAAGTCCAATAATCCTCGATTATTAATCTCTAATCTCTCAACTAATTTCAGGCTCTACTTGCGACAGGGGTAATTTCAATTGGGCTTGAGTTTAAAGTAGAAAATATTTTCCAGAAATATTTTACTTTTTATCCATTCACGACTTCAGTCGTGTTAAGTGAAAGTGAACAGTTTGTATGTGGTCCTGGATATATTTATATATATATATATATATATATATATAGGGAGAGAGAGAGAGAGAGAGTGATAAATTCATAATATGGAACGGAAGAGTCGCTAACGAGCACATGCCGCACATGCCCCTTTCACATTCACGGTCGGCAGCATTAAGGAAAGTCTAATACCGTGATCAAAGCCCCTCACCCCTCCCCAATCAACACCGTCAAATTATTTCGATACAACAGTGCGGTTGATTTTGTGGACCCCACTGGTTACATCATAATCTTCTTGTTGCCGGACACGGTTGGCCCGCGCCATATTTTAGGATCGGTATGTGTGCCCATGTGAATAAGTCATTTTCCAATCTAGCTATTATTATTATTATTATTTTGTTATGTATATTTTCTAATAAAAAGGATGCAGCATTTAATTGCTCCTTTTTTTATTAATTAATTAAAAATATTTTTTTTTAAAAAAAGTAATTTTTAATTTAATAATATTAAAATAAATTTATAATTTTAAATTAATTAAAAAAATAAAATAAGTAAAACTGGGGCCACTAGCCCGGCCCAGCCCCCACATAATGTAAATATTATAATATGGAGCGTGGGCAAGTAAACCCAAACGCAAACGGCCAAACCTGCTGGGAGTGAGTTGAGCATTTTCACAAACACTTCCTCTGTTCTCTTTATCACAATTTTTTTGTTCCCCAAATCTCAAATTTCAAATGTAGGAATACAACGCACCTATCAATTTCTAAATCTTCTTCTTCTTCTTGTACGGTCAGTTTCTACAATTTCTCTCTCTCCTTCATTTATATAATATATAAATAAAAATATATATATATATATATATATATTTTTTTATAGAAGAGTTGATAATAATTTTGGATCCATAACTGTCACTATAACGAAGTCCTTTGTGATTCCGCACTTTCCGATTCTATGCAAGAGTTTTTTTTTAAAATTTATGTTTGGTTCTAAATGGTAGGTTAAGTTTTCTTGGAGTGAGTTTTAGTTTTTCTAAAGAATGAGCAAAGAAAAGCCGCCTGAGCCTCTTGATTTCTTCATCTGGACTGTTGAGGTAAATTCCTTTCTCTTTTAATTCTTGTTCTATTTATTTGTTTTCATGTTGTTGGATCTTCTGTTGTTCAATTAGATCTCGATTGATTCTGTTCGTTTGTCCGATCATTTTTCTGAATTGGGAAATATCATTTGTACAATAGGGGTGCGTTGTTTTGACTGAACTGCAAGTTTTGAATCGAATTAATGAATTCAGTATTGATTGAAGAGGGGAATTTTTATCTGAGGGAAAAAGAAATTGGTTTCACGTGGGATCGTCCCTAGGTTCTTTACAAGAGTTATTGAATCTTACTACCCTAAATAGACCGGTTAGCAAGCAAGGGATTTGGGGCATGATACTGAAGAGTGTTTGTTTAGTAAAGCTTATTTTTGTTGGTTCCGTTGGAAATGACAGCTCTTGTATTGGTTGATGATTTGTGCCTTTCGGTATCAATAGTCTTTGAAGTATTGTGACATGGATTTAATGCCTCATCCATAGTTTGAATCGGGATGCTGCTTAATAATTTTTGTTGTTTTCAAGTTATGAGCATGGGTTTCTGTTATAGTTATTTGTTTTGGATTCTTAAGCTGTGGTTTGAATTGTTGGATGCCCAATGAAGGGGTTCATTAAGAATTCTCATCTTACACTGTTTCAATGGATAAGATTTTCTTTTTTGTGAGGCTATAAAACTGGAAAAGTAAAATGGATAGTTATGTCAAATTATTTATTTTATTGTTAGATATCGATTTGGGCCTAAGTTCAGTTTAACAGTGCGCCTTTTGCTACCATATGTACTGTGAATTTCAAATCAGATATCAATGTTATCCTTGAGTAGTCATTATCACATGTTATCTATGTTTCATTTGAAGGATGAGGGAGAGAGAGAGTATTGCATGCCTGGGAGGGAAGTTTGGCATTGCATTGAGGCATATAATAACAACTTCAAGGAGATTCTATTCAAAGGAGATGGTTGTGGTGATGGGATGGTTCTGAATCTTCTGTAAATGTACTTGATTTAGCAAATAGGAGGACATTTGTTAACAGTAATTTAAGATTCTTTAAGGCGCTTGTTGATCTGAATGCGGGCACAGAACCAACCTAAGATACCATGTGTTTTGCAACAAGATAAATCAAGGATATCTGGAGTTGATCAAGGATATCTGGATTTGCCTGCTTGGAAACAGGTTATCCTCAGAGACAGAAATAGATAATTTTTTTCTCTGTTTGATTGGAGTTATTTCTGTGTTTATAGTATAAATTTTGTGTTTTACCAATGATAAAACAAAACTGTGATTTGCCTCATTGACGAGTCTCTGAGTATTAAGCATTTACAGGAATTGATTATTAAATTTACAATAAGGAGTGGTTAGCAGCATGTGATTTGAAAGCAAGCTTTCTAAGCTTGAAATAATTTAAACAAGCAGTGCTAATGGGAATGATCTTCAAGACCTAATTTTTTGAAATAAGTTAAACTAATATGGTGTTGCGTTTTATTGTTGCAAATACTGATATATTGACATAATGGAAGAAAGTAATAAATATAGATATTTTGTCTAATTACATGCCTCCTTTATTCACTCTCTTTATTCTTTCAGGATGTTGGCTTGTGGTTGGAAGAAATAAATCTGGGTGGTTATCGACAAATTTTCAAGGAGAATGGTGTCAATGGAGAATATCTGGAGGGCATGTCCATGTTCACTACTGAACAAATTCTTCGGTTTATAAGGCGGTGCCATATGAAGTGGGGAGACTTCATCACATTGTGTAAGGAACTCAGACGAATAAAAGGTCTGTCTGTCTCTCTCTCTCTCTCTCACACACACACACTTGTGTAAAATTCTCTCTTTTCTCTATTTTCTTGTGTAAAAGGTTTTGGCCAATCATTCATGTGAAGTTGATATTGTGTTTAAGAAAATTTGTTCAATTGATTTACATGAATATTGAAACTAACAGAGATTTTTCTTTTTATTGTTAGTGTTAATATCATTGTCTTATAGATTTTATTTCCATGTGTCATGTGCAAGCACTATGAGGGCCTCTGAGCTGAATTATTGAAATATGATATCAGTATCACCTTCTTCTTCACGCTAAAAGGGATTGCACCTTTTTTTAGTTCACATAGTACAACATAGGGAATAAGTAACTGACTGCACATTCTTAAGGAAAAAAAAACACTTGCATTATGCATTTTAAAATTGTCTTGGCAAACATGTCAAATTCTGTTTGGGAAGTGTGTTTTTGTGCTTTCTTCCTCTCATGTATTGCGCGTAATGATTTGCATTGTGGAGAATGATACTCCCCTTCTGCACTCTTTGGGTTTTCTGAACTGACTGGGCTGAAAACATGTGGAACCAATCTTCATCATTGTTGCATTTGAATCTGGAACAGTAGATTTAAACAAAAGGTTCTGAAGACCTCCTTGACTACCATTGTTGCTGCTGCAAAATATGTTAGAAGCTTTATTGATAATTTTTTGTTTCAAGAAAAGGGAGGCACAAGAAGGTTTAGTTGTCTTAACTTCATTTCTAAATCTACTGTTTGTTGTTTGTAAAATGATGCTTTAGACACTTGAGCCATTGGATCAAATGACAAAAGCGTAGTTGATGAAAAGACGGTCCTTATTGCACAAAATGAAGACTGGATTAATATGACGTTAGGGAGTGCTGTGGTATTAATAAAGGAGACTTGCTGTATGTTTCAAATTTTATGCTGATGTTTGTACCATAAGAAAAACTATATTTTTGTGCATCTCACTTGATCAATTTGTTGATTTAGTTTTAATAATACATATGTGCATTAAATAGGGAGCTGTTCTTTTGTTTCATATTGTATTCTGAGCTTTAAATCATGATCCCTGAAACCAAATATACATTGTGTAGTTGCATGTCTAAAAGGGGAGCAAAAAGTTCGCCGGCCTTGGTGGGCTCCCGCTTGCCTCTCGGTGGTCTTTGTCAAGGTGTCAAGGCGCAATAGACAGTCGCGAGTTGTTTCCTTGAAGCTGGAACCATGAATACAAAATCTGCCTTTTATGTGTATGTATATCTAGTTTTGTTCTTGTTTAGGATCAGGTTAGGAAACAACCAGCTCAATGTTCTTAAATCTGGCAAGGCATCTCTGGTGGGTTACGTACACAAAGCTGTTTTCTATAATTTGGTTTTCTGTTTGTCTTTAAAATCTTGTGAGCAAAATACAATTCTATGTCATATAAAGAAATGACAATAGTTTGGATCAAGTGGGAAAGGAGTTCACCTCCAGAGAGCTGGTCATAGTTTGTACGCCCACCCCCGTTAAATTTTATGCCTTTTCGCAGCTTCGGAAATGAAATCACGATGCGGGAGCAGAAGAAGATTGAAAAAGTTAATGCATTAAAAGAATAAATAATATAAAATGGAGCAATGTTAGTCATTCTATTCTGTAACCAAGGGGCTGCGTTTAATCTCTCTTCATTTTCTAATCGAACGGCGCCGATCGGATTAAGTTCATTACTGTGACTCACAGCACAGCCACAGGAGGATCCTAGCTCTCTTTCTCTGTGCCCATTTAAAATTTCGTCTCACACTTCACTGTCGCTCCTTCTTCATCCTTCTCCCTGTCGAAAACGTATAAACCCTAGACCTCAAAAGCGAACAGAAAGAAGAATAAAAAATAATAAATTAGTGAAGGTAAGAGAAAATGTTCTCCCCTGGAACAAAGAGGAGCGAATTTGATCCGGCTGAAAGAGCGAAATCAAGTTGATTCACATACGCCGGTAACTCCACTTGCCGAGAATCGAAAGTCGCAATACGACGATCCTTGGATTCCCAATCGTCCCACTACTGGCACTCCCGCTCCTTGGGCTCCTCGCTTACCTGTTCTAGCCGGGTTCTTCTTTTCACATTCTATCTACATAGACACGAATCCATGGTTCATGTGTTTGAACTGCTAGATTGGTCTCGTTTTTAACTAATTTCGCTTGTGCTACTTAATTTACTGCTGTTATGTTGACGGTAAATTAAAGTTTGATTATTTGTGATACATTGTTCCTAGAATTCCGCCAGCTGGAAAAAGAGAGAAACGAAATGAGATAGGTTCCGGAAAGCCTGTATTTGTTGGAGAGTTTCCCCGAGTGGTTCGAGACGAGCAAACAAGCATTCTTCGGAAACATATTCACGGTCAGTACAATTATCTCGAGTAATAAGTCTATCTCTGTTACAATTACTTGTGAGGAAGTTGATTACAAATTTTTGTAAGTTCTTTGCCAGGTGATGCATGTATATCTGGTGGAATCGAGGAGGAAACTTGTCTTTCGTGGATTATCTGCGAAGGCAGACTCTTTATTTGGAATTACTTATCGTCTGCAGCCTTGAACAAATGCATTGTTCTTGAAATTCCTTCAAATGTTTCGGAATACGTAGATACTGGAAAAAATTCTTATCATGGTAGCGGTTGGTTTCTGAGTGTTGTTAGTTGGGATAGTACCTCAAGGCCAACAAATAAAGCTGTACAACATTTCAACTCTGCTGGAATTGTATTATGTAACCAGAAAACTAGAGCTGTTGGCTACTGGTCCAATATTTGTGAAAGTGAAAATACTCCAGTTACCAGTGTTGCATCCATAGAGGTGACTTCTTCGCCTGCTGATGGGAAGACTACACCAAAGGGTCAGTGGCATGGCAAAGGGGTCAGAAATGGTTTGGTTGGATCGAGTTCTTTTCACTCTTTGATTGCTTCTGCAGTTCCTGATATGCAACAGTCCTGTGTGTCGATAGCATGTAGTTCTAGTGGTGAGTTTTGGCAGTTTTACTGCAGCCCTACTGGTATCCGCCGTAACCAAGTGTATCATGAGTTAGCGGGTATATTGACCCAAAGTGGCGATAGTGGTCCACTTCCGGGGAGCAAGGGGTATCCAAGGTCACTAACATGGGGTTATTCACTCTCTTCTAGTAAGGATCTTAATCGGCAGTTCTTTTTGCTCACTGACCATGAGATACAGTGTTTTGATATTAAACTGTGCCCTGATTTTAGTGTGGCAAAGCTCTGGTCTCATGAAATTGTTGGCACTGATGGTGATTTGGGTATAAAGGAGGATTTAGCTGGTCAGAAGCGAATCTGGCCTCTGGATATGTAGGTAGACCATAATGGTAAAGTGCTTAAAATTCTTATTGCCACTTTCTGTAAGGACAATGTTAGCAGTTCAAGTTACACCCAATATTCTCTACTGACCATGCAATATAAATCTGGGATAAACATCTATTCTGGTGATTGTGATAGGGTTTTAGAGAAAAAAGCTCCTATCCAAGTGATAATCCCAAAAGCAAGAGTAGAAGATGAGGACTTCTCATTCTCCATGAGGCTTTGTGTTGGGGGAAAGCCTTCTGGATCAGCAATCATACTTTCTGGTGATGGAATGGCCACAGTTGCTCATTATTATAGAAATTCTGCTTGCCTTTATCAGCTTGACCTGCCTTGTGATGCTGGAAAAGTTCTTGATGCGTCAGTTCTCCCTTCATCAGATGATGGTGAAGATGGTGCATCGGTTGTATTTTCTGAGAAAGCAGGAATATGGGCAATACCAGAAAAGGCTGTTGAACTTGGTGGAGTTGAACCACCTGAGCGAAGTTCGTTGTGCAAGGAAGCTCAAATGAAGGATCTGCCCAGGATGAGAGAAGAAACCTTACATTTGCAAGTAATGTAGCTCCTATAAGAGTTACCTCTGATGTAGGGTATGCTGGAGAGACAAAAGGCTGTTATGAGTGGGATTGTACGTTGAGCTGCCCAAGATGAAGAATCAGAAGTTTTACTTGGTCATCTTTTCCATGATTTTCTGTTATCTGGGCCAGTTGATGGTTCACTTGAAAGGCTTCAAAAGTGTGGTGCATTTGAAAGGGATGGAGAAACGAGCGTTTTTGCCCGGACTAGCAAATCTATTGTTGACACTTCGGCTAAACACTGGACAACAACTAGAGGTGCTGAGATTTTATCTATGATGTCCAGTCAACTCAAGGATAAGCGTCAGAAGCATGAAAAATTTCTGCAGTTTCTAGCTTTATCCAAGTGCCATGAGGAGTTATGTTATATACAGAGTATGATCTGCTGCCATTGAACTTTCATCATATTCAGCTTGAATTGCTATTTTTTTCTCTTGCTGTTCATAAAAATGCAGAAGGGGAAAAATACCTTGTCAAGCCTAACTTTTTGCTTTTCTGTTACCAGGACATTCTTTACAAATTATCTTGGATCATGGTGAAAAACTTGCTGGAATAATTCAACTCAGGGAACTCAATAGTATTATAAGCCAGAGCCGTACAGTTGGGGTTGTTTCCCCATATTCTCATTCAGAGATTCAAATTTCAGGTGACCTTCGGCATCTTATTCAACTAGTTGGTGAGAGAGGCCGGTGTCATACTGTTTTGCTAATGGACAGAGATGAGCTTTGGTAGGACTGTGATATCTTTGTCTACGCTTCTTCGAAGTGTGAACACACAAGCACGTGGTAGAAAAATCAACCCTCGTATGTAATAAGGGGGATGTAGTTGTTAGTTACGGCTTTTGCTTGTTTGGTTGATGGACTCAAGTCGACGCCACTCACCCATGTCGCCAATTCAGACATCGTTACCTATAATTTGGTAGTTTTAACATTAAATACAGAGTTAAGCTGGGCTTCGTTACGTCACTAAATCAGACGTCATGGGTTCATTCATCCGAATGTTCTTGTTTTGCTCTTATCACCTCACGCGGTAATGCCATGCGGACGGTCGTACGGCTAATTTCTGGAAAAGCTGCTGGGCATCTTCTAGTCTTATGGCACCACAATGCAAAGATAAGCAGGCCGAGCTTTTCTCATATTAATTTCTTGGTAACTTCAAGTGTTCTTCTAGTTACAACACTCTCTCTCTCTCTCTCTCTCTATATATATATATATATATATCTCATATTAATTTCTTGGTAACTTCAAGTGTTCTTCTAGTTACTACATTCTCTCTCTCTCTCTCTCTCTCTCTCTCTCTCTCTCTATATATATATATATATATATATATATATACATATGCATCTTCTCATCTCTTCTCTGCTTCACAAAAGAGGAAAGCCTTTCTATCTATCCATGTGAAAGGCTTCTTCTCATCCCTACCGGTTTATATTTGCTTCACCTTAAATAAAGAGAGGCAAGCTGAGGGATAAGAAGAACTTTGAATCTCTTGATATCTTGTAGTTTGTCTTGGACATTTGCAGCCTACCAATCAAACAAAAACCCATTCTGGCATTCTCTTTTGATTCTGGGTTTGTCGGCTTTGGAAGTTGCTTCTGTTTCTGCTTTGTCTTTTTTACTCCCTTCTCAACCGAAAACATTTATGAAAAACATGTTTCACACAAATGCCACCCATCAAAGTTGTGACAGTGATGGCAATACTCTTGGTGCTGGCTTGCTCATCACCTCCTCCACCACCACAAGCACCGCCGGCTCCTCCTCCTCGTCCTCGTCTGGAAAATATGCCCGTCTCTGGCGGCGGGGCATAACTATTGGGGTTTTCATTTCTCTCAAGAAAACAGGTTACTTTCCCGGAGAAGATTTGTCGCCATCCCCAACATCTTCATCGCCACTTTTAACTCAAGACAACGACTCAAATTCAAAGCAGCAGGAATCCTCAAACAATGACAACCCTGTACACGAAAATGTCTTCATCAACATTGTCACAAGAGCCTCCAACAGTTTTTCCAGCAAATCTTTGGAGGATCGAGGAACTTCAACTCCATGTTATGACCCTGTGCTGCCCCCCGTTGAGCAAGCACTTGATAGAAACTTGTCCACACAATCCCAACATGTCATCGAAATTCAATCTGAGAATGAGGAGGAAGAAGAAACTAGTGAAAAGCAGAGACTTTGCGACACTGCTGTCCGGATTGTGAAAGAGAGAGACCTGAATTTGCTGAAGGAATTTGGTGGCATTGCAAAAGTCGCAGCAACCTTTGGTTCTGATTTGGAGAGAGGAATTGATACAGTTCAAGGGCCGTTGCAGTGGGACAAAGCAATTAAGGCGAATGGGTTTTTCTACTTCTTACTGAAAGCTGTAAACAATATCAGCATTTGCCTCTTACTAATCGTAGCTGCCTTGTCCTTTGTCACTGGGATCATGGAACAGGGAGTGGAAAATGGTTGGCATGACGGGGTTGCCATACTTGCTGCAGTTTTTATGCTCCTTGTTTTCCCAGCAGTCACCAATTTTCGTCGAGCAAGAAAGGCGGAGAAGAAGCTGTGGAAGGAGAAAAACAAATTAGATGTGGAAGTTGTGAGGAAAGGGGTAAAACAACTCATCACCATATCAAATCTTGTTGAGGGCGATCTAGTATGTTTGACAAAGGGAGATCGAGTTCCAGCTGACGGGTTGGTTGTGAACAGCAATGGATTGGTTTTGGATGATGTGCTAAACTCCAAAATTGACTGTGATCTGAACCCGTTCTTGTTTTCTGGTTCAAAGGTAAAAGATGGGCATGGCAGCATGCTTGTGACATCAGTTGGTGCTAACACAGAATTGGGTATTATGCTGAGAATGGTGATCCAGGATCCTGATGGGAAGACGCTGCTAGAAGATCAGACAGAAAATCCAAACTCTTACATAGAAAATCTCTCTCTTGTTGTCTCTGTAATAATTGCTGTTGCGGCATTTATACGCTTCATGTGCTGGAAAAACAGTGGAGATGATAATGGATTGCCTGAATTGAAGGGCAATGTTTCGGTCAGCATGGTTTTGAGGATTGTCGAGAAAAATTTGTTAACACCTCGTGGAAAGATTAACATTTTGGTGAGTGCTTTCACTGTGGTAGTGATAGCAATACAGCATGGCATGCCGTTTGTGATTTCAATTTCACTTGCTTTTTGGAATGAGAAAGTGGTGATAAATCAGGCAACACCTCAGAATTTATCAGCCTGTGCTACAATGGGTATTGTTACAGTCTTCTGCATCGATGCAACCGGTGGGCTAGTGAGTAACCAAGCAGAGGTTAACAAATTCTGGATTGGTGAAAAGGATGTGCACAATGATGCGGACTCTGAAATTGATCAAGCTGTTCTTCAAGCTCTAGAGCGAGGAATTAGTGCATCAATTCTTGCGTCTGGGATCTCTGTTAGCCCAACAAAGGATTGGCTTACTGCTTTGGCAAATTCAAGGAGTTCGAATGCGGAGTTTATGGATAGAAATCTTTCTATCCTTGAGTATAGAAAATTGAGTTCTAGCAAAAAAGTTTGCGGGATTTTAGTGAAGAAGAATAATGTTGATGAAGGACAAGTTATGCATATGCATTGGAGCGGAGCAGCATCAAGTATACTGGACATGTGTTCACACTACTATGATTGTGAGGGGAAAAGTCATGCAATCAAAGATGAGAAAAGAAAATTTCAGGAGTTGATTAAAGATATGGAGGACAGTGGTCTCAGACCCATAGCATTTGCTTGTAGTAAAACAGAGGTTCAAGAAATCAAAGAAGACGAGTTACACTTATTGGCATTGGCAGGTTTGAGATACCCTTGCCCAGAAGACATCAAATCAACCGTACAAGCTCTTAGAGATGCTGGTATAAGAATTATCATGGTTTCAGAGGATGATCTCCCAGTATGCAGGGCCATAGCATGCGAACTTGGAATATTTAGGCCTGAGTCAAATGTTGGGGCACTTGAAGGTGAAGAATTCCGGGATCTGAGTCCAATTCAGAGGATGGAAAAAGTGGATGGTATGACTTTGATGGGCAGTTGCATTGCTAGGGACAAGCTTCTTGTTGTACGGAGTGCAAAACAAAAGGGTCATGTTGTGGCATTCTTTGGAGGTTCATCGAGTGGAGACACTCCAGCTTTAAAAGAAGCCGATGTAGGGATCACTTTGGAAGAGAGGTGCTCTGAAACAGCCAGGGAGAGCTCTGACATTGTAATTGCTGCCGAAACTGCATTCTCTCTGATTGTGGAGTTAGGAAGGTCAGCTTACCAAAACATTCAGAAGTTCACTCAACTTCAGCTGACTGTATGCATTTCTGGCTTACTGATAACCTTGGTAACAACATTGTTTCTGGAAGAATCCCCAATAACATCAGTTCAATTGATTTGGATAAACTGGGTTATGTGTATTTTAGGTGTCTTAATGATGAGAATGGAGCTTAAAGACCCCGGAAAATTTGCCAATCTGCAAGCCAAGAGAACCAAATCACTCCTAACCAAACTCATGTGGAAAAACATAGCAATTCAAGTTCTATCCCAGGCTTTTGTTATGCTGATCTTTCAATTTAAGGGGCAAGTTATACCTAGCATGAGCAAAGACATCCGTAAGGCCGTGATCTTCAGTAGTTTCGCTCTATGCCAGGTTTTCAATCAGCTCAAAACCATGAGACTGGTAAAGAAAGAGGTGTTAGCAGTTGTCCTCAAAAGCTACACCTTTCTGGTGGCTTTGGTGATTGTTATGGTGATGCAAGTGCTCATGGTTGAGTTCGCTAAAAGTTTTGCCCGTTATCAGAGGCTGAATGGGATGCAGTGGGGCGCCTGCTTCATTTTATCTGTACTTCCGTGGAGTATTCATTGTGCTGCAAACTTCATTTCAGAATCCCTCTTAAATTGGTCATTTTGGTCCGATGGTCCAAGGATCATTGGTGGGTTCTCAAGGAGGCAGCATAGGCCATATGTACCGTTTCTGGTTTTGCCATTTTCAACGGGCGTTTTCTTTTCTTTATCATATTGTTACAACCCACGTACTTGCTTCAACTTTCGCTAGGTCATAATCTGTTACTAGAAGCGTCAGCCAGAGTCCTGTAGATAAATAAACCAGCATCTTCTTGTTATCTGTCTAGTACTGTGTATATAGTCAAAATCCATAACCATTGATGATGCAATGGAGAAGCCAAGCTTGGAATCCCTGGCTAGGTCAAGTTTGGCTTTCCCCTTGTGAATAATTGTAGCCATTTTCCTATTTCAATCGTACACGATACTGCTGCTGCTTTCCATATTGAACAGCGATTGTTGTACCTATTCAATTATCTCTTGCACCATTCTGAAAGTATATACAAATTTCGAAAAATCTTGACTACTCTGGATGCCATTCATCCTTTCAATGAAAATCACGACAGTGTGCGGAAGAATTTCCAAAAATTTAGCAAAACGTGGATGGACGTGATTAAGCAAGTATTAGTGAACTAATGTTCAAAGATTTTCACTGGATAAAACTGTGGGAAGAAGACAACCAGCTCAATTTACAGAATATCTTGTGGCCTGTATTCTCTGTTTAAGACATGGCACCCACAAGATCTTTCGTTGTCCACGTGGCATAAAAATAACCTCTCCGTGATCAGAAAAAATCGACATGGAAATCCAAATCCAAGTACAACCACCAATAGAATTGTGCTGATGTGTAGATTTCCTAATCCACACCGTCATCTCATTTCCAGTATATAACCCATCTTCGCACTAAGCATTTCAAGAGTGAAAAAAAGAGAAAGAAATAAACTTCCCATAAAATAAAAAAAATGGCAACTTCTGCTATCCAACAATCAGCATTCGCCGGCCAGACCGCCTTGAAGCAGTCCAATGAGCTTGTCCGCAAGGTTGGATATGTCGGAGGCGGCCGTTTCACCATGAGGAGGACCGTCAAATCTGCTCCCCAGAGCATCTGGTAATATTACCTTAACATATTGATTACTTAACTTGATAGTATTGCTTTTTCTTCGGGAATTTGTACACAAGTATTCAGTATCCGATCACCAAAACATGTAATTTGACAAACAGGTACGGCCCAGACCGCCCAAAGTACTTGGGACCATTCTCTGAGCAAACACCATCGTACCTGACAGGGGAATTCCCCGGTGACTATGGCTGGGACACTGCTGGTTTATCTGCAGACCCCGAGACATTCGCCAAGAACCGTGAGCTTGAGGTGATTCACTGCAGATGGGCAATGCTTGGTGCTCTTGGCTGTGTCTTCCCTGAAATCCTTTCCAAGAACGGTGTGAAGTTCGGTGAAGCTGTTTGGTTTAAGGCTGGCGCTCAAATCTTCTCAGAGGGTGGTCTTGATTATCTCGGAAACCCTAACCTCATTCACGCTCAGAGTATTTTGGCAATCTGGGCTTGCCAGGTTGTGCTGATGGGGTTTGTTGAAGGATACAGAGTTGGAGGAGGACCTCTTGGCGAAGGACTTGACCCACTTTACCCCGGTGGTGCTTTTGACCCACTTGGATTGGCTGATGATCCCGACCAATTCGCTGAGTTGAAGGTTAAGGAGATCAAGAATGGCCGTCTGGCTATGTTCTCCATGTTTGGATTCTTTGTTCAGGCTATTGTCACCGGAAAGGGTCCCATTGAGAACCTCTTCGACCACGTTGCTGATCCAGTGGCCAACAATGCATGGGCTTATGCCACTAACTTTGTCCCCGGAAAGTGAAG
This sequence comes from Xylocarpus granatum, assembly GCA_019650275.1. Lineage (NCBI taxonomy): Eukaryota > Viridiplantae > Streptophyta > Magnoliopsida > Sapindales > Meliaceae > Xylocarpus > Xylocarpus granatum. Next base: position 683,082 of record BNST01002429.1, on the reverse strand, counting down.
AAGCCCAATCTGATTGATGCATGTTTCAGCTGTAACATTATGAAATCTATGCGCTTTTGTTGAAAACTCTCTTCTCGTTGACTCATCGGTAGTTGTGTACTCTTGGCACTATTTTATGACTAAATTACTACCTATTATGTTATGTGCTTTAATGAGAATTGCTTCAAAGTTTGAGTCTGAAATGTTTCATTGTCACTGAATCATAGCAAAAGATAGATTATGCCGCAAGATATATAATTCAAATAGTGGCAAGAACATTGAAGCCAGATATAATAATGCCCAGGAATAACCGAAAATCCTTGCAACGGCAAATTTCATTTTCGAAATTCTGGAAACAACTATTGTCTCTTACAATAATTTCACGATTATAAATACGAGATAGGAGTTTTCTTAAAGAATGACAGTCGTTGCAAACACGAAGATTCTTAAAATTGCGAATGAGGCTCCCCTGTTTGACATTAACAAGACCAAAAGCTATAGCCAACGTCTCACTGTGATTCTCCAATTCTGCTTCCTTAAAAGACTTGAGTGGTGTCAGGAACACGCCCTGCAGCTTTCAATTTGTCTCTCATTTCCCTCCACATGGAATATATCTCATTTGTTTGGAATATATCTTCATTTGCAGTTTTTTTATTGGGTTTCTAAGGGACCTTTTTACAAATATGATATAAGCTGTTTTGTTTCGGTGTTGAATAGACCTGTTCGTGATCCAAAAAACTTTGCTCCTGCCGGTCACGTGAGGATACAGATGCTAAAAGCTTATAAAAATGAAGAGGAGCTTAAGAGGGTAATTGAGTTTTCAAATGAAGCAAATGGAAATGCTGGTTTTCTATTTACTTTGTATAGTTATAATACTCTTTTGATTCAGTTAGGCAAGCTTGATATGATTGGTTTAGCACACAATTCGTGTACCCGGATGTTGAATTTTGGGATTAGACCTAGTTTATTGACATTTAATGCTATGATTAATATGTTATGTAATAATGGGAAGGTTGATGAGGCTGAGTTGATATTTTCTGAGATACATCATTATGACACGTGCCCAGACACATTTACATACACTTTGTTGATTTTAGGGCATTGTAGGAACCATCATTTGGAAAAGCATTTCAGGTTTTTGATAGAATGGTGAAGGGAGGTTGCCATCCTAATGCAGGTACTCATATTCGAATTTGATTAATGGGTTGTGCAACGAGGGCAGCATTGATAAGGGGCTTGACATGATTGAGAAAGATATTGGCCCAACAGTGTATACTTGTACAGTTCCAAATTCCTCATTGTGTGAGGTTGGGCATGTGAATGAGGCAGTTGAGTTTCTGGGGAGTATGAAAACAAGGGGCTGTAATCCAAATGTGCTAACATACACTGCATTGATTACTGATTGTCTAAAGTGGAAAATTTTGAAGTAGCAGTTGGGTGTTACCACAAAACGGTGAAGGATGGTTTGATGCCTAATATGGTTACATACAATGCTTTGATAAATGAATTGTGTGCTGGTCGAAGATTTGACAATGCTTCGAAGATGTTTTGTTGGATGGAGGGACATGGTAAGCCAAATAAGAAAACATATATGAGATTATAAAGGGACTGTGCTTATTGGGTGACATGGAAAAGGCTATGGTTCTTTTTGGGGAAAATGATTAAAGCTGGTCCATTCAACTGTAGTTACGGATAATACTCTCATATGTGGATACCTTAAAAAGAGGGGAATCTAAATAATGCTATGAGATTATTTGATATGATGGAGGAGAGTGGACGTGGACCAGATGAGCGGACTTCAGCTTCTGAACTTATTTCAAGGGTTTTGCAGGGGTGGTAAGCTGGATTTAGCATCGAGACTCTTCTGTGAAATGGTAGAAAGGGGTTTAGTTCCAAATAAGGTAAACTATACTGCTATGATCGATGGTTACTGTAAGGAGGGGAAAATTGACGGTGCCTCGTCACTGTTAGAAAAGATAGAGAAGAGCAATAGCTGTCAATGCCATCATTAATTGTTTGTCCAAAGATAACAGGCTTTCTGAAGCAGAGAAATTATGTAGTAAGATGGCAGAGCAAGGGTTGCTAACAAATGTCATTACTTGCACATCTTTGATTGACGTACTGTGTAGGAATGTGGGAACGGATCCTGCATTTAAGATTTCCACGAAATGACAATGGAAAATTGTTTTCCAAATGTATACACCTATAGTTCACTTATATATATGGCTTATGTCAAGAAGGCAAGGCTGATGACACAGAGAATTTTACTTGAAGAAATGGTGAGTAAAGGATTGGCCCCGATCAGGTTACATATACCTCATTAGTGGATGGTTTTGTTATGCTTGGTAGGCTGGATCAAGCATTCTTGCTTCTTCAGCGGATGGTTGGCATTGGGTGCAAACCACCGAACATATGGTGTGTTGTTGAAGGGGTTGCAAAAGGAATCCCAATTGCTCACCAAAAAGGTTGTGACCCAAAATGATGCTGTTTATGATTACAGCCCATATGGGAAAGTTAGTTGTCTCAAATTCATTTGTAATCTTCTATCCAGAATGTCAGAGTATGGATATGAGCTTACAGTTGATACATACAACACCTTGGTTGGTGGCCTCTGCAAGGAAGCAAATCTAACTAGGCAGATCAGTTAGTGGAAATAATGAAAGAAGAAGGCTTCTGTTCTCACAAAGAGACCTGTTACTCTTTTAGTTGCTCATTGTTGAAATTTAGACCCTGCTCTGAAAATGTTTAACCTGATGCATAGTAGTTGTATAGAGCCTTGCTTATCAATTTATGCAGCTCTTATCACTGCTCTCTGCAGCACATGTTGCGCAGAAGAGGCTCAGAATCTGTTTGAGAGTATGCTTGATAAATAGTGGAGTACCAGATGAGACCGTGTGGACAGTCTTGGTTGATGGGTTAACGAAGGAAGGGTTGCCAGATCTTTGCCTGAAGTTTCTGCAAATAATGGAATATAGAAATTGCAGTATGGAATTACAGACATACATAATATTGGCCCGTGAACTGTCAAAAGTAGACAAATCAGTTGACACGATTTGCTCAAGCGGGTTAAGGAGAGTTTCCCTTCACTAATAACTGAACACAAAAATGTGTTGTCTCCTAAGAGCATGAAGGGGGTATCTGTGAAAGTACACCCAGCGATATTATGACCAAGATGTCAAATTTTCTGCGGAGCAAGGTGTGTATAAATTGTGCAGCTGCTGTCGTTACTTTTGTGGCTCCATTGTCCTAGTAAATGGTAAGCAGATGATGCTATTAACTTCTGTTTACTTATTATAGACTGCTTCAGTTCCGTATTTGGATTCTTGTCTGCTTAATTTCTGTTATGGCTATTTTTACTCCTATTGCACCAGAAAAAGTTATCCTTGTCTTTCCCAAGTCTGATATTGGGTGTTGCATAAAATGATGTGATGGAGAAGCATTTAACATGCTACTTGAAGTCAATGATTTTCAGGTAGAAGAAAAAAATTAAAATGATTGGTTTTGGGTATATGGGATATATTGTGTATAGCTGAACATTTATTGTGAAAACATGTGTTATTCATAAATTGTTTGTTGTTTTTTGCTTTTTCTTTTTATTTTTTTTTGTGGCAGGATCAAACCTCTTTCAATGATCTTTTGATTAGCTTGTATGAAGTGCTAGTTATTTGACCGATTAACTATATAATTCTTTAGAGTTCAAATAAAGTTTTGGAATAATCATCTGGTCTTGTGTTAATTGCCTATGCTAAGACCCATTGCTACAACAACTATATAGTCATAAATGCTACTTTTCATCATTCTGTAGCTATTTACTAATCAGATACACGCAAATTTTAATGCTAAAAAAATTAGGCTAGAGCATAGTTGTAATTATATAAAAACATGGGAATTTGACATGCTTGGTTCTTTCTTTTTCTCAGGTTTTGGCAGCACAGTTTCAATGTTGCCATGGAATAGCTCTTAGCTGTTCTTATCACCAATCTTTAATCTACACAAAATATGACAGCAAAATGATCATATTGCACTTGTATACTTCATGACAGGTCATTCTTTATCTTCTTTCCTTTTTCTATTTTAAACACCAAACCATATTTAATAAAATATACAGAAATTTTACTGAATCATTGATAGTTGAATACCAGATTAGGTACTGAAAGCTTGCTTATGTAACTGTTTTTGTGAAATGAATAATGAGAAGCTGCCTTCTTAGTGATTTAATTTTTCGGTCGAATAGCCGGCAGCCAAATCCAAGCTATGGCTCTTAGATTGCTTGCTAGAACAACCTTAAGGAAGATGTTCTTCTAATGGCTGCTAGAATTTACTTGTAAATTACCGAGAGATACAATTCTGTTTAAAAGCACAAAGCAACATACCTTTGCCAAAGGCTGAAGAAATGTAAAGTTTGTAATACAACATAAATATTGATGTAGCAGTTGTGTGGCATTATTAAATTTCTTTGCACTACAGGAGGTGTGACTATAAATTGGAGTTATGAGTCTAAGCAGAATGAATGTTCAATTATATACCACATTGAACCGATGTTTTCCCTGCGATGAGAAGATGTTAAAGTGACAATATTCTTGTCATATGTACAAGGTTCTCTCTTGAAGATGCTATAAATAGTCTGATGGAACAAAATAGAGGAATTGGTAATGGTGTTCCTTGTATGCTGTTGAAGGTCAAGTCAGTACACATGCAAAGGCACAAGTTAGCTAAGCATGGCAAGAGTTTTCCCAGAGTTTTTCTGGTTTTATTATTCATTAGAAGCGAATTTTGGAAAATATTATTACCAGGTGTATGCTTATCATTATTTGCGGCACAAGAAAATAAAAATGAGAGTAGTGACTTCACTCTTGTTTGCTGATCTGATAACCAAACAATCACAACTAACACACTGTTTCTTTTTATTATTACAAAACGTGTCCGGGAAGTACTATTTGATGCCTTATTATACATAATCATTAGAATAAGATCACCATGTGAAATTGAGATGGTGATGTTAGACCATTTTGATTCTGCAATTATAGAAATTTTAGTGGTAGAAGTTGATGGATCAGATTGTTTGGCACGTTGATGCAGAGAGAAAGAGGTCATTTTGGTGGGTTTCATTGCTCTTTCTTTCATAAGAAAATCTATTCAGAAACGTAGAACTCCAAAATATTCCTGCTGGTTCTTGTCAATTTCCTCATACCCACATACCAAATAGTTCACACAAGGCAAAAGAATAGAAACAATTGAGTTGAAAACAGGAAAAAATAAACAATATCCCCTCCAAACACACCATAGAAACTGTACCATATTCTTCGAAGCCGACATTGCATTAACGTAACCATTTATTCTCTGCAAAGCCCACTTCCAAATGCTAGACTCCATCATCATTTGGAGTTTTGCTTCCACACTTTTCCTCCTTGGAAAAAGTGTTTTTGCCTACACATCCACCAACGCAACCCTCTCTAGACTAGCTTTCAAACTCTTCTTCTTGGAAAATCATGCAAAGCAGCCGATTCTCATAATATATAACATCATCCAGAACCAATAAGGAAAAACAGAAAGAGATGCATAAATTACAATAGTGAACAGCACACAACTACTTACTATATATACGCTCATATGTATCCCTTCAGAAACCCAAGAATAGCTCAAACCTATCAAACATTCTTCAATGGGTAGGCAGAGTGGTGATTCCACCATGGTTAGCTCCTCTATTGCTCTTCTGCAAGAAAGATTCAGACAACTTGAAAGAGTGAGGGAAATGAGAGAAGAGAAAGAGATGTTAAACCTGTTTACCGACTCTGATCGGAGAACTACGACCAGGGCTAGGGAGTCTAACAAATCTACCCTCCAGCCAGAGATGATTCTGCCTCAGAGACCACCTCCTCAGGATTATTCACTCTCCTTAGAACTTAACTCTCCGGGCAGACATACTGATTTTCGAGCCACGACACCCCCCAGGTCGACAAGCATATGGCCTAATGGTTCTGCCAGACCAAGCACTTCAATAAGTTTTGATAATTCCGACGTTGATACCTCCCTTCATCTGTAGAAAAAACTCGCGTATCTTCGTCTTAGATTCTCTCTGTCATCTTCTTCTTCGCCGCCTCTTTTCGGCTGTGAGAATGAATGAGTAATATAACTAATGTTTATGTATTAATAATAGTCTTCACGTTCTGTAATTACACGTTCATGGCAATCAGAGAATCATTTCCAGTTACTGTAAAAACTCTTCCTCAACATCTATGCCTTCGATCACACGATCAAGTTACACTCATAATACTTATCACGACAAACGATTCGCAGTTACGAAACAACAAAAAACTTGTGAATGAGATATTCTGTTGTGTTCTGTTTGATACAAGGGTTCAGAATTTTCCGGAGTCCGGCTGCCGCTTATGTACAAGGAATAAAATGACGCAAAGGAGCATATGATATGTTCCAAAGAATGTTGCTTCTATAAAATTGTTCTGACCTGTTTGTAGTTTAGGTTCCTTGCCGGGTGAGTCGGTTTTCTGATTTATAAGTTTGTGTTGTGTTGTATCCCTGATGGGTTGTTGTTCGGTTCCCAGATGCTGCTGGTGGTCTCCATTGTTAGCATTTGCTTGGCTTCTTGCTCCGGTTGCCTTTTACCATAAAATCTTTACGGTGATGTAACATTATACTATTGCCCACGTTATACCAATGCAGTTGATGCCCCTGCTCTGATCCATCCAATCTTATGAGATAATCTACTGGATATCCAAGGGCAAGGATTCGTCCACGTAGAACAACCAAGTACAGGTTAGCTCTATTACGTGCCTTATGAAAAGACAAAAATACCCCAACATCTGACCTTTTATTTCCAAGATTACGCGCCATCTCCGGAATCTTCTCAAAACCCCTATCAAAAACCCTCATGAGAATTCAACTCTGTTTTTTGAATAATTCGTCCGCTGAACTTGCTCGCAGGCTCGCATAGTTGCTCTTCGAAGCTTGTCGATCATGCACCGAATCTCGAGGCGTTCGGCTTCCGCTCTCCTGCGCCACGGTGGCGCGCGTTGCCAGAGAAATGCGATCACGGCACCCATTTTCTGCGCCACTCTCTCCGGTGATTGGGTATTATCTCAATTCAAACTTTACTTGATGCACTTGAATTTCTATACGTATATATATATATATATATGTATTCGTGAAGATACTTCTAGTTTTAGTAGAGAGTGCATGTAGACTGTTTTTGTGGAAAGTTCTTTTTGAAAAAGCATTTATCAAGTGCTTCAGAAAAGCATCTTTGAAGCATTGTTTCTTTCAAAATCACCTCCGCGTGATTTTTTAATTTATTCATAAAAAGCAGGTTGTCTATTGCATTCGGGCGCTGGGAAATATGTTAAAAAGGCTTTTTGGGTCTTTTTTTATGTTAAAAATCACTACCAAAGCATTACTAGTGACTCTTGATTTTTATTAATAGAGCTACTTCCTTCCAATTATTCACTTGATGAATACGTTTTTAAAAGCCTGGCTCTGTTTCTTTGTGCTACTTGTTGGTTTGCAGTGCCTTGAACAAGCATTTTTAACTTGAGGGCCAATTTTTGGGCAAGTTAATTTGAAGCCTAGGTTTTTGTGTTAGACAATGGCTAATGGTGTTACATTTTTATTTGAAGGCATATATTTTGGGAACACAGTTTTGAAATAAGTTTGTATTTCGCATAATGGTTTATGAGTTATCTTCCCACATTGCCTGTCCTCTTATCTTGGTATGCCATGTAATGGATATTTTACATTGAGCATCTTGCAGACGGTGGAGAATGATACCAAGCCAAGGTGGTTATCAGTGCTACCGTCTGGGAGGTGCAATACTTTCCAGTCATATACTGAATTGAACTTGAATAAAAATGGTTCCTTTTTGGGCAAACGATATGAGTCAACTACAGCGGCATCTAATGCATCTGCCCCACCTCCACCCCCAGCTGAGAAATACGAGTATCAAGCAGAGGTATGGTATTTGAACTTTCTGGTTATATGGTTATTGTTGAAATGGGTGACAGATATTGCGGTTTTACTATTGTATCTTACCTGTTGCCAGGTTAGCCGTCTCATGGACCTTATTGTCAACAGCTTGTACAGCAATAAGGAGGTCTTCCTACGTGAGCTTATTAGGTATATTTTGATTATAATTATGTATTTCAATGCATGGTAATGCCTTCTTCTATAACAGTCTACTCCTTTGTTTTTTGTTGTTTTGGGGGGGGGTTGTCGTGGTGTTGGAAAGATTGTGTAGTGGAGGCTGGTTAACAACTGTGCAACATGTTAATTTTATTTATTTTTTCTCTTCCTGAACCTTTATGTCTTCTTTTCTCTTGCCAATATTGAATCGTTATATACAGTGCCCCATATTTTGTAATTTTGAACATTTTGATCCTTATCATACGTGTTGCATAAGCTAACATAGTGGTGCCTTTTCTCGTCTGCTATCATACTGGTGATGTTAAATAATATATTCACATCATTTAGCATTGACCATTACAAATTGTCAACTTGCTTTGTTTTTGACAATTAGATGATACTATTTGCTTCTGATGTCTCTTGTGGACATCCTGTCTACTTTTTTAAAACTGTTTTCTCTTCAATAAAAATTGTTTCTTATCAACCAAAAAAGAAAGCTATACTCAACATCTGATTTATAAATCTTGTGAATTGGGATCTGCAGCAATGCAAGTGATGCCCTTGGACAAGCTGCGATTTCTTGGTGTTACTGGAGCCTGAGCTTTTGAAGGATGCAGTTGATCTTGACATTCGCATCCAAACTGACAAAGATAATGGCATTATAACTATAACGTAAGCTTAATGAGGATAAAAATACTTTATTGATTTATGATATTTCCTCATCGTGCCAATAAGGCAACCTTTTCGCATGCTTGCTGCAGTGATACTGGCATCGGTATGACTCGGCAAGAACTTGTTGACTGTCTTGGAACTATTGCCCAAAGTGGAACTGCAAAGTTCTTGAAAGCATTGAAGGTCTAGAAATTCAACTGAATATATTCCATACAGTTAAGTACTTGTGTCATTGTTAGTAGATGTGATTCTGAGAAAGTATTATCTAACAGGATAGCAAAGATGCTGGTGGGGACAGCAATTTAATTGGCCAATTTGGTGTTGGTTTTTACTCTGCATTCTTGGTTGCTGATCGGGTATGCTGTTTACCTAAAACTTTAAATCTTAGGTTCCATCTTTTTAGCTAGTAGATTCTAGAAGTTCTTGTACTGCTGTTACTTATGTACCTTTTAATATGAAAGGTGGTTGTCTCAACAAAAAGCCCAAAATCTGATAAACAGTATGTTTGGGAAGGAGAGGCCAATGCTAGCTCCTACACAATCCGAGAGGAAACAGACCCCAGATAAGCTCCTTCCCAGAGGAACACGCCTCACGTTATATCTTAAGGTCAGTTAAGAGCTTGTGTGTCTGAAGTGGCTTGTTTTCCTCCTTTGTTTTAAACAAATTAAATTTTGAAAGCTTACTGTCTTTGTTTTCTATTTTCTGTCAACCTTCAGCATGATGACAAGGGTTTTGCACACCCGGAACGGATTCAAAGGCTTGTGAAAAACTATTCACAGTTCATTTCATTCCCAATATTCACCTGGCAGGAAAAAGGGATACACTAAAGAGGTATGATTGCAACTACTTTTATTTCGAGTAAAGTTGTTGGTCCGTGGGTATTGTTGGCTTGTTGCTGATGTCGCTTTCATCTTTTTCTCTGTGCAGGTTGAAGTTGACGAGGATCCAGCTGAAGCTAATAAGGATAATCAAGATGAAACAACTGAAGTAAGCATCTTATTATTTGTTTGATAAATTTTCTTTTTTCAATCTGCATGGAACTGTAAAAGTTGATGGTATAATTGGTTCATTTTTCTGTTGTAACAGAAGAAAAAGAAAACCAAGACTGTTGTTGAGAAATACTGGGACTGGGAGCTCACAAATGAGACTCAGCCAATATGGGTGAGTTTTAAAATTGTCATATTTGGATGTGCACAGTGATTTATGATTGCTACCATTTGACGATATCTTTAACATTTTGTTAATTTGTGCAGCTTCGGAACCCTAAGGAGGTTACTACTGAAGAATACAATGAGTTTTACAAGAAAACATTTAATGAATACTTGGATCCACTGGCGTCATCACACTTTACAACAGAGGTAATAAAAATGATATTGCAGAATGTGATATGATTCATTTCGGGAACTTTGCCCATCTTATTGAGCTTTGTATGTGTTACTTGGATTTGTTATTAGCATCATTACACTTCCCTGCAGTGGTATCAACAACAATTAAACATGTATGATATGATTCCTTTAGAGAACTCTGCATGTCTTAGTTTCTGTCATTAGTTAACCTATGTATTGTCTTGAATCTACTTCTAAAACTCTTTGGTAACTATTATTTTTGCATCATTGTTGCATGCCTTTGATCATGAGATACTCAGAAGTTATCTTAATTTGAAACAAAAGAAAAACCTGTCTTCTAAGACAATTACCTGTAATTCACTTTCAAATAATTATGCTGTCATCCTATAAAAATCACTGTTCCTGCATCATTGCTCAATGTTTTACATTGCTTCACCCCAGACTGATGAATGTTGATTATGCAGGGTGAGGTGGAGTTCAGGTCCATTCTTTATGTACCAGCTATTGCTCCCATGGGGAAGGATGACATGATCAATCCCAAGACAAAAAATATTAGGCTCTATGTGAAAAGGGTGTTTATTTCAGATGATTTTGATGGAGAATTGGTAAGCAGATTTTCTTTAAAATGTGTGTATCGTAGGACGTGCAAATGGATGAGTTGTAAATGCAGTCTGACTCTCTGCTTGTTTCATTGCGGTTTGAATAGTTCCCTCGATATCTAAGCTTTGTGAAAGGTGTGGTGGACTCAAATGACCTTCCCCTCAATGTATCCCGTGAGATTCTTCAAGAAAGTCGCATGTCGTATGTACTACCAGTTTTTTTCCTCAACAGATCTTGAGAAAGTAGAGGGATGAATTTGATTATCAACTGCCTTTCTAATTTTTGTTTTAATGCTGTCTATCTGCAGGTACGTATTATGAGGAAACGCTTGGTTCGAAAGGCCTTTGATATGATTCTGGGAATATCCTTGAGTGAGAATAGAGCCGTACGTTTCTGATATTACTTTCCTGGCACACTGTCTCTCTTTCTAGGGTTACATATAAACTTGATTGAAGTGGAAGATACTATTCTCTCTTTTATTTTGTAATCTCATCATGTCATTTTCTTGGCCAGGATTATGAGAAATTCTGGGAGAATTTTGGCAAATACCTGAAACTGGGATGCTTGGAAGATCGTGAAAATCACAAGCGCCTTGCACCATTGCTTCGATTTTTTTCGTCCCAGAGTGAGGATGAGATGATTAGCTTGGATGAGTATGTTGAGAACATGAAACCTGAACAGAAAGATATCTATTACATTGCTGCTGACAGTGTGGCTAGTGCGAGGAACACTCCTTTCCTTGAGAGACTTCTGGAAAAGGATCTTGAAGTATTCACTTGTCTTAAATTGTGATGTGTGTGTGTGTGTGTGTGTGTGTGTGTGTGTGTGTGTTGTGCTATGTATTGAGCAGGCTTTTCTGGTGTCTATTGCTTTAGGTGTTGTATTTGGTTGATCCAATTGATGAGATTGCTGTCCAGAACCTGAAATCATACAAGGAGAAGAATTTTGTTGACATTAGCAAGGAAGACTTGGATTTAGGTTAGTTTTTTGAAACATTATCAATCTTGGAAATTTTGATTCTGGTGTTGTGGCAAGGTGATTGACTGATTGTTAGAATAATATAGATCTGTTAGCTATCTGGCAACTTTTATTGGTCAGCCCAAAAATGAAACAGTAAATGGCCAGTGACAGTCTTGTGATGTAATTTTGCAGGTGAGAAGAATGAGGAAAAAGAGAAGGTGATGAAGGAGGAGTTTGGACAAACTTGTGATTGGATCAAGAAGCAATTGGGAGACAAAGTAGCTAGTGTTCAGATCTCGAATCGTTTGAGCTCATCGCCCTGCGTTCTGGTATCTGCAAAGTTTGGTTGGTCAGCCAACATGGAGAGGTGAAGTTTGCCTTTTAGTCACCCATCTTCATAACATGATTAAGACAATTTTTTTTTCCTTTCCAAAAGTGCTTAATATGAATTCATTTTCCTTTAGGTTAATGAAGTCACAAACAGTTGGTGATACTTCAAGCCTTGAGTTCATGAGAGGAAGAAGGGTGTTTGAGATTAATCCTGAACACCCTATTATTCAGAACTTGAATGTACGTTGCAGAACAAGAAAAAAGAAAAAATCCACTTACCACAATTTTCCTTCTCTTTGAAAGCTAACTATGCCTAGAGCGATTCTGTTAATAAGTTTTACACCTGACTTTTGCAGGCTGCTTGCAGAAGTAACCCAGATGACACTGATGCCCTGAGAACTTTAGATTTATTATACGATGCTGCTCTAGTTTCTAGTGGATATACTGTGAGTACTCTGGCCATATTATTCTTCTTTTCTCCTTGTTGACAGAAGGAAAGGTTTTTCACTTGCACCCACTGATGGGAAAATTACTCCATGATTTTCTTTAACCTAATCTCTCGTGTGTACAGCCCGAAAATCCAGCGCAGCTGGGCAACAAAATATACGAGATGTTGGGCATGGCTATTCAAGGCAAATGGTCACTTCCAACTGCTGAAGTTGAGCATTCGGCAACCCAATCGCAGACCCCGCAACCGTACGAAGCTGAGGTGGTTGAGCCAGTTGAAGTTGGTCAGAAATGAGGAGTACAACATCAGCATGTTTTTGTTTTCTCCATTTGATCGTTCCTCCCATTCGCCTAAATTATTCAGTAAATGCATTTGAATTCAGTTACTGTAATGAACTGTGACCCTGTAGGCATAACTCCATTATTTTTTTCTTGGGAAATCTCATAATGTCGGGTTCACTTCATGACGTAGTTGAAGAATGACGAGTATTAAAACCCAAAATAGTTGTATATATAAGCCTCCGGCGGAAAGAAAGCCGTTCTCCTTAATAAGCCTCCGGCAGTTAATTAATTATTAGTCCTTGCTAAACGCAAGTATTATGGATGTAATGCAAGGACAATAACCGTTACTTGCGTCACGCGTTTTTGGCAGAATTCACCGTTTGACTGGCGGCCGCAAAAGTCATGACAGGCCATCACGCCTAATCGAATAAAAAAGTGCAAAACCAGTCAACTCTCCCCACGACTACCGGCTTAGCCGGTCTAAAAAGATATTAAAAATGAACACGGCTGTCTTCATACAATTTCTGTGTCCGCGTCTTGCATTTTTATCCAGGGTTCTCTGGTAAAACGGTTCTCCTTCCCTGAGCTTCAAGGGGCAAAACGGTCATAATTGCTGTTCTTCAATACTTTCTTCTCTTTTGTCCCTTCCATCATACGTTGTTCCAACTCGATTTTTCTCTCTGGTGAGTACTTTCTCCTCGTCTTCTCTCTTTTTGATTTTTTCATTTACTTTTTTTTTATATTTTTAAATATGGTTTGGTTCCTCAGAAAACGGGGAAACCGAAGGAAAATTATGTACCATCTCCTTTGATTTCAGTTGATCAGATAATTTTGAATCGAGATTTAGAATCGTCGAAAAAATTTAGCTTCAGGAAGTTCAACCTATGTTTTTGTGCGCTTTCACAGATTGTTTAGCTGTATGTCAATCTTTTTGTTCTGATCTGGCGATGCTCTCATGATTTTAGTTGGATAATTAGTTAATGGTTGTTTTTGAATTTGTGTTACTTTTTTCTGTATTTCTAATTTGGTTATGGTTTCGTTTTAGCTTGATCGAGTTTAACTCCTTGGCCTAGTATTCATTAATATTGAAGAGAACAAAACTATGTACGTCTGTAGATACACTTACTTTTACAACCAAAGCAATAATATTTGAATAAAATTTTTAACCGACTAGAAGGAAATTTGGGGTTTGACATTGTTATTGGGTTACAGCCACTCCATGAATAATTAAACTATAAATGCCAGCGCTAAACTTGTGTTACAATTAGCATTCAAAGAACAATCGTTTAACTTTAGTTTGTTGTTTTCCAGCAAACTGCTTAATATTGGGTTTTTTTTTCCTGCAAATTTGCTTGATTTCTTTAGATTTTGTATGTTATTCAGTAGCAAGGATGATAATGAATAGGACTTCCATTTGTGATACAGAGTATAAGAGAGATTAGTTGATGGGTACATCGTCTGGGTCAAACATACACAATCAATCTTCATCAAGAATGCTGCCTCCACGTCAGCAACTGCGGTCTGGAGGACTACAAACTTCTCTATCCCTTGTGACTTCAGATCCCATGCTGTCCCCTGATGGGCAGGAACCCAGATCCAACTCTGACAATATTCGCGAGTCCCCAACTGAGAGTGCCAGCTCACGAGAAACTTGGCCCACCGCCGATGTCATGGCTAAGAAGATGGATAATGGGAAGGCAGAGATTGACTGCCCTGAACAGTCTGTGATTCGTCGGGTTTCAAGCGCAGATAAGATATCTCTTCGAGATGTAGCAAGAGAACGAGTTGATGTAATCTCTGAAAAGATGCATCGTCTGCCCGAAGAATTTCTGGAAGAGCTAAAAAGTGGGCTTCGAGTTATTCTTGAAGGAAATGGTGGTTCACAGCAGAGGGAAGAGTTTTTGACTCTACAAAGGCTTGTCCAAAGTAGAACAGATTTGACGGCTAAGACATTGATAAGGGCCCACAGGGTACAGCTAGAAATCCTTGTTGCTATAAATACTGGAATTCAGGCCTTTTTGCATCCAAATATTAGTCTATCTCAAACTTCCCTCATTGAGGTCTTTGTGTACAAGAAATGTAGAAATATAGCATGTCAAAACCAGCTTCCAGCTGATGATTGTACCTGTGAAATATGCACCAACAGGAATGGTTTCTGCAACCTTTGCATGTGTGTAATCTGTAACAAGTTTGATTTTGAAGTGAATACCTGCCGTTGGATTGGTTGCGATTTGTGTTCTCATTGGACTCACACAGACTGTGCCATTCGTGATGGACAAATTTGTATGGGCCCCTCTGTTAAAAGTGGAGCTGGTCCTTCTGAGATGCTTTTCAGGTGTAGAGCTTGCAATCGGACATCTGAGCTGCTGGGCTGGGTTAAAGATGTATTCCAACATTGTGCTCCAGCCTGGGACCAGGAGGCTCTGATGAGGGAACTTGATTTTGTTAGTAGGATTTTCAGTGGTAGTGAAGATCCTAGAGGAAGGAAGCTCTATTGGAAATGTGATGATCTTAAGGAAAAGTTGAAGAGTGGAGTTTTTGAGTCAACTGCTTGCAGAGCAATATTGATGTTTTTCCAAGGTACATAACTAAGGATTTTAATCATCTTTTTCTGTTAACTGAATATTTCATCAATCAACCAATTAGTGATACATGGCTTTTGTGAAATACCAAATTCAAACCAGTTCTCGTCAGCAGTACAGACAGCATGCAATTGAAAAGATGTGGCAGAAAGTCTTTGCTTTTACCATTGGAGTTAATATGTTAATTCTGTTGAGAATTTTGACTGTGTGCATGATTTATGCATCCATCTGGTTGTGTGTGTGCGTGTGTCAGCTTACTTTTCTTCTTTTCCCTAAAAGCTTAAATTGTGTGGTTTTTTGAGGGAAATGACAAGAGTGCTAGCATGCGTCATTCTTTATTTCATCTTTGTGAGTTAATACTGATATGCTTCATTGTCTATACACATGCTGAAAAATAAACTTGCTGCGTTGCCTAGGAAGAAAACTTTTAGAAGTCTGTCCTGTCGTCTCAAGTAAGATGCAAGACAAGTTGGCGTAGACTTCTGTTTTTGTGACCTCATGATATATAAACTGTACTTTTCCTGACCATTCAACAAGTTGTATGTGTGTTCCATTCCTCGCTTCACAGAATCTGAATCTGAGGTATCCAATGTGTTTCTTCTTGATGCAAGTTAGTTTTGGCTGCATCATCTATCATGGCCTTTCTAGGACTGGTATACCTCCAAACTTCGTTTGAGGTTTAAGGTTTCCACTTAATTTGTTTCAAACTCTTGTTTATGTTCTGAGATTGTGTAGAAACAATATATCTCATTATTATTTTTTCTATTTTGTTTTTATTTGTATTAATATAAAGAGCTCGAGGTTGACTCTCCAAAGAGCTTGGAAAACGGCGAAGGTGGGAGGCTGATTGCCCCGCAGGAGGCATGTAACCGAATTGCAGAGGTTGTACAGGAGGCTATGAGAAAGATGGAAATGGTGGCTGATGAAAAGATGAGGATGTTTAAGAAAGCCCACTTATCTCTGGAGGCTTGTGAACGTGAGCTGGAAGACAAGGCCAGGGAAGTGACAGAATTAAAGCTGGAGAGACAAAAAAAGAAGCTACAGATAGAAGAGCTGGAGAAAATTGTGAGGCTTAAAGAAGCAGAGGCTGATATGTTCCAGCTTAAAGCCAACGAGGCAAAGCGAGAAGCTGAGAGGCTCCAGAGGATTGCTTTTGCTAAAACAGACAAATCAGAGGAAGAATATGCAAGCAGCTATCTGAAGCTTCGCTTGAGTGAGGCTGAAGCTGAGAAGCAGTATCTGTTTGAGAAGATTAAACTTCAGGAAAGCTCACGTGCATCACAGAGTGGCAGTGGGATGACCCTTCACCAGTGATGATGTGTTACAATTTACCAAAAGCAAGACATGGGTATAGTATCACTCGGGGGCAGATGCCCAGCGAAGTAAACGTTGAACTTTTAGAACAGCTCCCCAATGGCTTGTATGTCATATAATTTACTAACCGTATGGACTTTATGGATGTTACTTTTGTTGTGAACTAGTGTGAATTTTCGGCTTCATTTGATCTGAACTTCGTAGTGTCAAATGTCTGCGGAGCTTGAAGTGATTTCCTTGTGTAGTTTTACGTACATACATTGGCAGAAAGCATCTTCAGAGAAGCCATGGACCGTAAACCACGGAGGTCATTAAGGTTTTGGAAAGAAGAAACACCGCAGTCAAATATAATTGCAGAGCAGATTACAGGACACCGTCATCAGAGATTTTACACGCTCATTTGAACTGACAATTGTTGCATTGTTCACCACCATCCCCGATATTCAGCTGTTGGCTATGCTCAGCATCCAGAAAAATGCAACTAGCTGCCAAACACTATTGCTGTAGGACTTGAGTGACTAGGACGAATTCCCGAAGATGATCTGGGCTGAGTGTAGCTTAACTTGGGATAATTTCTCGTCGTTTGGCATCAGGAAAGTTACATCTGTGTTCTGTTAACTAGTTGGGAGATGAATTCAGCATAACAAAACCATGGTGAGATTTCGCTGTCGTGTCAACCCACAGCTGTCTGCAGATCAGTCTGTGGTTTATTGGATGAATGGATTGAGAATTCTCCAACAACAGCAGCGACCGGAAGAAGAATCAAAAGCCAAAGAGCCATTTTAGAGCTCAGTGTGGTGTTATTCTTTATCTGATATTAATGGGACATGATTTGCAGATTAATTTATTGCATGTGTCGGAGTTAAATCCCATGCTCATGCCCCTGCAAGAGCAAAGAAATTAGTTAAAGGTAGCTGTTGAAAGGAAGTATATAGTTAGGTGAACAGCATGACTTGTGGTACAACTCAAATTAATGATTCTTCGTATTAATGACCCTCTTGCTTTTAATTGTTCACAAGTGCTTTCCACATTAACAAAAAGCACTTCCTGAAAGCATGCTCTTAATCTGTTTGAATCCGACAGTGGGCTCAAATTTTGGAAACAAACTTACAAGATTACAAATATTAATTGTCTTCTTGCCCCTTCAATTCAAAACATTCCTAAATAAATAACAAGTTGGAAATTGGAACAACCAAATTGTTCAGGAGTTTGGGACATATTCGGACACATTTTTATTTTTAGTTTTTAAATTAGTCAAATTTCAGAAAGGAAAAACAAAGAAAAACGCTAATGGCCCTATACATGTATATGATCAGAGAGAATCTAAACCTGGTAAATAGACAATAATTTTAAGCTTATTATTGGAGTTAGCAATTAGTATCTGTTCATGGAAATTTTTGCAATAATACCACCCTGGATATGAAATGCCCATTTTTACCTCAAATTTTCATAGCCCACTGTGATTAATTCACCTATAAATCAAAATCACTCGTGAATGATATGAACCAGAACAAGTAGTATGTATACTAGCAAATGGAATTAATGGGGTAGAAGATTCTTCTGTAAATAGTTAATTCTTTCAAGTGGATTCTGTCTGTAATGACTTGTGACATCTTTCTATTTTCAATTAAACAAGTTAAAAGTCTATGCAACAATCATCAAATCCAAATGTTTATTAATAATAAATCATCAAAAGAAAGAAAGAATCTCATCTCTTCTCTCTCGCTCAATTTTTTTTTCTTTTTCTTGTTAACCCCGTCTTCAACTCCAAATTGAATGAATAAGCAAGCATTGGGTTGAATAAGATTTGTATAAACTCAACCCAATTTGCCAATTTGATGATACTTTTTATATATTTCTCCCTCGGAGATCTCTTATTCTTCTTATTGTTTTTCTAAAGTCCAACGGAAGAGAAGAATCTTCTGCCAAAATTGCAACTTTCCCTTCACCATTGGCTTTGCTACAAAAGTACCAATGGTGGGTTTTCTAGATAAAAAGTGAATGTTCCACCCACCATGATCTAACCCAAGCCCTAACTTCATTTCAATGTCAATATCTATTTTAATATATACATTTAATATTTATTTATTTTCCATCGTAAGTGATTATATTTCGTAACAAGAACAAATTAAGTTTAATAATAATAAAAATAAAAAGAAGAAGAAGAAGAAATCATTAAACAAATCAAAGGTATATTCGTTTACTTGCGTGATGAAGATAGAGCAAAACGACAACAACAGAACCCATGCGGACCACCTCAAGATCAATGTTGTTGTCTCTTGTGTTTTGTTGCATACGGTGAGGAGAGACACGTGTACGTGTGTATCGGCTTCAATGGCTTTGGCGGTCTGCTGCAATAAAGTCAAAAGTACAAGGACATTAATGTAATTTAAGACATCCCTGCGATTACTGTAGGCACGTGTACAGTTACTTCCACGTGGTCCCTCTGTCCCTCCATTGGCTGCGCTCCGGTTTGTAACCGAACATATGCTTACTGGGACCCAGGTGACGTATACGACGTGTCGTGCTCTTATGGGCTCCCCTGTTTTTCTGTAATTAATCGCTGCAGTTAAAAGTGAGAAATAAAATAAAATTTAAAAAAAAACAAAAGAAAAGAAAGATGGGGAAACGTGATTTGTCAGACCGAGCTGTCACTGGGTCCCACATCCGCTCTCTGTTTTTGCTGTCACGATTCCCGATGATTTCCTGGCCAACGGCGATTTTTTAAAAGTCCTCGGCAGCGAGCGAGTGGATGTGGGTCCTTGCAAGGCCGTGTTTGTTTGTGTATACGAGAAAATGGAAAACAAAGGGGGAATTGCATTGTTGATCACAGCTAAGCTACTCCCACCATTATTATAATTGTTTGTGAATCTCATTCAAAGATGGGTTTTGCAGCCTTTCTTTTTTTACTTTTCTTTTACCAATTATTTATCCAAATTATTTCCATTTAAATAATAATATCTATGGGTTTGATTATTGAGAGATTAAGTTGTTAATCTCACTAACTAAAAAGATAATCATCAGGGCAAAACATGATCCAATGGGACGGGACGGGGCATATTCCCCTGAATCACCAAATTTAGTGTTTCCCATTGAAAACGCTTTGGTCTAATTTCAAATCATTGTTGCATGCAATCAAATGTGACATTTCTTTCACACCAAGTTGTAAAAATTATGGTAGGCCTTTTGTTGTTATTGAAAGAATTGATTAAACCCAAGATTGTTTGTGAATTGAAGGAAGAAAATTTGGTAAAAATGGAGAGGTTAAATCAATAAGTATGCATCATATGAATGTATGATAGTGGTGGGTCATTTGTCCAACTGGATTGTGTAATTATTGAATTCTAAATATTATTGCTTAACATGGCCCATGTTTTGACACAATAATCACATGTACTTGGCATTTTCCATGACTAGAAATGAGAAGAAGCTATTAATTTTTCAAGAAATTAAAGATTAATAGTGTTAATTAAAGTACATTGAGATTAAGAAAAAACGTGGGCCAAACAAATGTAAATTATTATCAAAATAAAGGTATCCAAGAAAAAACAAAATAATTTCATCAATCAATCAATTTTTTTTTATTCTTAAATTGAAAGATTCAAATTAAAAATAATACTGATATAATTATATAAAAAAATTAAATTAAATTTATATTATTTTTATAATTATGACATAAAATCGATATTAAGATTAGCCTTCTCTAAATAATTACTTTAATTACTTTTAATTAATTTATAAAATATTACAAATTAGTAGGTCAATTAATAAATCAAATTGATAGTTAGATATGGGTCATTATTAATTGGATTAAGCATATTCTTGGGTCAACAAAAAAGTGTACAAAATGCTCTCTTGAACGTTGTCATATTTTGATGGAGATAAAGAGAGAAGAAAGGTAACAAGAAGTTGTGGAATAGGAACCAAAATTACCCATTTAACATTTAATAGCTCAAGTCGTTTTCTTTTTCTAAAAACAACATGACTTCAAAACTTGGTAAATCCCCAAGCTTCAACATGCAAAGAACTAAGAATTGACGTGTTCCGAACGGGTGGGCAACTCTCAGGCACTTTCAATGATCTAACACACACACATACTTGAACATGGATTGAGAATCCACTGGAGATGTGGTCACTAACCCACCAGCAAAACCCCTAAAACGCCCAATCTTGACCAAATATAATTAATCTCATTGTTAGTTTAACTAATTGCAAATTATTACTATTTTTAATTTAAATTGATTTGTATTAAACGACAACAAAACAAATTAGGGTTTGGGGAGTCTCTAACGGGATTGAATCTAAACAAAATTATAGTCAAACTAATCATGAATTAGATTAGAGTGGTTAGTTTAATCTTTGCTTTAGTAAGTTCCATCTCTCAAATTTATAAGAATAGTGGGTGAGGCATTTAGCCGACATGTATTTTCATTGATGCCCACATTGTCACTTAATCATCCAAACTATTAAGAATCTTAATCGCCAGCCACCACCCAAATCTCCGATTAATTGCCGATTATTTTAGTTTGTCAACACATAATACTTCCCCCTTTTTATTTATTTATTTCTTATTATTATTGTTAAAATTCAACTCTGGAGTAGAGGCAGAAAGCTTTCCTCCGACATTTTTTTTATTATTTCCAGTTTTGCCCTTTTCGTTCTTTGCTTGCAGTACATTACATCTCTCTTATTGTTTTCCTCTGTTGCTGTCCGTATAGCTAGCTGCACAACAGCAGCAGGGAGCAAATGCCTGGCCGTCTTTAAACGCTAAACGGGGGAAGGTTCAGTCTCTTGCAAAAAGCAAAAGATAGCAAAAAGGGAATTAAATTTAAGAAATTAATAAAAAAAAGTCGGATAAATATTTAGAATAATGTCATATACTCGTTGGAGTTTACGGCTGATGCTATGTTATTTCATCATTGTGTAATAGTTTTTTAATGTCATCTTCCTTTTTCTTATTGGGTTTATTTGCTTTTGCTTAAGCCATCCCCACTTGGATGATGAGGCAATAATGCACAAAAAAAGAAAAAGGAAAATCTCAATTTCAAATGCTGGAAATTAGGCGAGAGAGAGAGACAGAGAAGGGGAACTAAGTAAAAAAGAGCTAGGATTGAAATTTCTTTTCTTTTTATCCAACTCTGATTATTGATTCCAGTTGGGTTATCAGAGAAATCAAATGGGCCAGTTTCAAATTTTTGAAAAAAGTTTCTATCTTAATGCTTCACCTGGCTTTGCAGAGCTGATCAAGGTAGAGATAAAGAGGTACTAGATATAGAAAAGAGCCAATCTTTTTCTGATCTCATTCGTGATTCTTTCACAGATAGCTGGTTTGATTCAGCTTCTTGCGGTTTGGCACGATTTTCGGTCATTTTGTGTGCTTTTAAAAGAGCTGTAGTTTTGATGGGATCTAATTGGTCCACATAGTAAGGAGACTGAAATCTAGCATCGAGGTATAGAGTGGAGACTAGTGATGAGACCAAACAGGCTGGACCACATTGCTTGTTCTGCGTAGTGTATAATCAGAGTTGCGTTTGTTGAGAAGTGAACTGGGTTTCAGGCAGTTTTCATGTTGTTGACCGAATTTGGTGAGGGACTTGCTGGGTTCTTAGCAAGTTAACATTTTTTTTTGGTTGTCTTGTCATTGGGGAATTTTTGTTGGCGGTGTGATTTTCATGATTTGTTCTGCTGGAGCTGGGGTTTTTGACAAGCTTTGAACGCTCTTCGGGAAGATAAGTGGGTTTTTATTCAGATGTCTATGACTTGCAATCATTGCGGCTCTAGTAGCGGATTACCAGCAAGCTCCAAACCGAAGAAAGCATACGAGTTTCCACCTAGGTCTAAGCGTGTCAAAAGGCGGAGGGGAGAACTTTCGTTTCTCTGGCTTTTGTGTTTTTTCAGTGTAGGAAGCATTTGTTTTCTTTTAAGGTGTAATGAGAAAATACCCGAGTCTTGTGAAAGTAAAGCTCAAATCTTGTCACAGCATTCCAACGTTAGTAACAACCATCTCCATGCTTTGGCTACCGTGTTTTCCGAATCAGATCAGGTACTACCTATATATTTTTTGAACTTTATATATTTATTAACAATGGAATGTTCTTGTATTTTGTTTTAGTTCGTTCAATTAGTTTGTAGATGGTAGTGGCTGTAGATAACTGAGTGTTTCTGTTTAGAAGTTTATTGTTTTGGTTTTAAAAGGTCGGTGAACATGCACAATTAGAAGGAGCTCCGTTTATATGAACTTTGTTATGTATAATTTCATGTTTTGAGCTGGATTTTAGAAATGGACTTTGTTATACATTTATTATGCTTATTGCTCTTACGCATTTTATAATTGAGTGTCGAGGCTATTTAACTCTGCTTAGGATGGGAATGAATGCGTTTGAAAGTGATTGTTCTATTAGTTCATCTCATTCTCCCCAAATACTCTTTCTTTGATTCTCCACTATTAGATACAGCTTTAGTAATCTTATTGTTTCAGATTCCGTTTCCATTTTTTTAAAAAAGTTATGTTAGTATGAATACTATTTTGTAAATTTAGAAGCATTGGAGGTCATATGGTTGTTGCTTATTGACAACGTAAAGGATATCAAACATGCTTTTGAAAGTTTATATAAATATAGAAGGGAAACATGCAATCATAGAACACTTACATTCTCTCCTGAGTCTGTTTATCACAGATAACATCGCTAAAATGTAGCAGAGAACCAGGATCTGGAACGCTATTAAGTAATGGCATCACTTGTGCTCTGATGGTATCATGTACCGCAAAGCATGAGTTTGAGAGGCAGAGTATATGGCTAGCAGAAAATGTAAAGCATAAGGACCAATGCCCAGTTCAAGATTTGAACATCCCCACAAGGCTTGACCCATCAGTGTTGAAGGATGTATCATTTGATTCACAAGCTACTATTTCATCGTTTTCACAGAAGCGTCAGAACTGTGGAAAGGTAGAACTGTGCTGCTTAAAATAGTTAAATTTAAATTGGTTAGGTTGTACATTCCAAAATACAATTACCACATTATCCAAACAAATTTGCTCATAATTCTTGGTTGGCTACTTCCTCTTCTAAGCAATCTAATGTAATGGTGATTTGTACTTAAGTGGCCTTTGCAAGTGCCTTTTCCCTGACTGCACAAACCCTAGCTCAGTTGTGAAAAAAGTTTTGAAGAGTTGTTTTAACGTGCTAAGCAGTCTGTTACATAAATAAATATAATTATGAAAATGTAAAAGATTTGTGCATAGTGTTAAAGAGTAAATAAGTTATTTGTTGTATTTTACTCAGAATATCTTCCAAACAAGGACCTGGCTGGGCTGTGCAATAGATCATTTCAGGAATTTATCCATTTGTTTGTTGAAAGAGTGTTGGTGGGTCCTTTGTGGAGTGATAATAATATGCATCGTTAGCGGTTTTTTTTTGAAATTGAGGAGAAACCAAAAACATAAACAAGTTCAGTTGCAGCCAGTGGCCCAACAGCGTCATATGCTGCTGCAGCAGAAGCAGCAACTGCAAACTGAGAACCCTTCTTCTGATGGTGGAAACTGGAGGAAACTGATGCTAGTGGTCTTTCTTGTGTCTGGAATTGGAGGTTCCATCTGGTTGTTCTGCAGCATGAATGAAAAGTTTCAATTGAGGAGGGATCAGATACTTGGCAACATGTGTGATGAACGAGCCCGGATGCTGCAGGATCAGTTCAATGTGAGCATGAATCATGTTCATGCATTGGCGATTTTGGTATCAACCTTTCACCATCAGAAACATCCATCTGCAATTGATCAGGTAATTCTCTCTTTTGCCTGATTCTCCTCTGTTATAGCTTACTGCTAAAAAGATCAATATTTAAATGTTCCTGTTTTTTATACAGAAAACATTTGGTGAATATACTAAGAGAACAGATTTTGAAAGACCACTTACCAGTGGTGTAGCTTATGCTCTGAAAGTTCTTCACTCGGAGAGGGAACAGTTTGAGAGACAGCATGGATGGACAATAAAGAAAATGGAAAATGAGGACCAGACTCTTGTGCAAGATTGTACACCAGAAAATTTGGATCCTGCACCCATTCAAGATGAATACGCACCAGTTATATTTTCTCAAGAAACTGTCTCCCACATTGTCTCTATTGACATGATGTCTGGAAAGGTGGGTTTTACTTAACTTTTGGTGCTTTGCTTATATACCTTCTCCTGATCTGTATTGCATAAATGTGATCAGTTTTTCCGCAGAGATAATTTGGCACCATTTTTCTATGAACACAATTGCCAGATTTAATTTTAACGTATGATATAGCTCAGTTAATGCCTTTATGGACTGGTTGAAATATATACTCAATTGTTCTAGAGATCTACTAAATTTATTTACAAATCGCTTAAAATATATGTGCTGAATGACATTGCTTTTATTATCATCTACTTAATTTGTTCTATCAAGCTTTTCGTGGTATTACTTCTTGTTTTGTAGGAAGACCGTGAAAACATTTTGCGAGCAAGGGCATCTGGAAAGGGAGTATTGACATCACCCTTTAAATTGTTAAAGTCCAACCACCTTGGCGTGGTACTCACATTTGCTGTCTACAACACTGACCTACCCCTGGATGCTACACCAGAACAACGCATTGAAGCTACGATGGGGTAAGTACATCTCCTCATGAATATTCTTGATTTGCCATATATAATCAATCTTACGAACTATTCTGTGTTGCACTTCAAAAAGATTAAATTGATTTTTATACGATCGTCACTTCTTCAAAAGGTATCTTGGTGCATCTTATGATGTACCATCACTAGTGGAGAAGCTTCTGCACCAACTTGCCAGTGAGCAAGCTATTCTCGTGAATGTCTATGACACAACTAATGTATCTGCTCCCATCAACATGTATGGTACTGACGTCATTGATACTGGTCTATTGCATATTCGCAACCTTGATTTTGGTGATCCATCACGGAAGCATGAGATGCATTGCAGGTTGGTTCTCACACAAACTTAAGTGTACATACCAGCACAAAATTATGGAATCAGGTATTTACTATGGTGTAACTTCCATTTTTCTGGTTACAGGTTTGAAGAAAAGTCTCCGCTACCTTGGCAAGCAATAAATTCATCAGCAGGGGTGCTAGTTATTACTTTGCTTGTTAGCTATATCTTCCTTGCGGCCATTAAACGAATTGCAGAAGTGGAAAATGACTATCATCAGATGATGGCACTCAAAGCTCGTGCTGAAGCTGCAGATGTGGCAAAATCTCAGGTACATACCCTTGTCTTATCGATGGTAGCTTTTTGTTTTTAACCAGTAGAGGCATCTCCACTGTAACTTTTTGTGTTGAATCACGACTTATCTTTACATAATTTTTTAGCTTTCAATTTTTATCTTTATTTTATTTTTTTCCACCACCTTGTTTCTTTTTAACTGTACAGTTCTGCCATATCCCTCTCGCTCATAATTTATCTTTTTCTGTAGTTTCTGGCAACTGTTTCCCACGAGATCAGGACTCCAATGAATGGTGTCTTAGGTAACCTAAGAAGTCTTTCATATACTACTAGGCTACTGCAAAACCTGGCAATATTAACTTACAGATTGCTGCTTATGATCATTTTACAGGTATGCTGCAAATGCTGATGGACACAGATCTTAATACGGAGCAATTGGATTATGCCCAGACTGCTCATAATAGCGGGAAAGATCTTATCTCATTAATAAATGATGTTCTTGATCAGGCCAAGATAGAATCTGGCAGGCTTGAACCAGAAGCTGTACCTTTTCATCTGCATGATGTTCTTGATAATGTTCTGTCTCTTTTCTCAAGCAAATGTAGTGAGAAAGGGATTGAGGTATTGATGAGTTATTTCCTTTATGCTTTTTTCTTGTCATTATTCATCTTCAGTAAGAATTTTCAATGTGATTCTTACATAAACTTGGTTTGGGTTTTCTTTTGTGTGAGGGAAGTTGGCAATATATGTCTCTGATCGGGTTCCTGAAGCTGTCATTGGTGATCCTGGGCGTTTTCGACAAATAATAACAAATCTTGTTGGAAATTCAATTAAGGTTGGCTATGTTTTTTGATCATGCAGTTGTGGATTATCTTATGGATGCAATATATTTGTTACTAATGCTTCAATCATCTTTCAAAAACTGTGGATTCTGAGAAAAATGTGGAAAAGCATGGCACCTAATCAATTCGCTCTCCCTCCCTGTGAAGAGACTCTTAGATTAATGAGATCCACTAGGAAATAGAGGTTTAAAACTTTTCAAATGTGTCGATTGGCAGTAGAGTAGTGTTGATTGTAACAGTGCATGTGTTCTTAAATGCAATAATTGATATAGAGAAACAAAAAATCTGTCTGTTGATGATATCCAATGATAAACTTCATGGTTATAATGCATGCTACTTGCTAAGTAATTGACACTTATGGATGGCATAGGGCCCACAGTATCTTCAAATCTGTGTTTGATGTTTCCTATCTGGTGTATGATCATGCCAGGGTTTTGTAAGTTTGGCTTATGATTTTATTTTATTTTTATTGTTTTTTACTTGCCTTGCAGTTCACAGAGGACAAGGGGCATATATTTGTCTCGGTGCATCTGGCAGATGAAGTGAGGAGCAAAGTTAATGCCAAGGATAAAGTGTTGCTACAAGGTTTAGATTCAGTTCAGGGCAAATCATACAAAGTGCATAATACATTGAGTGGGTTTCCTGTGGTTGACAGATGGAAAAGCTGGGAAAATTTTAAAATGTTAAATGACACAGATACAATGGAGGAACCTGATCTGATTAAATTAATAGTGACTGTTGAGGATACAGGTGTTGGAATTCCTCGAGAGGCACAAAGTCGCATTTTCACTCCTTTTATGCAGGCTGACAGTTCCACATCACGAACATATGGTGGAACTGGAATTGGATTGAGTATCAGCCGTTGTCTGGTGGAACTCATGGGTGGGGAGATTGGGTTTGTGAGTGAACCTCACACTGGCAGTACTTTTTCATTCACTGTAGCTTTTAGACAAGGAGAAACAATTGCATTGGATCCAAAGTGGCAGCAGTATGTCTCAGATGTTTCAGAGTTCCGAGGATTAGGAGCATTGGTAATTGATGACAGAAGCATCCGAGCTGAGGTAACAAGATATCATCTTCAGAGGTTGGGAATGTCTGTGCATATGGCTACCAGTATGCAATCAGCATGCTCTTATTTATCTGACAAGTGCAGAACGAGGTATATTCCACTTTGATTGAAGAGTTGTAAGGATGATTTTTTTTTCTTTCAATAAGATCAAGGTCTTAAAATTTATACACTGCCATTTATTTATTAATGTTGGCCAAGAAATTACTTATTTTTCAGGTGCAGCTGCATCATTACTTGGAATTGAGAAAACTAAATGTAGGGTATTTTATGCACATCCAGCATGGACAAAAGGCATAATTTGTTAGGAATATAAGTGGCCAACATAAACCTAGAAAAAATAACATATGCATATTACTTGGCTGGGAGTGATCGGAATTTTTTGATGGCTTTCTGAAAAAAAGAGAAATATATTCTTTCATTTTCCTAATGCATGGTTGGTTGGTTTTTCCAGTGTGTTGCCACAGTTTGCTATGATTCTCATAGACAAAGATGTTTGGAATAAGGAAACTGTTCCTTCATTGCATTATATTCTCAAACTGCTAAGGCGAAAAGTCAGCCTGGAAGTCTCAATAAACCTCCCAAAGGTTTTTATCTTGGCTACCTCCATTAGCCTTGAAGAGCGCAATGAGCTCAAATCTGATGGTATTGTAAATTTGTTGATGAAGCCTCTTCGGTTGAGTGTCTTGATTACCAGCTTGCAAGAAGAGGCTGAAGGCACTAAGAAGTTGCAAATAAAAAGAAAGAAACCAACACTCGGGTGCCTACTAAGAGGAAAACAAATTTTGGTTGTGGATGACAATTTGGTTAACAGAAGAGTGGCAGAAGGTGCTCTAAAGAAACATAAAGCAATTGTTACTTGCGTGGATAGCGGCAAGGCTGCTGTAGAGAAGCTTAAGCCACCCCATAACTTTGATGCTTGTTTCATGGATCTGCAAATGCCAGAAATAGATGGGTAATTTCTCTGCTTCTCTATAATGTATGGTTCTATTCTATGTTGAAATTCAAAGGTAGCCACTATCTTGTGTCTGAACGAAAAAACTAGTAGTGGTCCACTTCCATTGTTTCATAATCGCATAATACCTTAGCTGGTTGTGGATTGAATTTGAAATTGTGAAAGATTAATTCAGCCTCTTGGCTAGAAAATCAAAAGAAATTATAAATTTGGTTGCTTGACTTGAATCAACCTCTTAGCCTAACTCATTAAGCCACTTTACTAGATAAGCAGTAAATTCAAAAGTTGATTGGATCCATGCACGGTTATGTAGGCATGTTTGTTTGTTTAGATTATTTCCATACAGGTTGGCAAGGTAAATATGATTGAGTACCTCACTCTGCTCTATTAGCTAGGTTTCTTAGTTCATCAACATAGTTAAGGAACTGTAGCTTAACCATTTACTTCTTGCATTTTGTCTGACTATGTGGTAGATAATCTGCAAAGTTATCATCTTTAAATTGAGCATTTTTCAGGACAGGCCTCCTATTCAATAATTCTGCTTAAGCATACAGCAAATTCTTGACCCTGTCTAAACTTATGCAGGTTTGAAGCAACTCGGCGAATACGCAGCATGGAGAATGAGGTTAATGAGCAAATTGCATCTGGTAAAGTATCAACTGAGATGTTTGGGAATGTGGCTCAGTGGCGCATTCCAATTCTAGCAATGACAGCTGATGTCATTCAAGCCTCAAATGAACAGTGTATGAAGCATGGAATGGATGATTATGTTTCAAAGCCTTTCGAAGATGAGCAACTTTATGCAGCGGTGGCACGATTCTTTGAGTCTGATTGATATGGGATTTACATACATATTGATGGTTCAACTCTGGTTGGTCTTTATTATATTGGGATTGACACCTAAAGCATTTTCCCCATCCAAATAGCGGCAATCCTCATTGCAATTATGTGGTGTATGGACCGATCCTTAATTCTAATATCATTCCGCATATGGTAAGCATTAAAATACTTGTTTTGAATGAATATGCATGTATGCATCTGTTATGTCATGCCAGGATACTTTTATATAAATTTATTGTCATATTCGTGAAGAAAATTTCTTATCCTTCTGCTTTGCTAATAACCCTTCAGTAGTGTGGTTTCTAATTGATTCAACTGGTAAACCTCTAGGGGTGGTTCAAGAGGTTTAGGGTTTGAATCTTGCTCACAAGAGGGCTGGGGAGGGTTTGCCTTATTTTCACTCACTTGGGGAAACCTTTTTATTTATTTGTTTGTTTAGCTATATGTCAAGCTGTAGTTTCCCCACTTTTTCTTTATCCTCCCTAACAAGTGTTATCTAAAGACTTCATTATCAAATTATTTTATAAATTAGATAAACTTCCATTCCATTGGTGCTTCAGTGCTTTATCATCTTGCCTCTTTATTTATGCTTTGAAGAGAATGATAAAATCTCTTTGAAATAGAAATTTTGTGGGATTTTGTACTCTGAAAGAAATTATAATTGAATACATCTGCAGTCCTGATTGATAAACCATGCAAATTATGATTAAGAACACCCAAGTCAATCATAAACCTGCGCTGAATAGTTTTTTGATTGCAGGAATGGTGAGCCTGTTACCATAGATGATGGATTCAAATATGCAAAATTACTGGGGAGAGAAATCAAATGCTTGCAAGTTTGATGTATCCATATATCTCATCACTTGCCGCTAATGTTTACAGATTGGTGGCCTATTTTTGTATATAACCCCTATTATTTGACTCTAACAAATTGTCCTCTGCTGTCATTTCTATTTTTTTACCATTTTGCTCAATCTTATTTCAATTAGGCAAAGAATAAAATGGTCCAATATGGCTATTTTGGTATTGTACCATGTTTCATTCAAGTCTGCTTCATATGACTTCCAAGGAGAGAGAAGAAAAAAGGGGGATTGGGGTTAATGTAGTTGAGCCCAAGAGCATATGCAGGAAATTCCTTTACCGTGATGCTCAATCGGTAATAGGACTATGCGCTTGTCTTGCGTATCACTTCCAAACAATCTTGTTTTCATTCGGGTTGTAGTGGTTTGTAGAAGAAGATGATGGTTAGTATGCTGCTGTTGGTTACCAGAGATGAATATTCTGCTTGTTGAAGTTAGCTACCTTGTATCTTTGCTGTATATTGTTGGAAACTTGTAACCTTGTGTCTCGTTGTATATTTCTTTAGCCTTGGTAGAATCATCTTGTAGCTACTTATATTGTAACAAATATAAAGGGAAGAAAAATCCATAGTTTTCAGATTTCAGACCGTGAGCATGTTCTTCTGGTTTGGTTTGATTCCATTAACTTTTCTTGGCCAACAGGGTGTGCATGTGATGCGTGTCCGATTAAAATCGTGATGTGATGATCATACTAAATAGTTTGATGATCAGAGATCCAGATTACTGCCCCAAAGAACAAAACTTATTCAAAAGCTGTAACTTGATGCTTCCTTTCCACAGTACTATTTGATAAATTTCGCATATAGAGTTTAAAAAAAATAGTCATAACACGGATGCCGACGACAAGATGCTCAACTAAAATGTAGAGAACAAGAAGAGTTGTGTTACCTTCAAAGGTTACCATGTAGATTGTATAATTTTAAAGCCTTGTATAATCTAAAGTACAATGCATCTTTTACCCCGCGGTTCCTAGAGACTTTTTTGTTTTATATTTTTCAATTTTATTGCAGAAAACCAAACATTTTAAAACTTGTTTTGCCCTATATATGAACCAACTTAGTGTTTTGTGGCTGCAAGACTTCTCATTTAGATAGGCAGTTCTGTCAGCCATTTTGGCATCCTTTTTTTCTCTCTCCGTGTGTTGGAAAGATGTCAATGTTTTTGCAGAGGATAATTCTTGCTGTGCTTGCTATCTCTATAATGACTCCAAAATCAGGTAAAGTAACCAAATTTTCTCCTTTTCTTTACATTTACAATCTTAAGTTTCAATCTTCCAAGTTCTCATCAATGGCAGAAAACTTAATCCATTGTGCTATTCATGTTCTCGTTACATTTCTGTATGTGAATATATTAGATGGGCAGTATGAGCAATGGTGCATAGCCGATGAGCAAACTCCAGATGATGAGTTGCAATCTGCAATGGATTGGGCTTGTGGAGGAGGTGGTGCAGATTGCAGCAAGATTCAATTAAACCAACCTTGCTATCATCCCAACACTGTAAGAGACCATGCTTCCTATGCTTTCAACAACTATTTCCAGAAATTCAAACACAAAGGTGGATCTTGTTACTTCAGGGGAGCTGCCATGATTACAGAACTCGATCCCAGTAAGCACATATATATTTTTTAATTATTATAAGTTTTACCATTTGAAACTGATTTCCAGTATAACAAGAGATCCGCAAAGGCAATTCTTTAAATAATTAATTTATAATATTTATCCATGTGCATGCAATGCATAGGCCATGTGAGATAGGATAAGACCATTCTTTTTATTCTTGCTTTCTCATCGGTCTGGTGCAAAGGTTATGCTAAACTTCCTTTGACCACGCAGAAAACAGAAGAAAAAACCAAATGAAAGACATCGACCCCATGTGAGATCTACTAATCATGTCTACTTAATTTTAAATTTCATCTGAAAACCAAGAACATATAACAAGAGAATTTTAAATTGTTGTTGCATTCCACTATAATTTAGCTGTTTTCCGTCTGATTATCTTCCTTTTTTTTTGTACTGTGTTGATGACGAAATTGGTTCTAAATTTTTTGCATGCAGGTCACAACTCTTGCCAATACGAGTTCATGCCCTAATTTATAAGCAATCCAGTGACACTGGAAGACAAAAATGTCCATTCCCACTAAAGTTTAAAAGATTAAGAACCAACAAAAATAAAGAACTGACGCGAGTTTGAGTTGATTTTTGGCTCTGTTTTTCAAAGAAAGCATGAGTCCACATGGAGAATTTTAAGTTCAGCATTGCCTCTTTTCCTTTAGCTCTGTTGTTTTAGATAATTTGGAGAAACAAGGTTTGAATTTTTATGCTTGATCAAAACTACAAAGGCACAGATGGGTACAAGTTAACGGCACAAATTTTGTAGTGCTTTAATCGTAAGTATTGGATTCAAATAAGTTTTTGTTCAGATTCACAATGAGAACAATGAGACTTTATTTGGATTAATTATGGAGTTAACAAGGGCAGGCATTGTACAACAAGCATTTCAGCATACTAAAATAAGTGAAATTTACACCATAAACCTGATGCAACACAATAAGAAGAGAACAGTGCCAAGAAATTCCTTCATCATCTGTTCAATCGCTAAGCAGCAACAGAATATAATGTTGCTGATAACTAATTACAGGCCAAATCCTTAAAACAGCAAGCTTGCCCAAGCAGCGATAAATGCAAAGCCACCAAAGGGAGCCAGAGTAGAATACTTCCTGTCCTCAAGATATGCCACGGTATAGCAACTACAATGTACAATCCCGACTAATCATTACTTTCTTACAGTAAGAAAATATGTTATATGGACAACCTAACCCATGGATCGCGAACACAATACAAAGCACTAAACCTCACTTCAACGCACATTTATATTCAACAGAACCATCAATGTAATAAAACTTATCCAATACAATCTGTTTGAATATGTAAATATCAATGAACAGAAACGATTACTTACGTCCCAGAGAAAGCTAGAATTCCGGTAGTCAAAAGGCCTCCAAACTGGGACAAAAGACGAGAGCCAAAGGTCAAAGATGATTTTGGTAGGCATTGTTTCCAAAGATCAACAATTTCTCCATTTCACATAAATCATCAAATAAAAAAAAACAGACTTCAACAATATGCTAAGCTGAGTATATAACAAAACCATATAATATTATATAAGTTAAAGGATGGAAAGAATCAGAGGGCTAAATTGAGGCACGATCGTCTTCCTATCTTTGAAGACGGTTTATGCCACAGTAGCAACATTCACTAAACGGCTAAACTAGTGTAGTAGTCGAGCTCTCGCATATATTCCACTGGATACAACAACTCAATGACTTGTAGACTTCCTGAGCCTACAAAGATTCATGAAAAAAATCTACCAGGCCCGGAAAAAATAACACATAAAACAGTATAAATCTCCCATATCAGATACGTATAATGTATTCTTCTCGTTCAACCTTTCCAACAAGATTAAACTTGTTTAACACATAAATTATTTCATAGCCAACACACCTTAAATTTTCGTCTCTCCGGATAGTTATCAGCAGGATAATAAGGATTGATATTTTGTCTTACTAAAATGAGTTTTCAGATAATCATTAGTTTGGAATGAAAAAATAAATGTGCTTTGTCAAATCAAATGAGACTCACAATGTTAGGATATTTGGTGACAGGGGCAGCAACCATAGCAGCTGTGTGAACCAAATGGTACAGAGAAGCAGTTTGCCATACCTTCACCATCAACAGTTCCAGTTAGAATAGAGACTAAACCTAAAAATTGATATTTCCCTTCAAAAAAAAAGAAGCTAATTTTTGCCAAAACCCATTAAAAAGAGAAAGCAGAAAAGTAGAACTAAACAGAAATTAAAAAAATAAATAAAGATACCTCTTTGAAAGTGGGATTCTGGGGCCTGAAGACATGGGCGCCATATGTGCCCAAACCAAGAGCTGCTACTCCTGTTTTCAGTCAAATCACAATCTGGGCATGAATGAATAAATCGATTGAAGTGCACAATTTACGTACAATGCATAACGGGGTAAAATTAATACCAGATACAGCAGCAAATTTGTGCCAAAGCCTAGGATCCATATTTCTTCTTCTTCACTTGAAAACACTTGGATTCTCTTCTCCGTACGAGTCTTTAACCAGTTTTGAGTTCTCATCGATGACGGCGTGACACGTTCAAACTACAAAACAGTTGCACGATGTCCTGGGCTGAAGCTCACACCCATAATGGGCCAAAGCCCAATATTAATCATTTAGTTGGGCTTAAAGATTCTATAATTTATTTAAAATTATAAATAATAAAAATAATTTATTTAAAATATATTATATTATATATAAAATAAATAAATAAATTTATTTATCTAACAATATTATATTTTATGGTAATCTCGTGGGCATAATGTTGTCTTTAAAGCAAAGAATTTGCATTTGGTGTGAAATAAATTATAAACGGGGCCTTCCTCCTATTATTAACTAAACAAGCATTGAATTGCGGCAATTTCCGAAAAAACCCAAATCAACTTTGACGAGGTCAACCTCCAACTCTGACGCGGTAGAAATGGGACGATTTACCAAGACTTGAACAGCACACATCCCAACAGTTTGGTCTTCCCAACTGCGCTAATACGTTTCGGTGCATTCCAATTGGTTGCGCTAATACAAGTCAAGATGTTCAGTCAGGCATTACATCAAACAAGTATTACACTTTGTGAATCATTGGCCCAAACCACTTTATGCATACTTTAGAAACTCGAATCGTTTACTTTGATTTTGAAGTCACAAGCAACAAGAGGAAAGGAAAGATTATTGTGTATCGCCAGTTCAGTTCAAACACAACCAGCAGCTTACAATATTATTCGGAATAGAAAATAATTATAAGCGTGCCAATCAAACTTAATGGGAGTAAAATCTTCTAACAAAACCAAAGACTTTTTGATTCCAGGAAGATTTGTCAAAATATAAGAATTTCTCATGTCGACTGTCTATAATGCTGTTGGAAATTGTCAATTTGTCGTATTAAAACATTCTGTCTTGACAAGCCAGACGGGCAAACGTGATTGATGGAGTGATTTGAAACTGCTCTCTGACGCTGGAATGCTATTCTCTTTTGTCTCTTTGCTGCCATATACGGCCAAACACAATAAACAAAGGCCAGACTTTTTGTTACCCATTTAAGAGTTTGGCATTCTTTTCATATTAAAGAGACGAACGACTGACCAACTGGTGTGTACACATGGGGACCCAGATGAGACCCAAAATGAACAACAGAATCAATTCTCTGGAACCAGATTATTGAAGTCTAATTTACGGCCAAAGCTTTGCGCTTTGGTTACGTTAAGACATAAACCAAAGGCTGAGCCTGAATGGAATTAATCAACCAAAAGACATGACATGGCGGGCATCTGGACAGTGAAATGTGCCCGGAAAGTCAGCAATTATAATTATGGCTTCACGCTGCGTCGATTGATTTGGTTCGTGGAAGCTGGCATATGTTTGAAATTGCGATGCCTCAGTTCTGCTGATTATTTGATAATTCCATACAAGGGGGTCCTCCAATTCAACACAATACTTTCTTCTTTGGGTTCTCTGGGGTTAGGGGACACACCTGGGACTTTGACCACTTTCATCCTTCGTTCTTGTGTTTCAATTTTGTAAATTAAAATAAACACAGTTAAAATATTGGTAAGACATAAATTTCTTGTGATATAATTAATTAAATAAATGAGAATTGCTAATAAATTTTCAGTGAATTAATGTTTATCTATTCGCTTTAATCTTGTATTGCAATTTTTTTATAAAAAATAAATATATAAATTAGAGTATCTAGATTTTAATTATCACACGTTTTAATATAACTCTATATATAAAATTATAAGATAATTTAATTAATCAAAAAATTATTATTATTGACGAAAGATTTTTCACACTAGCAGGACTGTTAAATTAAGTTTTTAAATAAAAAACATAATAAAAAAATAGTAAGAATTGATGCTAAACATACGAGATTTAATGGATATTCTCTCTTGCACTCCATCTCCAAATTCATATTCTCTTTTTGACGGTGATTTGTATGGTGGGGTTATGGGTTTTCTCATGCTCAAACACACTAAACTTTTAAAGGTTCTTCCCCCTTGTGATATATATATATATATATATATATATATATATGTTCCACCTGCCAAAGGGGGTCACAAAAATTGGTGATTTAAGCCACAAAAATGGCACCAAAAAGAGGAGATGAGATGATGATGATTGTGATTTACCATATATTTTATGCTTAACCCCATAACCAAAGTCATTCATTTGAGGACAATTTGGGGTCATATTTACTTTGGCTTGAAGCTACATCAACTTGAAAAAAGTCCCCATTATACAAGGACACATCATGGAATGCAAAATCAGGGCATCCATAAAAGAGGCTGATTGAAGTTAAAAAGAGTATGGGCCATTATTATTATGGACACGCACTTCGAAGGAGATAAAAGAAAAACAAGATTTTTCAATTTTTTATTTTTTTTAATTTATGAATATTTTAAAAATTTAATTTCCAAATATGTTTTACAAAGATTCACTAACATTATTATTTAATTTATAAGATTCTTTTTTTTTAAATATAATAATATTAATAAATATAATTAATATTATATCAATAAAATATTATAAAAAATTTATAAAAATGATTTATATTAAAATAAAATTATTAAAATTTATTTTTAGTATTTTTTATTTTTAATTATACAATGATACATAATAAAATTAATAATATATAATTTAAATAATATTTTAATAAAAATTTATATTTTATGATATATATATATATAATTTAAATTATTTATTATTAATTATATTATATAATAATATTTAATTAAATTAGAGATAATTTTAAAAAAAATAATAATAATATCATATCATAAAAGGGGTACTTTTGGAAGAGAATAAAAATCAATTAATGAATAAAAACAAAAAGAAAGCAAGCACATGTTAGCTGAAGTGTAAGGCACTACTTAGTAATTCAGACATCATCGATGTTAAATGTTTCCGCGGCTCTGAATCATCCATGTGGGTCCCAACCAGATCTACTTACCCCACCTGATTTCTTCTCAACATTGTCGTTGCCCTTCAATTCAATTGTAAATTACGTCTTTGCCATAATACAGATTAAATAATTTATTATTTTTTGTTACAAAAATAACTTTGATACTGCTAATATTAGTTGCTATTGGTCTGATCCTTGAGGATCTATTTGACACATATTATAAAATTTATTGCGATTAATTAAAGACGACAATATTAAATTTTAATTTATTTAAAGAAAAGTGGCAGAACCGTAGTTTCAGTGTAATTCATGGGTTATTGGAAAACAAGTTATTCTATAACAACACCCATTTGAGTCTCTTCTTCTGACAGAACAGAACTCCACTTTCTACGGTGTTTCTCTCTCTATTGCACAGACCTGG
This sequence comes from Xylocarpus granatum, assembly GCA_019650275.1. Classification (NCBI taxonomy): domain Eukaryota; kingdom Viridiplantae; phylum Streptophyta; class Magnoliopsida; order Sapindales; family Meliaceae; genus Xylocarpus; species Xylocarpus granatum. The sequence goes on along the minus strand of BNST01002429.1, from coordinate 645,218 downwards.
TGATTGAAGTGAAGTACCAAAAATCTGAGATTCCTTAAACAAGTGGGGTGAGTGAACTGATAACTTTGACGTTGAAAGAGATTTTATTCTAACCTTGATATTCATTGTATTTCTTCTGAAAGAAAATTGGGGGTAAGATTAGAGTCATTTCATCTGTTACTTGTTTAACAAATTACATGAGGTCCAGCTTCAGTTCCATGGATGACTTTTACTAAAAATGGGTAAACGATGAATCAGTGAAAGGGTCTGTCCTTTGATGGTCTTACTTCTCTCTCTTTTACTTTTGTTCGTTGGTTTACAAGTTCCTGCATATGATGTTGAAGTTTAGAAAGATGACAGTTTTGGCTTCAATTGCGGCCACTGGCTTTGTTTTGGAATGTCAGTTTCCCTTTCCTTTGCTTCGGGTTGATTTTGATGTCAATTCCACAAATTAGATAATTACAGATTGTTTTTGCAATTTATGAACTGAGATTTTTCTGCTTCTGTAGATTATGGCCCTCTATGCAAACACCACTGGCTTCTTTTAAAGTCATATGAGAATTTGCATCAAAGTGTTCATAATTCATTGATAAAATAACCTGTTTTGGGCATAATTCAATCCGTTTGTTTTTGTTAGGATACTGTGGCTGATAATCTGATCATTAACATATGATGCATGGTTAGTTACATTTGAGAATGCTGTGATGTTTGTTGAAAATTTGCAGGTAAGAATCATCAAGAAATAGACTAGAATTTGGCTTACGGTTGTTATTGTTTCTGTTCTGAACAGAGTAGTATTTGTTTAGAAATGTCCTCTGTTAATGAATTTGGATGAAATTTCTTTTGTGTTTGGTAATTTTTTTTTCATTTATCTGGTGCTTATTACTAGGATTTTGTATTCAATGATATAGGTGCTCTTCATTTCAGATTGTGTTGGTTATTGGTTTGCTGCGGAAATCATCTAGACATAACTATCCTAGAGATTGGTTTAGTCTTGAATGTAAGCATCAGGGAAACATAAGAATTTAATCATGTCTGGCAGATTGTACTATCAACCAGTGCAAGAAGTTGAAGCATACTGCTTGCCGCAAGTTCAAACTCTGGATCACCACCTCCTCTACAATGACAGCAGTAAAGGATCCCATTTTGCTGTTCAGAATGCTTACGGACAGTACTGCACCCTGGAGTCATCTTTGGCAAATGGCGGTTACACCATGTACAATTCCCCATCAACTGTGACGTTCTCACCCAACAGGAGCCCAATGTCACAGCAAGAATCTCAATCATACCCTCACAATCTGCACCATTCCCCTGACAATGGCTATGGCTCGCCTATGAGTGGATCCAGCATAACCAATGATGCAAATAATTTCAGGCACAAGCTGAGGGAACTGGAATCCGTAATGTTGGGACCGGATTCTGATTTTATTGACAGCATTGATAGTACCTGTCAGAATGGGACCAACACAGGCTCACCAGAGTTGGAGATGGGCAGCGGGAGACAAATAATTGAGGCTATCTCCCGAGGAGACTTGAAACAGCTCCTCATTTCTTGTGCAAAAGCAGTATCAGATAATGAGTTGTTGATGGCATATTGGTTGATGGACGAATTACGTAAAATGGTGTCAGTTTCTGGTGAACCGATTCAAAGGCTGGGAGCATACGTGTTGGAAGGCCTTTTTGCCCGGCTGACCTCCTCAGGAAGCTCAATCTACAACAATTTGAGATGCAAAGAACCAGCAAGCACTGATCTTCTCTCTTACAATCACATTCTATATGAGGTTTGCCCCTACTTCAAATTTGGATACATGTCTGCAAATGGAGCAATTGCAGAAGCTATGAAGGATGAAGACCGAGTTCACATCATTGACTTCCAAATAGCTCAGGGAAGCCAATGGATCACTCTTATCCAGGCATTTGCGGCTAGACCTGGTGGCCCACCCCATATACGCATTACAGGTATTGATGATTCTATGTCAGCTTATGCTCGTGGAGGAGGGCTAAATATAGTGGGGAAGAGGCTCTCTAACCTTGCCAAGCAATTTAAGGTGCCATTCGAGTTCTGTGCTGCAGGAATGTCTGGTTATGATATTCAGCCAGAGAAACTCGGGATTCAAGCAGGGGAAGCTGTGGCTGTGAACTTTGCATTCATGCTTCACCGTGTACCTGATGAGAGTGTTAGCACTGAAAATTATCGCGACAGGCTGTTGATGATGGTTAAGCAGTTGTCACCAAAGGTGGTGACACTTGTAGAGCAGGAATCTAACACAAATATTGCTGCATTCTACCCTCGATTCCTTGAGGCACTAGACTATTATACTGCTATGTTTGAATCAATTGATGTAACCCTTCCGAGGAATCATAAGCAGCGGATCAATGTTGAACAGCACTGCCTAGCAAGGGATGTTGTCAACGTAGTAGCGTGTGAAGGACCTGAAAGGGTTGAATGTCATGAGCTTCTCGGTAAGTGGAGGTCAAGGTTCACAATGGCAGGGTTTACGCCATATCCCCTAAGCTCTGTGGTGAATGCCACGATCAAGACACTGCTAGAGAACTACTGTGATAGGTATAGACTTGAAGAGAGAGAAGGTGCTTTGTTTCTTGGCTGGATGAATAGAGATTTGGTCGCGTCTTGTGCGTGGAGGTGAAAACTGGAATCATTTGGGGACACGAGCACTTGCTCGGGTTACAGCTCTTTTCTTTTTCAGATGCTTCTTTCTTTAGTCAGTAATGGCTTTCTTATGAAAGTGCCGTCAACTGTGTACTTAAGTTAGGCTTCTTGTTTGAGACCATTTCAGTGCCACGAAACCTTTGCTTCTGCCCACTTCCCACGGGGTACAAGTTCTAAGAAGAAATGCTTTCAGTTCATAACTAGTTTAAGTATAGATATTAAATTTATGCAATTGTCCAAGCAAATCTTTTGATTAGCAAATAAGCTTTGAAATAGAAATTTCCTTTTGGTTTTGCATTATGGGGAACCTGAATCAGTTCCATCAATACCATTGCAAATCCTTCCAAGGAATCGATAAAACTGGTAAAAAAAAACATAAACAGCTTTTATATATTAAAGGCTTCTAAGAATATTGAAATTTCTACAGTCTTTAATTTTATCTGGCCCACTTTAAATGCTTTACACAAGTACCCAGTATTCCTTATGCCTCAAAACTGTATTCATCCATGTTAACTGGAATCATCATTTGGGTGGATACCTACCACCCAAACTCACTGATTGAACCAGGTACTTCTGAGTTCAGCTTTGGACAGCTTCCGCTTTTGGCGTTGGCTCTTGCTCGCTAAAATCAGTCTCATGGCAAGCAGTGCCATTTTGTCCTGATTTAGTCTCCGACTCACAATTTGGTTTGTCACTTGATCCACCCTTGTGACTTGAACTAACATCTTGGCCAACATCACTTCCTTCAATGGTACCTGGCTGGCATTTTTGTTCCTCACTTGACTTGCTCTGCAGATCTGAGCTTGAATGGACAGCAGTATCAGGGCAAGCAGCATCATTTTCTTCTAACTTTGTTGCAGACTCACCATTATAAGCTGTTTTATTACCGTTTGTGCCTGCCACATTATGTGTAACAGTTCTAGATGGTGGCATATCATGGTCATGTTGTCCCTCATAAGCTGTGAGAACCAATTTTGGATCATGAGATGCTCTTTCTACGTGCTTTTTGGCTGGGCATCCAGAACTCGAGCACCTGTAGTAATTCCTGCATAATTTGACAGCAGAGATATAGTCAGCATAAACTTGACAATGGAATGATAGTAGCCAGAACAACCCAGATACTGATGTAAAGATAACTTTCTATAATTAGTCTATATATAGGAGTTAAAGGAGACATTTCATCTTACTACTTTCAACAGCATATCATATATCCATGACCAATGTTTAGCTATCAAATGTAAGACATAAGTTACTGGAGAACTGCATTAGCGAAGTATAAACACCAAAAGTTATACACACCTTGGATTTGGATTGCCTTTCACCAACTTCTGCCCATATTTACGCCAGCGGTACCCATCATTCACTAAATCAATCTCACTCAAAGTTCGGACAACAACACGCTGTTCACCACTTGATCTTTCCACTATTGTCACACTTGTATTACAATTGTCCTTTTTCCTGTTCATAAAATTTTGATGAGTGATAAGAAAAATCTGCTCAAGGATCTTTGAGTATGCAATAAATTCAAGTAGCTAGAGGACTAACATACTGGCGTTTTGAACCCGATCTATCATCATTATCAACCTTATCTTTCAGCCTATTTGACTGCAAAAGCGAATCTTTCACACCATCACTTGCTGAAACAACAGAATGTGGAGCATTATCTGTTGCCCCAATCTTACGTGGTGTCTGCCCATGTGCATTGGACAATTTGTCTTCAAATAAAAGGTCACAAAGTAAATCAAGTCATTAATTAAGAGCCAAACAGAAATTAACAATTAAGTAACTTTCTTACTTTTGGCAATACTTAAAGAAGAGTCATCTGGTTTCTCATCAACAATGGACACAACAAATCCAACAACAGCCAGTGGGAGGTTTGGAAGCTTGGGATGACAATGCTCACCAAAGTAACTAATATCTGTAATCTGCCCATCATGGGTACAATCCAGTTGCTTTTTGGCTAGGCAGCTTGGATTCGTACATTTGTAATAGCTTCGTACAAATTCATTCCCTCTAACAAGTTTTTGACCATATTTTCGCCAGTTATATCCATCCTCTGATACTTTCTCACGCATCATCATAGGAGTGCTCCCTTCATGATCAGTTTGTGATGCATGGATGATATCAGTAGTCTTCGATGCTTTCTCAGACGTTAAACCAGAAATGCTTCTTTCTTGATATGTTGATGGCAAATGACCGGTGTCAGGAGCTATTGGTTCTTTATTTGTTATTTTTGAGGGAGTGCTAGCCTGCTGATCAGATTTCAGCGCATGAGTTTCACTAACAGGGATTGGCTGCAATGCATCACTAACACTATCAGGACTAGGTCCATCCAGCAATTTATCAGAAGCAACTTCATCCACCATATCCTCCCGTGTAGAATCCATGTTAAATTGTGGATTTGTGTGCATCAGTAAAAGAACAGCTCAGATATACTCAAGGTGTCATCATTGAGTTCACCTTGAAACAAGCATACAGGTGAAGTACCGATGACTCAAACCTGGAAAAAGCAGAAAGGATAAAAAAGCAATATCCTATTAGCATGGCTTCATTATTCATTCTTAATAAGCCAAGGTACTCCAACTTCACACAAATGGCTCAATGAATCTCTGATCCTTCAAGAATGATGAAGGGTAGCAATTGAATTCCTGATATGATACAATAATAATTACAATTTGCTCAGGAACTATAAATTTGATGAAAAATTCATTAATAAACCAAGATTATGCACACAGCAGCTGCAGAGTAATATATGTCATAATCTGTAGTTTCTCAAGATGAAGACTTCGCATCCAAAATTTCAACCTTTAGCTCTCGGTGGTTAATAACCTGATTTTGCTTCGAACTTGAACAAACATCTTAAATTTATAACTTAACAGATCAAAGTTTTCAAATAAATAAAAAACAATAAAAAACGCCGAATTCCCTTCCACATGCTTCTCCGAATCACAACACTATTTTATAAAGTTTTAAAATTACTTTTCCCAAAAAATCACTCAATTTTTATCTTCATAGTGAATTGACAGGTTATATCGTTATTTATTAAATAAGAAAATATATGAACCCAGGTCATCCATTAACGATCCATAAAAAAAATAAATAAGTTCGAATTTTCTCCAAAATAATAATAAAAAAAGGAAACCGCTTTTTGTTACGGGGAGTTAAATTTATCTGGTGAAAATGAAAATTTATTGCCAAGTTCAGTTATCGAATTATGAGAAATACAGTACTCAAAACCTTAACGTTCAGTCATTTTCTCACGCTTTCTCCGCTACCAAACAAAGCAACCCAAAGTTCGATCTACGATTTGGATTTTTGCACAATTTCAACCAATAAACAGTAAAATTAACATCAATTAAGGAGCGTGACTACACAATTCAAATAAACAGAAACAATTTACCGAAAATAATATAAAAAAGTACCTATAAATTATCCGCTTCAGTTTCGAGTGCAAGCACCAAACAAGAAAGCCCGAGCGCAGATATGATCACGTGCATCAATTTCACGTAGAACCGTTGACTTTTAACTCGATCACAGCCCCGGTTCTCGACAGCCCGAGTTTTGAGCGGCGAGTCAACGCTACAGAAGTTGGTTGGTTAATTCTAGTGTGCGTGGTAATGAAGGAGGGGCCTTTGCAGTTAGAAAGTCTAATCCATAATCAGACTTCGAAGGAGGACTGAGGAGCATTGGGGCAATGATAGGATGGGACGACAGCAGCGAAGAATCTCTGTTCTCTTCTTGCGCGAGGCCGCGACTCGATGGTTTTCGTGTGTGCTGTTCTCCTTGCTCCCTAGATTTACGCCGTTGGCTGGACATTAGGGGCTAGGACCCGAATAAATGGGCCAATTGTTGGGCCTATTGGGCTGTGTGCTAATTGGCAAGTTCCAAGAAGAGGGCAGTAAATGAAATAATATGAAGATCTAGGGGCTACAGATCACGCACCGACTTGGTGTCACTCAGACATTATAAAACGACATCGTTTGCTTTCTGTGCCAAAATGTTTAGGATAGTTTTTGTCCGTCTCTCTCTTCCACAAGTTAACAATTTTAGAATTCCCGAGTCAGTCCCTTCGCCGATCGAACCCTAACCCTTAACTTTTGTTTCACCGGAGAAACGAAGCAATGCTTCTCTCTCTCGGCAACTCTCCGCGCCAACTCTCGTCACCATTCCCATCTTCATATTCCCAAAAAAAACTCGATATGAAAATACTCTTACAAACGCCATCAATTCTTCCTTGGCCACATAACAAGCTCCGCCAAAGAAACGAGCAAAAGTAATCGACGAAAACACGTACGTCACCGCGATCGAGAGCATTATTGAACGCGATTACTTCCCCGATTTATGGAAGCCTCGGGACCGGTACGACTGGCTCGAGGCGACCCGAACTGGTGATCCGGTCCGGATACGAAATACCCTGTTGAAGATCATCGAACGTCGTAGCAAGAAGGGTATTAGTCTCAACTCGGAGGGCAATACTCTTACACAAACTCGAACGCCCGGTTCTACTTTTACGCGAAATTTTACTACTGATGATGATTTCGGTGTTAATGTTAGAACTCCCAAAGTTAGATAGGAATTATCTGGTGATGGACTGTAGGGATGATGACGGTGATGTGGATGTATGATTGAATTTAGATGAGTTTTTGAGAAGGCATACGAATGATAGTTTTTCATAAATTTTAGAGAAAGTTAATAGGAAGGGAAGAGAAGAGAAGAGAAGAGAAAGGTCGGAATTTTTGTTAGAAGGTGAAAATAGGGATAATAATAACTTGATTAAGGATGTTGAAAAGGATCGGATTACTGACGGATATGGTACGTCCAATCAGCCACCCAGTACCTTCGAAGTGTGGAAGTACACTGCAAAAGAATTTGTTGATGTACCATCCATCTGATCCTGGTGAGGCTCCACTGACAGAGGAGGAACAGGCTGTGAGACTCGAGGGTTTAACTAAGGAAATTGATAAAACAAATACTCGCTTTCTTGGTATAATTATGGGTTTCCAATCCTCCTTGGTAAATCTGCTTTGTATCTGTTGGCAATGCTACAATAATGTTACAACTTAAGGGTTCTGCTGCTTGTGGCAAAATATTTTCTCCTCTGTTGATTAAGCCTATACAATCAAATGTTTTTCTCTCCGCACATAAAAATGAAGTATTTTGATGTTTTATTTCAGATTTCTAAACTTTTAATTCTCTGATGTTGATGTTGCATCTTTTTTTTCACTTATCGCTGTTATATTCAATAGAAGTAGGCAAAATCATTTGACTATTTTGTAGGCTTGAGGTTGTTCCCTCACATCATTCCATTAATTGGTGAGTTCCAGGCCTGTGAGGAGAATAAATGAGTTGCCTGCGGTGAAAACTTGATTAAATATGTGTGTGAGGCCAGTCAGTAGCGAATGTTTGTTGTCTGAACTCTCGGAATGTTAATACCCACAGCAATAGGGTACCTTGTAATCAACCTTGCCGATAAACTCACACACAGGGGACAAACATTGACAATCGCAGCAAGGTTCCGAAGCATCATCCATGACAAGATGACCGTCTTCACAATCTCACATTCTCAAGGCATTCAGTTTCTGGCATGATCAGGGCAGCAGACTGAGATTCAGTGTTTCTTTTTCCCATTCAGACGCGGTTGTTGCATGAATGTTCTGTGGTCTGCAGTCCAACAGAGCAGCTTTTATTACGATTTCCCGTTCGAAGACTAGTTCCTTCATCATTTGGGTGAACTAAAAAAATAGGCTTAGCTCTGCTGAATCTGATGCCTTTGATTTAACAAGTACCCTTATTCATCAGATCTCTCTGTTCCAACTGTCCAGATTTTCATCTTGACTAGCAGTTTCATTCCCCGAAATTCATTTTAATTTCGTCCGCAGTGAGCTATTATTTTAAATTTGTTTTTAAGTTTTGTTGTCGAGAGGCAACAGGTTCAAGAGTTTCCAGATGTTCTGTGCCTTGGATTTTTATTTTTTTTGATTGGCGACAGATCTATCCATGGAAGAGTTTGAATGATCATTGGAGGAAATGAAACGTCTGCTTAAAATCAAAGCAATTACACCACTTGATGTTGGAAAATAAGATACACATCCTTTGCCAGCTTGAAAAGAATGTATTGCTTCAGTTGTAAGGATCTACGCTGTATGTAAACCAAAATTAAAAAAATTAAAAATTAAAACTGTACGCAGTATATTAAATTATTAAAACAGTTCACATCAATTAGATTATAATTTTTTAAATTTTTTTTAATAATAGAATAACAAACAGTATAATTAATAATAAATTGTCGAGTTTTAATAAAATTTATAAATTAATTTTATATTTTATAATATAAATTTAAATAATTTATTATTAATTATATTACTTATAATCGGTTATTAAATTTAAAAAAAAATTACAAGAGGATTTTAATTTATATTAATTTTAGTTTAAAATACAGGGAAAACATAAAAAGAAAAAGAGAGAGAGGGAGGAGTAATTTTGGGGATTGAAGTCTACGGGTGGAAAGGGAGCAAAACCTCTTCATTCAAAGCAAACCGAAAGTTCAGAAGGCGTGCCGTTTTGGGTGTTACCATTACCTACAAACAAAGCTTCATCCGCACTTCAATCTGACTACACTACTTTTATCCCAATGTGCATTAATTTCTCAATTCCCATTCTCATTTTTCAATGACATTTTCTCTCCAATCCTTGTACCAGAAGCAACATCCCTCCACACCTTTGACTGCCGAAAACCCCACATCTACCATGGCCTTCTTTTTCTTCTAACGAAGAAACATGAAACATCTCTAGATTGATTAAATTAACCAATCAAATTGATGGAAATCAGTTGATGTTCATAGTGAGATACAAGTGAAGCTAATGATTCTCCCATGATTTTAGTATTTTCCTAGAAATATATCAGGTTAATGGTCTATCATTAACAAGGAAATAACAAACCCTACAGGTTCAGGCAAAATTTAGTATATTGGTGCGATGGGAGGGCAAGTAGTAGTACAAGAATTCAACCTCTCAGGACTCGAGGAACGTTTTTGAAGCCTTAAAAGGCGCATTTTTTAGTTAACACACTCGTGTGCATTTGACATTGACTAGCCAGAAAATAAAAAATAAAATAAAATGAAAATGAACTTCCATGCATGAGTGTATTAACTACCTCTTCCTTCTCTCTTTCGTTCTGTTTCATAATTCCCACTGGTTTTCTGTATACCCTTTACTGCAGTTCTGGGGATGAGTTCCTGGTATCTAGATTATTTAAAGAGGGAAATGAAATGGGAAGCAATGTCTATTCTTGCTTGAAGCAGAATCAACTCTTAACTTTGATTGCTTTTCTGGGGTTTCACTAGCAGTAAATTTACTCTTTTTTGGAAGCCATTTTCATGAGATTTGATAATGGAAACTCTCAGCTCAAAAGAAAGTTCGGTGTCCTCAAGTCCTTTCTCTTCCCCTAGCATCAGTGCTCTGCTAAAGATTAAGATTGTTTCATGGTAAGAAGTTTAATGAATCTGGTTTGTATTCTTGATTCTTAGCATATCTTACATCTCAAGTAAGTTAATTAAGATCTTTCTCAGGAGCCAAGAGACTGGTTTGCCTGTTTCTATACGAGTTCGAGTCGGCAACAGAACTTTCAACTTGCACAAGGTAAGAAAGTAAGGATAAGATAAATGATTCTTACTTGTAGAATAAAAATTGGAGCATCTTGTTACGTTACCCGGGGATTGACCGGCCTAACCTGCTGCAGGAAGCAGATTTTCTTCCACCACTGAATACTTGCCTGAGATCTGCAAACTAAAAGAGCATTTAGATTCTTCAAAGGAATTAATTAGTTATACTACCTGTAAATGTGTTTCTTTCCTGTTTTTGCAGTTCCCACTGTTTTCAAAGAGTGGATTCTTCAAGAAAAGATTGAATGAATCAACAGAGTACGAGCTGCCACGAGATTTCCCTGGAGGAGCAGAAACCTTTGAGATGCTGGTGTTGTTCATCTATGGTTCATCCACATTGATTGACCCGTTTAATGTAGCAGCCCTGCGATGTGCGGCAGAATTTCTTGAAATGACAGAAGAATTCTGCTCTGGCAACCTTTGCCACCGCTTCGATCTGTATTTAAACCAAGTGGTCTTGCAAAGTTGGGATGATACTCTAATTGTTCTACAAAGATGTCAAACGTTGCTTCCCTTGGCTGAAGAGCTGTTAATTGTAAGCCGCTGCATTGAATCCCTAGCTTTCATGGCTTGTATGGAGATTCTTGACCCAGAAAGGAGACGGGACAAACCAGTTGTTACATTTGAGGCGTTGGCTGGTCAATCCTGGTGCTGTGAAAAAGTTAAGGGGATTGTGAGTGAGGAACTGTGGATCAAAGATCTCATAGCTATACCATTCGGATTCTTCAGGAGGATAATTGGATCCTTGAGAAGGCAAGGAATGAGAGGTAAGTATGTGAATCCCATCATTGTTTTCTATGCAAACAAATGGCTACTGTCAAAGAAGACACGCCATTTCCGGCAGAACTCTAATGAGAAAAATGGTGATAACGACACAAATTACAAATGCTCAGAAATATTACAAGGTATTCTTGATCTACTTCCTTCGGGAGAGAAAGCTAGCAGAGGGATCCCCGTTGGATTCTACTTTGCATTGCTTTCTAGATCCCTGGAAGTTGGTTTGAGAAGCGAAAGCAGGGCAAAGTTGCAAGAACAGATTGCATCTCTGTTGCACTTCGCTCAAGAGGAGGATTTTCTCCTTCCCGAAATAATGACAGAATCAATTTCTTCCAGCATGGTGTTGGGCATAATGGAGAGCATATTTTCAACACATGTTTCCTTTAACATGGCGACAAACCACACTCCTTCAGCAACTGCAAGCAACTCAATTGTTGCAGAATTGTGGGACAGATACCTCTGCCATATAACTTCTGACCCAAAAATGGAGCCGAAAAGACTCATGGAACTTATTGAAACTGTTCCAATTTCTTGGAGACAGAGCCATGACCATCTCTATAGAGCGATGAGTATCTTCCTACAGGTAAAGCTTCATTAACTTCATCATAACTCGACCACGCAAAATAATTCTTCATCATAACTCTACCGCACGAAAGTTCAAGTTCAATTTGAGCGCCAAACAAATGCATTTTCCCAATTAACAAACAGTCCAAACCTTATTCTAGAAACTCAATTGGAGTTGTCCAGAAATAAACTGCTTTAATCATCGATAAATATTCTTCGATACATAACCAACCATGCTTTAATCTCCGCTTCGACTTTGTTAATTTGAAAAAAAAACATGGAATTATGAATGAAGTGTAAACACACACACACACACTCACAGAAGGAGAGAGAGAGAGAACATTCTCTGGTTCACTGTCGGTCAATTTTGCTTGTTTCGGACCGCTATCACTTTCACTCCCACTGCAAAGTGACGCTTTAGATTATTGGTTTATTGATGTTCTTCAGGCACACAAGCATATATCCGAAGACGAGAAAGGATTAGTTTGCAAATACCTCTGTTGCCAAAAACTGTCACAAGAGGCATGCATTGAAGCTGTTCAAAATGAGCTGATGCCACTGCGTTTGATTGTCCAGGCTCTGTTTGTTCAGCAGCTTAACACACATCAGGCATTCAAAGATTGCTCAGACTCGTGTCGGTACATGCATTGTGGAGAGTTCTCTGGGAGCTTACCAAGCGCAAGGTGTCCAAACTCCAAAAGCCTAAATCAGGGAGAAAGCCCGTATGCAGATGGAGCAGAACCTGGTAGCAGACCTTTGAGCTTCTTGCTAACAAACGACCTAGCAATGCAAAGTTGTGAGTTTTCAAGAAAGGATTACGAGTCCACAAGCTTCAGGATTCAGAGCCTGGAACAAGAGCTCATGTCCTTGAAGAGAAGCCTTCGATTGCAGAGCATTTCAAAGAAAGCAGAATTAGTTCCAACAAAACAACATAATGTAAAATTCTATGGTCCAGAAAGTCGATCATTGAGCAAGAAGAGGAACCCACTAGGACAGGTGACAGGTTGTATTGGCTATGTGAATTTTGCTTCTCAAAGAAAACGTGCCAAGAAGCTATTAAAGGTCTTTCGTAGGATTTCCTTGTTTGGAAGCAGAAAGCCAAAGAAGAAGGGTGCATCTGGTGTATGGTCCAAATCAATCTAGCAGAATAAATATAGGCACTAAATGCATGCAAATCTTGCAGATCCTCCAAAAAGAACGTAAAATTTTAGCACTAAAAACCAATATCCAGCTTTTGCCAAGCAGTATATATCAAACTGAAGAAAACAAAAGAATGTTTACCCAGAATTTTAGGGATGAACAAACCAAGATCAATGTAGTGGAGAGCTCCTAACTTTTTTGTTAAAAGAGTGCAGAACTCTTAACAAAACTGCAGACAGAGACAAAGCAAGAACATGCAGTGTTAAAAGAGATAAGATGGAGCGTTCGAGTAGAGCATCCAGTAGCTTCAACTGAACACCAATTTTCCTTGAACAGATTCTCCATAACAAAGAATTAAAAGGGATTTATTTCATTTAGAATTAACATTTCTGAACTTCTTCATGAATATTCATTTCTTTCACTATTTTTCTCATTCTCTGCCATTATAAATGTGCTTCAACAACTTGGCTGAAGCTGAATATTAATATTAGGAATCACGTGCTTTTGTTACTTATAAAATTGCATCAATTCCTCTGATAGTCCAGAAAGTTGAATACGAGACAACAATGTCAAACCTATTGCTAATCTGATGCAGGGTGGAAAAAAATCATAGACCATGACAAAGGAAACAATAAATGAAATCAACAAATTGCAGAAATGCAATATGCTTCCTGCATGCCCAAATGCAAATACAAATTCCAACTAATACCATAGATTTATGCATGCATAAAGCAAACATTCTATAAGATGAATGTCAAAATGGCAGTAATTGAAATTACTAAGTGGGTAACATGTCAATTACAATTATCTCTACAAGGAAGCTTTGAATCATCTAACTTGCAGCTGTCTCTACATCAAAGAACGCCGTGTCAATAAAGCCAACGAGGATCTCACAAAAATAGACCGGCCTTGGAACCTCAAACATCATAGCAAAAGATTCTTTTTCAAGCAGCTTGATTTCCTCCACCACATTTAAAAGATTGATTACCGTTAGTCTTCTGTTGCCTGTCATGACAAAATGAAATCAAATACACAATGATCACACTCTGTGGCAATGATAAATCATTTCACCATCTATAAAAGCCTTTACCTCTGTTAGAAATGGATAATAATGCCTTAATTTTAAGCTACAATGCTGTTATCGCCCTGCTTTGCAACATCCTCAACAGCTTCAAGAGATGACTGTGGAACAACCTCTTCTACCCCTTTAGCAGCATCAGTATCATCCTCACCAACATGATGAGTAAGCTGTTGCTCCTTAACCTCAATGGTTGTATCATATACTTGTGAGTTATTGACCTGCACAGTCAGATCACTACTTTGTGAGTCATTGACCCTAGCACTTGCATCAGGAATTTGTGGATACTTGACCTCATCAGTTGCACCAGATGCTTGTAAGTCCTTGATCTCATCCGTTGCATTACAAATATTTGAGTTATTTACTTCATTTGTTGCATCACCTAGTTGGGATGCCTGTGTAATAACCTCTACTGATTGGAGGTGGCCCTCAGTAGCAAGATGAGAGAACTGGGAGTTATTGACCTCATAAGCTGCATCACAGAGTTGAGAACCATTGACTTCATTAACTGCACCATAGAGATGAGATTCATCAACCTCATTAGCTGCATCACAAAAATCTGTCTCATCAAGCTTGTCGGTGGAGTCATCAAGACACATGTGCATGTCATCACTATCACCAACTGCATGACTAAGCTGTAAATGTTCTGCCTCACCATCTGCCTGATGTAAATGCATCTGATCAACCTCAACAACTGTTTCACAAAATTGAGATTCATCCTCGCTAGCAATGTGACAATCCGTGGGATCATTATCCCGCTTCCTTTTTCCAGAACTCTTCCTTCTTACTCTTTCCTTACCCCTAGACCGTTTCCCAAGTTCAGTTTGGGGGGTCACTGATACCACAACTGGACTTTCAACTTGGTCTCTCAAGCATTCCTGTGCTATGCACCTTATCCTAGAAATCGACTCAAATTGTTGAGCATCCAACCCTTTGTCTGAGAATGTATCTGCCAGGTAAGCAATATCCTTTAAACCAGAAATCTGCAACAATGGGAAATAAATATGCTAAATTTTTTTTTGTAATAAGTTAATAGCTAGAAAATGTCAATTAACTTGTTAAAATTAGCCTCACCGTCCTCTGAAACTCAGATGAGAGAGATATAGGCCTTCCCACAACTTTGCGGGTAATTCTAAAGTACCAATCCATGTATTCACTTTCATCTGCATTAACATCTTCTTCCACAATATGAAATCTACGTTCTGCCCATTCATTAAGCTCTGCCTCCATTTTTGTTGACAAATCTACCCCACCATCAACTCCACGGCTCTTTCTCACCCATCGAGGTACATCTGTAGGGATTCCTTGAAGTTTGCCATACTGCCTTAGGCAGCGATCAGGAAGGTGTCTTTCTGCCTTGTCAAAGCATATCAACATTGTTCTTGCTCTCCCTAAAATTAAAGTACTTTTGATATTCTCTGGTATTACCATAGTGTCCACATTCTTGTAAGGAAGCCACTCCACCTTATAAGTCAAAGACAATATAAACTAAATTGTACACAATGAACAATAATACAAACTGAACAAGCATACATTGACACTTACATCGGATGGTTTCAGAGAGTCCAGTGCCTTACGGTAAAAAACTACATCACGGTTAGTTGTTGGTCCACTTTGTTTCCCCTTCCATTTCAGGACAAATGGGAAATGATTATGGATGGGCTCTCTATGAAGCTTTGGTTTGCCCATATCCAGATGATAATAACTCCAACACTACAACAAAAATAACACCTATCAGTTCCAGCATTTTAATTGAAAGATATTAACATAAAATATATCAATTGCTTCACCAGTCAATCTTCTCACCACTCTAACCTGTCTTAAGAAACAAAGACTAATACCCAGTAAGGGAAAAACCATAGCAGAAGAAGAACAAAAAGGAAAAACAAGAATAACCTGTAGTAGTGTCAAACAACCACAAACGGTACTTTGAGATTTAACAGAGGCATTGCCTAGTGCTCGATACAAAAAGGCCAAAGCTGCTGCACCCCAAGCATACATCCCAGCTTCCTCAAAATTCTCAAATAATGGAAGATACATAACAGGTACCTTATTCCCAGTGGTGGTAGAAAATATTGTGCTTCCTACAAGATACAACAAGTAAGCTCTTGTATGACGCTCAACCACTTCAATCGATGCATCATGAGGACAATTAGAAAAAAACTCCTTCAACCAACTCAACTTCACCATCCCACCACTTGCATAATTAGTTTCCGGTGCAATCCCTAAATACTTGAGGCAAACTGAATGACAGGTAGTATGTGTTGTTCCGATCACCGCTTTCCCATCAATTGCTAATCCTAACAGTAAGGCAACATCTTGTAGAGTCACAGTCATTTCTCCAACAGTGAAATGAAATGTATTAGTCTCTCTCCTCCATCTCTCAACCAATGCTGATATAAGCGGATTGTCTAAACTAATTGCAGGAATCTTTCTTAGGTAACCAAATCCAGCTTTTTCCACTAGCTCAATCTGTTTCGGCGTCAGTCTCCATTCTCCTAACTTTGAAGTGTGCTCATGACATCTAAGAGCACCACGCTCCTACAAATTATTACTATTAATATAATCATTCAATTCAATCACATTATAAATTCCACTTTAACGACTCAAATCAAGGAAGTGCAGTAAATGAAACTGAACCTGGCCATCCCAAACAGCAGCAGAGACATGCTTCTCTTGATCATAAAGTATACAAGGATCAAGCGGTCCAGGATTGGCAGTTGAAGAATCCATTAATGGTAATTATCACAGCTGAGAAAAGTGCAAGAAAGTTAAGAGTGTTTTTACTTGGATTAAGCATCTCAACTCCAGTGACTACAAAAAATGACATTAATGACATTTTATTAGATAACCTAAACTTTAACGAATAAATATTTTAAAAACCTAGGTTATGCTTAGTAATCTCTCCGTTTGCTTTCCGAGAAAGCGGAGGAAAGTGAAAGAAACGAAAGGAAAAATTTTCAGTCTTATGTTTCATGTTGCGTGTGTTCTACGAGGGAGTTTAAAAATCAGTATGAATTTAAGATGAAACGACGACGAAGGAGAGGAGATAAAGGAACAAGAGAGAAAGGTAAACTAACCCGATTTAGATGGATTTGATCAAAACGACGACGGAGAAGCACCGAAATTGCGCGTCCTTGCGGTGAAGTAGAGATATGAGCTGAATCTGAAAACCCTCAAAACGACGAAGAAAGCGTCGTTACAGGTAATGATAAACGATGAGTTTTGGCTTTCTGGCTACGAATCGTAGCTGGAGAAAACCTAATCCCATTTTCGAGAAACAACCCCACATTCGTGGTGTAATGTGGATCAATTGGGCCTAAGGCCCAATGTAAAAAACTTTAGATGGCATTAATGGGCCCGTGAGCCCGAGAAATCTCGTCCGTTTCCCTTGCAATTTGCTCAATATTCAATAACGCGTAGCATTTCTCTGCAAAACATTCAAGAACCATTTTTAAGAAGCAAAGCTTGGGAAGCAACTTTCATTCTATACACAATGAGAAGAATTACATCTAAAAGAACTTTTGAAGACACAATGGAAGATCCCAATTCAGCATGTTGGGCAAGTAAATACTATTGTTAATAAGATCATTAGATTGCTGCAGCTGCTTCAACACAGAATTCACTCTGAATCTTGCGAGATTCCGGAACATTTCTTGCAGGTCCAGTAACTAGTCCACTCACATAGTGCTGGCGGCAAACAGGCATGTAAACATCAGATCCTCCAATAAGTTCAGTCTTTGTCTCCTCTGTTTTACGCAAGGTAAAGAATGCCCCTTTTGCCACAGAGTTCACAGCGAGCAGTCAGTTAGGTTACAGAATCAGCAAGAGTTATAATGTCAAGAACCAAACCAAAACTCCTCCTGCAAATGAAAGTTCGCAGCTACATCATAAACAAGGTCGCTAAGCTAAGAATGGAAGTGAAATCAAATGAAAAGCATCCGCAGAAAGTATAAAACTCACCTCAGATAATCACCATCGATGCCTGCAACTATTACGGTTTTTCCATCGCGGTCAGCAACCTTGCGGCAGAAATCATATAGGTCTTCAAAAAATTGAGCTTCGTCAATACCGATCACATCAAGCTGCACACACGAACAATAACGAGAAGAGCAGAAAATATTGTGCGTCAAAAGATAAGAATCGAATTCAAAAGCATTAACAATGAATAATTAGATAACAAATTTATTACAAAGCGAATTTCAAAAGGTTAAAGATCTCTAGTATTTGAACTAATCTGTGAAATCGTACAAGCGAATCCCAGAAAATTTTACAGTCTCTCCTTATGAAAATTGGGTCTTTATGGACCCCTACCCACGATCCTAAACAGATATAGTATTCAAAAATCCAAAGCATTCTAGCATACGCAGCAAATTCAATCCCCACAAAAGTAACGAAAATAATATTTAAAATTTACAAATTCTGAGCATGATTCGTAAAGTAACTTGATCCCAACTGCTTGGATTTTGCAAACTTACAATCTTTTCCAAAGGAATATGAAGCATCAAAATCAAACCCAGTGAGGTTGATTACATCACTAACAGAATCAAGTTCAAAAATATTGTAATAATTGACTAAGATCCAACAACCTACTTATCGTATCATTCTATAACGTGCAAGAAACTGAGTCCCAACTCATACATTAAGATGGAAACACCCAGCAGAAAGGAACTCAACAAATTTTAACCAAATAGGACAATACTTTTTCTTAATTCTGAAATCACCTTCCCATAGGCATCATCTCCGAGTTTCCGTTGAAACGACATCAGATCCGGGAGCGACCAGCACGGAAATTCAGCCCCGTCACGTGTCACCGCAGAATCTATCGCATATCTGGTGTCCTTGCTTGATCTTATCATTGCAACATTTCTTCACCCAATTCATTCAAAAAAATTCAACTCTTTTTCAAAATCTATCATTTAATTTTCCCAATCAAATAACATACTCACATAATATACACAAAGAACGACACGCACATTAATTATAGTTTATCTGCCATTGTTGACACGCGTATTAATTATAGTTTACCTGCCGGGGTTTCCTTCAGATCTGATGAGACGGAGGAGAGCGCTGGTCTTCCCAGCAAACATCGGGGCCATGATGACATGGAGCTCACCAGAATTATGATGGACAACCGGAGACGATCGCCGCGGAAAAAAATTAGGTTAAGAAACGAAAGAAATTAAGGGAATTGGAGAGCAGTGGAGAGATTGGATGAGTCCTTTAACTTTGAATATATACACACACAAGGCAGAGTGCTGGGAGCGAAGAGGGGAGGTTTGAAATTTTGGAGGGAAAGAAACAGAGTGAGGTAAAATCACATCATTCGGGCCTATGCCATTTTGGGCTTACAAGATGGCCTTACAAAAAATTCATCAAGTAATCTGTGCCGTCAGATTAAACCCAAAAGTAAACCTTGAGGCAATGACGTGATTAGGTGTACGGCATCTGATAAAACCCCCGGTTCTTCTACCCGCTAACTCGAGCCAGTGGATGACTAATAAAATGTCCAAAATAACCTTTGGAATGCAAATGTAAAGAATTAAAGGACAATATTGGCCTTGGTTAAGCGGTATAATAGCGAATGGTGGCGGGTATAAGAGTGACGTGAATATATTGTGTTTGGTCGGCACAAATAATTAGAGCGGGGTTTAGTCGTTTAATCTTTGAAACCCTTGGAACCAAAACAAAACTAGGCAAAAACTATTAAAAGAAAAATAAAATAGCAAATGTTTCCATAAAATGACAACTTATCAACGGCAAAGATTCGCATTTTCGGAGTCAACTCATGGGTCAACAGAATCAAAGGACGAGAATCTTTGAGAGTTTTACGATCGAAAATGGATGGAAACCAATGGTTGATTATTACTTGCACGCGGGTTGAAGTCGTATGCATGCATGCAGACAGTAGTATTTATTATATATTTTTTTCTTCTAATAAAGTAGAGAAGAAAAGAAACGATAGAACACAGCAACTTGTTTCCAATTTTCATCTACCAGATCAAAAACAATTTCCATTTTTAACTTTTCAAAGCTTTTTTCAACTTCAAAATTACTACAAATTTTCATAAATTTATTCACATTGTAAAAATAAAATAAATAAATAAAAATAGAATCGGGTCTGTCTATATATTCTTACGTCTTCAAGCCTTCTTTCTTTTTCCTCCTCCTCTTCTTCTCTGTCTGTCACGTCTATATCTTTTTCTTTGTAGAAAGCGATACATCCAAATTTAGATAAATATATTTGTATTGCAAGTTGTTCGGTGGATGAATTTGCATCTGTTTTAAATCAACAAATGAAGAAATAAATTCCAATACAATTGAAATAACAGCAACTTAGAGATTGTTTGTGTTGGCGTGCAGAGGAGGATGAACATGCCTCCTCTTATCAGATCTTAGTTTCTTGCAAGTTTTGGCATCTGGGTTTGCTTTGATTGGTGGGTTTTAGGTGAATCCTGGTTCAAGTTTCGATCTTCAATAAAATTGTTAATTGTCGAATGCTGGGAATGAATTGTTTCCTGGTTTGTTTTTTGTTTTTCTGCTTTTAATTTTCTTTGTTATGGTTGTACTTTCAGGTTGGTGTTTAATTCTGGGTCTGTTGATTGATCGATGAAGGATCTGTTGATTATAAATTGAATCAGAAGATATCTGTATCGTAACTGAATATTAATTGTGGATTTCACGTTTTTCATTGAATAAAGGTACACTTTTAATTGGCTTGATATCTTACTTACTTTAGTCTCATTTATCACTTCCATTTGTTCTTCAAATTGTCATAGACTTCTGTGCTGCCGATTGGATCCAGCGTAGAATACGAAGTAGGTGCTGGTTGTACCAATAGTTTGTTTTTGCACGAATTCAGTGTTGCTGCGATTTGCATTTATGGAATTTTGTATTCGTAATCTTTTTCGTGGTAGGAAAAAAATGCAATCTGATAATGGCAAGTTATTTATCGGTGGACTATCTTGGGACACCAATGAGGACCGTCTCAAGGAGTACTTTAGTACTTTTGGGGAGGTGGTTGAGGCAGTTATCATGAAGGATCGAAACACGGGGCGTGCCCGTGGATTCGGGTTTGTTGTTTTTGCTGACCCCGCTGTAGCCGAGGTAGTCATACAG
Source organism: Xylocarpus granatum (assembly GCA_019650275.1). Taxonomy (NCBI): domain Eukaryota; kingdom Viridiplantae; phylum Streptophyta; class Magnoliopsida; order Sapindales; family Meliaceae; genus Xylocarpus; species Xylocarpus granatum. Next base: position 624,229 of record BNST01002429.1, on the reverse strand, counting down.
GAAAAACACAACATTGATGGGAGAATGGTAAGTTGTTAATATCTACGTAGACCTTTCATTTTGTGCTATGTCATCATCTCTGGTCTTTTTTTTTCCTCTGTGAATATTATATCAAGTAGAATCGAAGCCGCTTCTATATAGGAGTTATGAATCCCATATTGTGATTGCAGGAATTCGTTTAATTCTGGTTCTGTGTTCAACTAAATTTCAATTGGGCCAGGAGTAAAAATCATGCCTTCTCTTGTACATTTTTTTCTTTATTTATTAAAATGACATTAGTTTTGCTCATCATTTATTGTTTTTTTCATTTTACTAGTTCAAGTTGTGTTCTCAGAGTTTATAAATCTCTTGTTATTTGAGCTTGGTTATCATGCGAGTGTTTTGCCCTCAGGTTGAGGCTAAAAAAGCTGTTCCTAGGGATGACCAGAGCGTGCTGAATAGAAACAGTGGCAGCATTCATGGTTCTCCAGGTCTAGGCCGCACAAGAAAGATTTTTGTAGGAGGTTTAGCATCTACAGTCACAGAGAGTGACTTTAAGAAGTACTTTGATGAGTTTGGGACTATCACGGATGTTGTGGTGATGTATGATCACAACACCCAGAGGCCAAGAGGCTTTGGATTCATTACCTACGATTCAGAGGAGGCAGTTGACAAGGTGTTGCTAAAGACTTTTCATGAATTGAATGGTAAAATGGTTGAGGTTAAGAGAGCAGTTCCCAAAGAGCTATCGCCTGGTCCCACTCGTAGCATGCTTGGTGGTTATCACTATGGTCTGAGCAGGGTCAATAGTTTCCTTAATGGCTACAATCAGGGATATGCTCCTAGTTCAGTTGGGGGTATTGGACTTAGGATGGATGGTAGATTCAGTCCAGTTGCTGGTGGACGAAGTGGGTTTCCTCCATTTGGTTCTGGTTATGGAATGGGTATGAATTTTGAGCCAGCCTTGAGCCCAAATTTTGGTGCTAATGCAAATTTTAACAGTAATGTTAGTTATGGAAGGGGTTTGAGTCCATATTATATTGGTAATCCGAATAGGTTTAGTAATCCTGTTGGATATGACAGCAGTAATGGAGGAAACACTTCCTTTTTCAGCTCAGTAACTAGAAATTTGTGGGGAAATGGGGGCCTAAACTATAACTCAAACTCTGCTACTTCCAGTGCATATATTGGATCAGGAACTGGGACAATTGGAGGAAACACCTTTACCAACACAGGAGTCAATTGGGGGTCTTCAGCAATTTCTGGTCAAGGTGGAGGGAATAGTGTTTCTAACAGTAATATTAATTTTGGGTATGGAAGTGGAGATAACAATTTTGAGCTGGGGACTGGAGGATATGGAAGAAATGCAGGAACTAGTTTGGCGCAATCATCATCATATGGAGCTTCAAATGGTGGTTATGATGGAGTATTTGCAGACCTTTATGGCAGTGGTGCCGGTGGTGGTGGTGGTGCTTCAGTTTATGGGGATCCCACTTGGAGATCATCATCATCCGAGGGAGATGTTTCTGGTTCCTTTGGTTATGGGCTGGCCACAGGTGATTCCGATGCTTCAGCTAAAAATTCTCCAGGTGTTGTTGGTGGTTATAGTGTTAACAAGAGACAGTCAAATAGAGGTAAGCATTTCTTGTTTATTGTCTTCTCGTGCATGCTTGCCCCCATTTCTTTGAGCACCTCACTAAATTTTATCATTGCAGGCAACTTTTAGTTGATATTGTTTAATATTATCGTTGAGTGTGGGTGAACATTACTGATGAACATAGCAGTTTAGTTTAGATATTCTTTACCCTTGTACCTAAGGAAAGAGCATTATAACTTTTCATTTTTTCATATATGAAAGTTTATGCTATCTATATTATATAGGAGCTACTATAATAAGTATCATTAGTCTTTCTATAGTTTGCATTTTTCTGCACTTATTTGAGGCGATTCTCTTTGCGCAATACTTCAGTGACATGCCTGATTTATATCAAAAGGAAATGCTACTTTGATTTCAAGCATCCTTTTTGTTTGATCATTCTACCTAAAATTATTGTCTCCTGATGGCTAGTCACTGATGATGGTCCAGTAACATATTTGAATATTTATATATCATACTTGTTGAGCTCATAGTCGAAGTTAAGAATTGCTAAGGCACTAGGTGAAACATAATTCTTGACGCAATGAATACCTTGATGTGTTTCTCTTCCTGCCCAAAAAGACTTCATCAAGTATTCAGGAAGCCCTGCTTCTTCGAACCTCTATCTCTGTGTTGCCAATTACTTCTTATTTCTAAACATAGTCTTATTGAGGTTGGCATCTCTGATAGTGTAGGATCCTATATCTACATGTTATCATCATATAACAGATATATTAACTGAAAGTCGATTATTTATTGAACTATGTCTGGTATAGTTTGATTATATTTTCAAATAACTCTTAGATTTATTATTGGTTCAGTGAATAAATTTTATTGAACGGATTAAAATTATATAATTTTCAAGGTATGTTAAAATTACAGCTGTTGCTCTAGGATAAGCATTTCAGCAATAAAGGTAAATGAAAATAATTATCATTTAATTATACTACACAAATAAACGAGAGATGGAATAAGTATTTTAGTCTGTTTTCAGGGTGCATTTTGGAATGAATCCATGCAGTATCTTTAAGTCATGAGTAGAAGCTGTTGGCTTGGCTTCCAAATTTCTGTTTGTGTGGTCCTGTAACTGATCACATTAAGTAGGTCTCTGTTCTGCTCTTAAATATCCACTTAGTCTAAATTTTAATTCCCATATTTTAAAGGTATTTTGGGAAGAAGAAAGCTAATGATGTGGATGCTGGCTGATGTGGGAAAAGCTTGGTCATAGATATTTGGTCAGGAATCCTACAATTAAGATTGTGGGGCGAATATGAAACAAACCAAAAAAAAATACTGAATGAGTAGGAGAGCAAGATAAATGTTTACGTAATTAATGGAATTTCATTCCTGCTATTGAATCCACTATTGTTGTCCTATCAATCTTGGGGCATTTCTGTTGTTTTTCACTAAGACCAGGAAGCAAAGGGCTTGCATCGTAACAAAATTGCACTATCTTACTTCTTTATGAATTTGGAATGAATATGTTATATGTTTTCTAGAAATGGATAACCTTGTCTTTCTGCCTATTAGTGTTTTATACAATTCACAATTGTAGAATCCTGTTTGGTGCTGATTCAGGTAGGATTTATCTTGATGGCTTCTTTAATTGCCAGTTTACAGCATTATAAAGTTTTCATGGAAAACCTATGTGTTGGCTGCGATAATCACCACTTGTTCTATGTCCTTGTTTTTGGCGTGTAAAACGTGTGATAATTCTTTTTAATATATTTTAATACCAGCAGACACAAATGACTCTATTTATGTAATTAGGAATGAAAGCTTAGGCATAATATTTCAATGATTTTCTTTTCCAGTGATATATTTCTTCTTGACGTTGTTTGTGCCAATTGTAGCCTCTTCAATTCTTTATGCTTTTTTGGTGTGGCAAATTACTCATTTATTTTCCACTTTATACTTATACTTTTCTATTTGTCTTTCTTCAGGAATTGCTACCTAGAAGGATTGATTACATTATCACGACATTATAGGTGAAGATAATCTTGTGAAGCATGTGAACTGTGAATTTACCCCATCCCCTTCATTAATATGTTTCGGTTAGAAGAAAATTGGTCATCTAGTGCTAACTGGAGTGCCTGTTTTGAAGAATTAAACTTAGAGATAGAAGTTAGAAGGGATTTTGTGTAAGGCTTGAGTTTTTGAGTTGATAGAAGTTGAAAGGGATTTCCTGTCGAGGTTTGAGTATTGAGTTACCCTTTTTAGGTTTTTAGTTTTTGGTGTTGAGTGAGATGTAAAATCAGATTGCAGCGTACAGTCAAAAAATGTATTATGCATCTCCTGTGAGGCTGCAATACGAAGGATATAGACTTTTTTTTTCTTTTGTTTTTCTTTTCATTTTTCCTAGATTCTTATGTCATGTAAACAGCTCTGGCTATATAGTGGCTTCTTGTCGGGTATGCTTTGTTTTTTCATCGTCCCAGCTTCTGGGTTTGTTCATCGGCAGATTGTACCTGAGGTTCTTGTTGAATTACCAGTGTGAAACATTAAAAGGTAGACCCTAGAGGGGTATCCCTCAATAAGTTCCCCATATTCTGATTCTTTTTCCATTGGAATATGTTATGCAACAGGTAGAAACTTTTATTAGTTTATGACAATGCTGTCTATTTGATTGGATTTTTCATTTATTACCTTTTTCTTTCCTCGCAATGGCCTTCCACAACAGTCCCTAGTTTATTTATTACCTTTGACAATAGTCCCCAGTTTTGAATCTGGTGTGAATGGTTTGAATCATCAAAAGGGAAAAGAAAGGAATGTTCATGGACCACACATGTGAATTTGAGTAATGAATGGAGCATTACTACATAAAATTATATCCGAAAAAAAAATCTCATGTATATATGATAGACACAGCTTAAAGTTGGACCATCTTGCCTGCTGTACTCAATTCTTTCTGCTTTTGTGTGTTTCTGATGTAATTGAATGAGCTTAGCTATGGTGGGAAGAGAGAAGGCAAGAACATCAACAAAAAGTGCATAAGGGTTTGGAAGTCGAACATTCTATTTTACTTTTCTGACCCTTTTGATGAGAGGAATCAACTTCAGTTTCAACCTTCACAGGCTGTATCTCAATTATGAATACATTTCCTTGTTAAACCAAGCCAAAACACGTGATTAGTATGGGATAATGAACATTTGCTGAACAACCGTACATTCTCTTCAATGACTGGCTAACCTTTTTAACTAGATGAAGGAGACACAGGATGTATATCCGCAGAAGGCGACAAGCATTCGTCATTCCTCACATGTTACTGAGGTTGCTGTATCCATGGAATTCTTCGTCAAATAGCATTTCTCCTTCGGCCGGACATTGCTGTGTATATGCAGCTTTGCATTTCTCGTTCATACACTCATTCAAGCTCAAGCTATCATCGGATATCATCAGCAAACGACAACATGTATATTAATGCAGGACTACATTTAGCTGGTTGTTTTTTTGCTGAGCTGAATGCATGGCAACACGCCATGCCATGCGCGCATACCAGTTAAGGCAACTGGTGGCAGTCGGAAATCATACAACCCGAAGGATTGTGGGCCTTTATTTTTGTAAATAAACTTCTTAGTGATATAGTATTCAAATTTTCGACCAAAGTCAAGATGGCCGAGTTGGTCTAAGGCGCCAGTTTCAGGTACTGGTCCGAAAGGGCATGGGTTCGAATCCCATTCTTGACAGTTGCTTTGTTTTTAGGAACTCAGCCAGTATTCTTTTTACTTGTGATTTTATTTTGGACAAATGATACAGATTACATAAAAAAAAATCAAATTCTATTTCAACAACAAAATTTTCTTTCCAGAAATTATAAATAAATAAATAAACCTTGCTGCCCTTGAAGGCAAATGATCTTAAACCTTTTACACATTTACCACAAAAATTTGCTTAATTATAACTTACAAAACTATGGCTTCCACTTCCTCCTCCAATTAATCCTTCTCTTCTCAGCTTCTCTTCCTTGGATTTTCTACAAAATATTACCCAAGAATTCACCTCCAAAGCTATACAAACACCAATCAATGTAGACAAACACAAACAATAAGCCAACTTGGCATAAGACTTGCTTTCTCCCATCACTTCAAATCCCTGAAAAACATTCACAACTCCTAGCATCACACAAGCATACCCAACAAAATGATGGTATGATTTCCAGTACTTCCTAAACTTGTTTGTAGTCTTAGGCCTGAACAGTAATGCCAGTGTCTGCAGAGCTCCCAAGCAAAATGCCGCAAACCCGAGTTTCCGGTGCTGCCCATAAACAACTCTTGGTGACTGTTCCCCCAGCCTAACTCCAATGGCAAACCCAACGGTTCCAAGAAAAAATGCAGGAAGTTGGATCCCTGAATGAGCATAAAACCAAGAAGGCCCTAGTGCTTGAATGTGCCGCAAGTAACGCGCTGTAACAACTCCAACAGGTAGCAAAACGCCCCAAGAAATGGCGTTTATGATTCCATGTGCTGTTCTTAATGTTTTGAAGCTGCTGTGTTGTCCTGCAGTTGAGCCTGACATGACATCAATAGTGGCGATCGATGAAAGATCGTTGGAAGTAGTGGGATGAATTGTTGGAGAGTAGCCTTGAACATATAGGCCACGGTTCCATACATGGTGTATTCTGGTTTTGTTAGGTTCAAGTTTTAAGCTAGCAAAGATTTGCACTGTGGCACCATTCTGTATAGTTGCCATTTTGCCACCATAAAGAGTGGCTGAGGAAGAAATGAGGTTAAGGTCAAGAGGTCTTGAGAGGAGGGGTGATCTTTGGAGCTTAACAGTTGGGTCTAAAATGTAAGGAAGAATAATCAACTGGCCGGAGTTAGGGTCTGGGAAAGCCACAAGGGCACGAGTTCCGGTCATCTCCGGGGAGCTAGGGTTAATGCCCCAACCGACCCATCCTGAGGGAGAAATGAAGGTGCCAAAGAAGCAAAGGTCTAACGTGGCATTGTGGGCGTGGAAGGTCCATGCTAAAGAAGCTTGTTGTGTAGGAAGTGTCATGCATTTTTGGAAAGTTTTTTGGGCAGTGATGGCAGTGCAATGGGCTGAAAATACAGTATGTAGATGGGAAGAGAAGAGAAAGAAGAGGAAGAGAAGAGGCATATTGTTGGTAGAAGAAGAAGAAGAAGAGAGGAAAAGAATTGGTTTTGGTTAGGGAAGTAGGAAGGTTTTGTGTACATTCATGAGTTTGATGATAATGTGTGTTTTTGATTGGAAATGGAGATGATGGGAAATGATTAGTAATGGACATTTTGTGAGAAAACTGAGTTTTATGCTTCGCTTAGAAGGTAAGACAACATCATATGATAGTTTGGTGGATTTGAAGCTGTAAGATTAAACCTAAGTTATTGTTTCCAAATTTATGCATACATAGTGTAGTAGATATACATGGACCATTTTCTTTTCTATATTAGACAATTTTAATATCGTTCGCCGTTTGCCATCGGGAAATAGGGAAGAGTCTTTCTGTGGGGCTTGGATTGCAAGCAAAGTAGGAAAAGTAAAATTCTTGGGATGTACAATGGAGACCGTGCCCAATTGTTTGATCATTACATGACCAAAACCCATTTCTTAAATGCTGCTATAAGCATGATTTAGCGACAAGCAAGAAACCGAGGTTTCACCTACCCAACTCATTTTGGAAGTCGCAATCATCATGTCGAGGGAAAGAGAACCAGCCAAATCAAAAGGGAAACATCACCGGCCAGATTTTATGGGTGTAAATACCAATTGATGAAATCAACCAGGTCCATATTACAAGAAGATTTAAGTCCAAAAGCAAGGGAAGCATCAACGTCCAGATCAGGTGTTGGTGTACAATCAATTTGGAACAAAGGGGTCATAGACGGGACAGACAAATGCGACAGACATCCGATTTCTGAAGAGACGCAGATGCATCAGCATCCCATCTACTGCAAATTTATTAGTGACGAGCTAGAGTATCAGATGCCGAAAGAACATCTTCTAATTCTTTCACCAATGAAAATCTTTCTGTTCTGTTCTTTAAAATAAATGATCTCGGATCTTTTAGCCTCTAAAATACATCCTGGTTCCTCTGCAGATTCCTGTCGGTGGTTATGAGGGTAAAAGATAGTATGTTTCTGGATGAATCTCAATTGATCAAGCGACCCTGTCCGGGGATGAAGTGATTACTCCTCTCTTCTGGAAGAACCCCTACTGCTTATGTTGAAATCTGGGAGAAATATGTAGATAAAATAATGCTCTCATCATTTCCCCTGACCTGAACTTCTTTCCTGCTCCAAAAAAGTTGACCAGAAAACTTCATATGATTGAAATAGCTCAATGTTGTTTCCATTAAAATAGCATATGAGACCACTTAGCAGCATTTGAACTAATCCATCAGATGGTCCTTTAAGATCAATTAGACAATCATAATAATCATTTAGCTCTAATTATATTCTCAAGAATCAGTAAAACAGAATTTAAACTTTGATGCACATACCAGGGGGGGGTGAATACGGACTGAGTTTCCCACTTCAAGGTCAACATTACAGCAAACTCTTGGATTAAAAATAATTGTCCTTTCTCTTCCTCCGTTTACCATTTTTTGCTCATTCTCTAGCCACTGGGGGCCCTGCAGCAGCAGGCACTGACCTTCAGTTTTCCTTTACCGAGCAAATGAACAGAAATGCATTTGCATTTAATGAAACAGAGGGCCTTGCCATCATAGTTTTGAGAGGAATGAAAGTTCAACAGTACTAGGATTCAAACTTGACCTCAATGTCTTTGCCAAAAGAGACATGACAGACAATCAATTTTGCATCCAAGCATCTTGAGAGGATTTTTACATCGATGCAGCTTGGTTCATCTGGAGAAAAAAATAAATAAAGGACTCAGAATGAACAATGGGTAAGCATGAACAAAATTGTGTGATTTCACAAACAAAATAGTCCATTACTAAACGTAGCCCATTTTCGTAATTAAGCATGCTTTCTGCAAAAGGAGAAAAGAAATGAAAAATGGCCTTACAATTTGGGCTAGCTTTGGTCAGTAACTTCAAAAAATCCATATCTGCACACTTTTCACTCTGCATCACTTGCTGCAGCTTCCCAAATAACCCAATGCTGTGGAATTGAGAAGCATCAAAGCACATTTGATATAGAGTCACTCATTAAAAATTCTACAAACATCTAAAGACATGGGGCAGCAGAAACTCAGTCTCATCATTTACCCAGATGCTCTAGGTAAGGCAACAAAGGCCACTTCATCTCTTGAGGTAGCACCTAATGCTTCCTGAAACCTATCCGCAATAGTTTGCCTCTTCATTTCTGAGACAGCAAGCTTTGCATTTTGATAATGGGCCTACGTGAGCAAGCATAGATTACATACAACCAATGATTTCAGCAAGATAAAACTAAATGAAAGCAATCACAACCTAGTAATACCTCACCATCACTTGATGATCCAATCCCCACGGGTCCAGGAAGGTCTTCACTGTTTAATGTTCTGTCAGCCAGTGGTGATATACTTTGCTTAGCATCAACTTGTATCCTTCTCTCTCTTGGTCTGCTATACTGCACCAAATATTTTATAAAACTGGGTATAAGGAGCAATACAGGGAAAGAGGTATTTATCAAAGAAAGAAGCTACCATGTTTGAATTTCTTCTTGGCAGACTAGTGTTATCCCGAAGGCCATCTACAAGCTCAGCCATTGATTGCCCATGACACCAATGCATTTCTTCTACTTCATCAGACACGATTTCTGATTTCTTGGCCTTTTTCCCAGGAAAATCTACAAGAAGCTCAGCCATAGAATGTTTTCCACAATCAACAGTTTCCAAACTTTTAGATTCGTCAGGAACCTTGGATAACACCCCATTTTCATTCCTAGAAATAGAAGGTGAAGAGACTTCCCTCCTTTGAGACTGAAAGCGGAATGAAAACTTTGGCTTCACTTTACTTTGGGTGCCTGTGGTGTGCAGAGCATAAAAAACTAGATACTCATTGTCAAAGAAATATAGGAACGTTGTTTCAAAATCCACATAAAGTTGCATCATATCTCTGGTCTAAGAGAGACTGACAACTGAAAATGAATGGCAACAAGACAAATTAAATCAGTTTCATTTACCAGATTTGTTTACTTTGTAGGCAGAATTTGATGATGATGAGCATGGAAATTTTTCATTCAACCGGATGAGTGCCGTCGCTTCTTTACTTACTGCAGAACATGTTTTCTCCCCATCTAGCTTCCTGCTTAAAAAATTATGAATTCCATCTTTGTGGAACGTTTTAACACCAGGAGGGACTGAAAATTTTGGGAGCACATTTTCCTTTTAAAGAGAGAGGAAGCTTGTAAACAATTTTTACGTTGAGGAACAAGGACAAAAATTTGCAGGAAGCTACACATCCACGAAAAAGAAGATAAATGCATAAAGCTACACAGTCATCGTATAATAGCTATATCCTAAACCTTACTGGATACCTCGTTGTCAGAGATTGCTTCTTCATCTGAGTTGCATGTAGATGCCTTCCTTGTGCAGACAATGTCACCTACCTCATTGGCAAAGTCAGGTATTTCAACCTCATCTTCAAGGGAGATGCTTGTTTGCTTCTGTGACAACAATATAATCACATATATGTTTCTACTGAGCAAAGGGTCTGAATACGGAACTGATATTTCAAATTTAATCACATGCCTTGGGTGATAAATTGCCAGTAACCATTCTGCAATTTACTCCATAAGCACCTATGTCAGAAACCAAATTTGTGTTGAAATAAACATGATCACTGATAATAAAACCAAAGTACAACAAATAGAGTGTGCGATCCTTGAAAAATAATATTAGGGTTTAACTTAACTGGTTACCTTTTAGCAAGTCAAGTCGTGATTGAAGTTGTACTCCTTCCTATCAATTTGCAGAATTTCAGAGGAAAAATAAACACTCCCATCTTTCACTCGATTTCTAATCCAATAACAAATAAAAATGGATGATTCGTTAAATTCAGAATGGTAAAGTGACTGCTGACCTCTTTCTCCCAATGCCCGCCTAAAGAAACACAATTATCTCGCAAATCAACGTTGAAATCTTCCTCATCTGTCAGATTATAAGAAAATACACAAATGCTTAAAACGCGTAAGTAAATACACAGAAGCATATACATATATCGGTAATGCCTAAAATTACCAGAAATGCTTTGATCGGAATCTTGATCTCTCTGAAAGGGCATCAAAGCCAACCACCAAATTAAAAAGAAACAATCAAAGAAAGACAACAAAATCATCCCATATGAAAAAAAAATCAAGAAGAAATAAGGAAATAAATCTTTACGAGAATTCTTACCGGGAAGGTGTTTTGCCGCCACATTTGGAGTTTCAACGGACTTCAGATAGGAAGAACAGCTTACATACAAACGCTTTGGAATTATTTATTTATTTTTCTCGTCGTCCGCGGGAGCAAAAAGGCCCACGGTTCTTCAAAATTACCTTTATGCCCATGCCAGGCACAAATTAATTTTTTAAAAAAAATTTTCCCACTGATGCAGCTTACATACTACGCGACCTTCGCCTATATTATACGCCACCAGCAATCGCTTCAAGAAAGCGCGGAAGCCAAATGTTCTTCATCGTCAGATATGCTGACCGACAATCTCCTATGGCCAGGATCCAAAGTTAGAAAGAGAGGTATAGCATGGTTCTGTCTCCTCTGATTACTTCCTAAAGATTTAGACGCCGCGCAATTACCAACGGATTCTTTTTCAAAGTGTGTGAGAAAATCCGTTATATATGCAATCACAAACAAGAAAGCGAGGGAAAGTAGGAAAACCCTGGAGAAGAGCAGTAGCAATAAGACGAAAAACTCTTAGTTTCGACTTTCAATGTCGATGATTGCGGGGAGACAAAGATTTCACTCTCGGTTAAGATTTCTTGGTGAATCGGTGGAAAAGTAAGCCTTTCTTTTAACCTAAATTGATGCTTAATTTGATCAAGATCGTGATTTTGCTGGTTGATTTTGGTCGAAATTAAAGTACAATTTGTTAATATTTTGATTTGATCGATGATTGCTGGGTGAGAAAATTCTTTATACGTGCAAGCACTAACACGAAAGACAGTGAAAGTAGGAAAACCCTAGAGAAGATCAATAGCAATAAGAAGGAAAACTCTCAGTTCCGAAGTCAATGATTGCGGGGTGATAAAGATTCGTTCTCGGTTAAGATTTCTTGGTGAATCTGTTGAAAAGTTAGCCTTTCTTTTGACCAAAATTGATGCTTAATTTGATCAAGATCGTCATTTTGCTGGTTGGTTTTGATCGAAATTAAATTGAAATTGGTTAAGATTTTAATTTGATCGATGATTGCGGGGTGAGAAACTTCTTTATATGTACAAGCACGAACAAGAAAGAGAGGAGAGTAGGAAAACCCTAGCGAAGATCTGTAGCAATAAGAAGGAAAACTCTCACTCCGACGTCGATGATTGCGGGGTGACAAAGATTTCGTTCTCGGTTAAGATTTCTTGGTGAAGCGGTTGAAAAGCTAGCTTGCCTGTCTCTATTAGTTCTTGATCATAGCTCCGCAGTTCAACATTGATGTACAAGGTAAGATTAATTATTGTGATTAGTTATCTGAGTTATAATGTTTGTTTCTATTTGTTGTTCATTATAACAAAATCATCCTGTTGAACGTTGATGTGCTACTTTTGTTACAACCATCAAATATGAACTGAACAATGACAAGAAATTAACATTCCTGATAATTGAATGGACTGTGGAGGGTGCTTCTGTTTGTGACGGATTGTATACTTTTTGAAACTGATAAAGCAATCAAAGAGAAGAGGATTATCATCTTAAGTGACTGAATTGCTGAATATTTTTGCTAGGACTTTGATAATTTGCGAAAAGTTAAATCGATATGTTAAATTTTCAAAAGTAATAGAATGATCCAGAGGTTGCCTGCTGATCACCCTAATCCTTCATGCTTGATCAAGGGTGTTTGCTGGATGCTTTCTGTATTTGAAAACAACCCATTTTGGTTTATTGAATGATGGAAATAAAGAACTGAGATTGTTGAACTAAATGTGCCTACTTGAACAATTGGTTGTGGGGAACAAATATTTTTTGCATTACTTATGAGGTATAACAATGAACCATGTTGCAATTTTGATGGGTTTTATACATTCTTTGTTCTCTGAGTACTTCATTCTTTTCGAGATGACTTTTAGCTGCAAGTGCTTCACACAGTGAGGCTTTGCCCCTGCATTGCATTGGGAACCCTAAAGAAAAAAGATGCTTTGAAAATGGACAAAGATCCTTTTGAAATCAAAGAGGGAAAGCAGTTGCTATATGTCCAGACTGATTATTTCATTCTTTTTGAGTAACTTTTAATTGCAATTGCTTCATGCAGTGCGGCTATGCCCCTGTATTGCATTGGGAACTCTAAATAAAAAAGACGCTTCGGAAATGGACACAGATCCTTTTCAATATATTCCATATAAGACGTTTCTCAAAAGCAGATGATGTTGCTAAAAGGTCATAAGATATTCTTTATCTTGAAGTTTAATTACACAAATGCTACAATCTGTGGGATTCTTTGTGATAACGTTTCATGCTAGTACACAGATTATTACTGAAATTTTTGTTCATATATTGAACATTTGAGTCCCATTTGCTCTCTTTAATGTGGTAGTAAGTTGCTTTTTGGTCCAATAAATTGCCAAAATGTTAGTTGATTCAAAGTTTTGATGAGAATAGACGGTTGCTTTTAAGAGGTACAAAATACCACAAGACAGTTGCATCAAGTTACTGAGATGCAGGTTGATGCTTTTGGTTATGCTAATCATTGATCAAGGAAATTTGTTTTGTAATGACATTTGCACTTTGCCAGGGAAAAGCTGCTTTATGGAAGATCAAGCTTTGGAAACTCTAGGTTATAGTTCTGTATCATTTATTTGAGTTTTGAAATCAGTGCTAGTTTTGTGGGGTTGCATGAAAACAATGTTGGAGCTACTGCTCTTGGTTTAAAAACAAGCAACTGTACATTGAAATGGAGCTGTTTGATTTCAGCTGGTCCATCAGTAAAGCTGTACAATTATTTACCGAGGGAGAAGTACTTAAAGCCATGCATCAGGTTGTCATTCTTTGTTGAGGGAAATGGACATAGATCTTTTTGGAAATCAAAGAGGGAAACTTGTAGTTCCAGTTCTAGTAAGTTCTTAATATATTCACTATAAGATGTTTCTAGAAAGCAGATGACGTTGCCAATATGTCATAAGAAATTCTTTATCTTAAAGTGTAACTACACTATGTTACAATCAGTGGGTTTCTTCCCAGCAATTATTGGAGGTGATAAACTTTCATGCTAGTACACTGATTATTTACTGAAATTTTTGTTCATATATTGAACATTTGTGTCCCATTTGCATTCCTTCATGTGGAACTAAGTTGCATTTTGGTCCAACAAATTTCCAGAAGTTTTAGTTGTTTTAAAAGTTTTGATGAGAATACATGGTTGCTTTTAAGCGGTACAAAATACCACAAGACAGTTGCATCAAGATGCTGAGATGTAGTTTCATGCTTTTAGTTATGCCAATCATATCAAGCAAATTTGTTGTGTAATAACCTTTGCACTTTGCAGGAGAAAAGCTGCTTTATGAAAGATCAAGCTGCGGTAGCTATAGGTTTGTGTGTTTGTATTTATAGTTCTGTAACACGTAGCTGAGTTTTGAAATCAGAGCTAATTTTCTGTAATAACTTTTGCCATCTTGCCTTTGTAGAATTGGATGAAGACAATGTTGGAGCTACTTCTCTTGGTTTAAAAGCAGGCAATTGAAATGGAGCTGTGTGATTTCAGCTTGTCCATCAGTAAAGCTGTAAAATTCTTTTCCAAGTGAGAAGTATTGAAAGACATGCATCAGATTGACATTCTTTGTCAAGCATTATTTAAACAAAAACAAACCTAACATTTGAGGCATTGTTACTGATAGCTATACCACATGCAGGCATAAAGTCATTACTAAATTGACTGCACAGAGGAGGATTTGTTATATGCAATAGCGTAAGAATGAAATATTGGAGCATCTAGTACGGTGCTTTTAAAATAATTCGCAGGCTTACATAATTTTTTTTATTTCATTATGAAGAAAAGTGACCTTGCTATGATAGCAAGATTTAATATTGTAATCTTTCTTTCCCCAGTTGGACTTCCAAGTTTTTATTTTTTATTTTTTACTGTGTGCCATTTCTGATATCAGAATTTGTCTCAGCTGCAAATGATAATATTTATGTCGAAAATGGCTTTATATGCAAGCTGATTTCGGATGTGCAACTCCCCTCAATAAGAGCCTACCAATTGAATAGGGTGATGCAGGCAATGTGCCGTAAGTTATCCGGAATCAGAAGTATGATCATCTTGACAAGATTGATATATTCTCTGAGGACGCTGCTGTCAGAGGGTCAACTTTGCGAGAATCTGGACCTCAGTCTTTAATACGGGGGATAGAAAATAACCATTGCTTCCAGGCCTTTAGTTGCAATTTCAGAACTTACTCAAGGTAGCACTTGCTACCGTTCCTTTGCTGGTCAGTCAATCTCTTTTATTGTAAAGTAGTTATTGAGACTAAGTACTTGGGTGCATAACCGCATATTGTTTTCCGACGGCACTATGCTCTTTTTGGCTTCCTATTTTCTCCCTTGCTCTGTATCTCGCAATATTTTCTCCAAGACCTGTACTTCCATATAAGTGTATATGTCACGAGGACGAAACATGATCACTGTAAGTTAAAATGATCATAATATAACTTTACATAGATAAAACATTCTCTAATTACATAGAACATGGTCTGTCAGGTCTTGTTGCACCGAGAACTGGAGATAATCAGATTGTTATTACTCAGATTAGGATGAAAGTATCTCATCCAACGGATGGTGCGAGTTTTGTAAAGTTCAAAGGAAGGCGGTCTCGAGAAGAGTTATACTATGGAGTGAAGGTATGCACTACTAAACACTTTCTTTCATCCCCTGGGTTACCGTGTTCTTTATACTTGGGTAAGGCATTAAAGCACGCGTATACAATACTCAAGCGAGAGTGGAATAACAATGCAGCATTAGTTCAGAAGACTGGGGAAGATTTCTCTTACGGGTTATTGCCAGTACTCTGACTTGCAGACCAATTGCAAGCAGATTAATCAATACTCGTGCAACCTTTTAACTGAAGTTAGAAAACCGCTAGCAACATGGATGAATGGCACATACAGTGAGCTCACGAAGGTGGAAATGGACAGAAAGAGGGACAGCGACTTCTCTTAATCGAAAAAACTAAGAACTGCTTTTGACCGATCAACGCAGATAATGAAAATATTCTTTCGAAACTTCTTCCATGGCGTTTCCCGTTTGGAAAGTTCCTCCTAATATGAAAAAATCAGACTATCATTAGAAACCTCTGCTACTATTTGCGAGCTTGTGGAGAGATTGAAGATGCTCGAGATTACTTGATATAATTGAGATAATCAGTTTTAGGAAAAAGAGATTCGTCGACAGCAATCAGGTTGTATTCGCCGTCTCGATTTCGAAGTTCGTTGACAACCGGTAGAAAAGGATAATTTCGTCTTTTGCTTATAAATCTTGAGCTAGATTTCATATATTCAAAAGTTCCGAGTTAACATTGGTTAAGACCGATGCCTTTTAACTTGGATGCCCGATAGTCGGCTGATTCCCTGCTTCAGATCAGCTACTCGTAGCTGCGAACAAAAGGCACCCCCACCCCCCTTTTTTCCTCCCCTCGAAATAAGCAGCTAAATTGAAATAAGCGAGAAGCAGAATGGCAGTGAGCTTGGAGGGAGAGAAGGTGATACTTGTACCTTACATGATTGAACACGTACCAAAGTACCACCAGTGGATGCAAGATCCGTTTCTGCTTCAAACAACTGCTTCTGAGTCTCTAACCCTTGAGCAAGAGTATCAAATGCATCTCTCCTGGTGCCAAGATTCCTTCAGTTCTCTCTCTTCCCCATTTTTTTTTCTTTCAATCAGTCTTTGCCTTTCTATGATTGCAACTTTCTATGATTGCAATTAGATCTGTACTTTATTATTGATTTCGAATGATTTCAATATTTTTTTCTTTTTTGGCAGAGAAAACTTTCATTGTTTTGGATAAGGATAAGATAGCGGGAGAGTTTGTTCATGGAGATCCCCACGTGGAAGGTCGGTAAAATTTACTATTTTCAAGAACTACAACAAAAAAAACTTTTCTATGTTTGTGATGTTCCGATTTCTGAATTTCTTGTTTTGTGCTTTAAAAATTTTTTAATTTGTGAAATGTTTTTTCAATATCGTTTTCTTTTGGGAGTGAAGTGATAATAAAATAATAAACTTCTCTTTACCTCTTTGTTTTCAGACTTCAGCAGCTGATACTGAATTCTTTCATTTCTCTGATACAAGTTGTTCTACTAGGTTTTATAAATTTGTTCTGTTTCACGTTTAAAATGTGCTGAAATTTATGATTTATATGAATATAGGGTCTGCAGGCTTCTTTTCTGTTCAAATTTTTGACTGTTTGCCATTTGGCTTCATATAGAAAATAATGGGTAAATTTAATGTAGTTTAATATTTATTTTATACTGTTTTTATTGTTCGTTTGTATGTGATTGTGTGTTCTTTTGCCAGCCATGGTTGGTGATGTGAATATTTATATGAATGACTTGGATAATCCTCAGTTGGCAGAGGTTGAGATAATGATAGCTGAACCCAAAAGGTACCTTATTTTTATCTTCGTTAATAATAATAATAATAATGAGCAAGGTAGTTGAAAAAGTACTTTCCTGTTACATTGTTGGTGCTATCCTGTCTTTTCACTTTCAATCTTGTGCAACTCTATATAATATTCTTTTAAGAAGGTCTGCAACTGTTTATGCTCTTTTTGCTACTTCTGGACTCTATTTGTGATTTTGTTCTTCTTGCTTTAGTTTGGTTGGAGTGAAAAGTCATGATGGAGAAGTGCGTATTGACTATCAAGTCAAGGAGAGTAGCATCATATTATTGTGGAAATGAATTCAGGTTTATTTGTCTCTAGCTTTTGTCCGTGCTACATTTTATTAGTGTGTCCGAGCTTGGTGGCATTATCCATATTGTATTAGCTTTGAGCTTAAAGATACATTAGATCAACAGAGCAGAATAGACTCTGTTGATCAGTTTTGGCAGGCCACTTGAAAAATGCCTGAATTTACTAGAGGATTCACTAGTGGTTTCTTTTCAATGAAGTCTCATTTGCATAACTCTCTTAGCTTGAACACAGTGGTCACATAAAGTTTTGTCTCCAGTAACTTATGCCAGGTTCCTTTTTTGCAGTACTACCATAACTAAATAGAATGTACAAAGTGAATGTATTCAACACTGGTTGATGGATGGGTAGCCTTTTTTTTATAAATTTTCATTACTACAATAACCAAGGTCAATGTTCAATTATTCTGATTCAAATGCTTGATTAATCTAATGGATTCTTATGACCATTTTGTCCAAGTAGAAAACAAGAATGAATTCATTTCAAAGTTGTTCTGTTAATTAATCAACCCATGATCAATGCAACAGGATACACTCACTATTGATGTTCTGTTGGATGGATGCCTTCTTACATGGATACTTCTTCTCTTCCTTTGTTGATCATCTTGGCTACTATAACTCTGTCATATATGTTTGCATTCAATCTTATTTGTCATTTTGTTCTTGCTAGCATAGCCGTGGTAAAGGACTTGCAAAAGAATCTGTCTTGATGATGATGGCCTATGCAGTTGAGAGTTTTGGGATCCACATCTTCCGATCCAAAATTGGAGATTCAAATGGAGCATCCCTTAGTTTATTTCGAAAATTGGTCTCTTTCTTAACCTATAGGTATGGGTGTTTCTGTGTGTATGTCAAGATTTGGTCGACTAACATTCAGTTATGGTTGGTGTAGGGCTTCGAGGATGTTTCCTACAGTGAAGTTTTCAAAGAGGTGAGACAGAAGATGTAGCTTGTGTTGGTTAATTCCACCCCCCTGATATCTACCTTGGAATGATCTAAGGAGATTTTAATAATGGGCAGTTGTGACAACTTAATTACAAACTGTCTAATTCAGATGATTTATGCCATAGGGTTCATTAAATGGGTTCCATATTATCAGATCAAGTGCGCAATTGTGTGTTTAATTGGTTTAATCTGATGGTTAAAGCAAAGTTACTTTGTTCAATGAGCCCCATAAAAGTAAAAAAATGAAATGAAATAATTAGTAGAGGCAGTGGATAACTTATGCATTATGCTGTAATAAATAAAAGTTCATACCAATTGAGTAATACTTGAAACATCATATCAGATGCTCTAATCTAGACTATTAGACGTGTAGCTTAGTTTTTTCTCTTCTCTTCGTGCAAATTGGTCATGAGAACCTTATGCTTGGACACTGGAGGAACTGAGGTTAATCAAAGTATATCTTATGTCTTGACCGCTCAAAAGACAAAGTCTTTGAACTGGAAGTCCTTTTATCTTGTATCAGGTGGCTCTCTCTCCTCAATTTTCCTTTTAACAATTTGATGTGACCTTTTATTGGATCAATTGACAGGTGACTTTGGAGTTGCCAGTGACAGATGCCAAGCGGGATGAGCTGCTGCATATAATCAGTAACATGGTTCGACATAAGTAATTCTAATGGACCTGTCTTTTTAAAAGAAACTCCTCCATGGTTACTCTGCACGTTTATGCTGAGAAGATGAGGTTGTTTGGACTGCATTATCCATCAACCTTATTCATTTTGTTAAATCTGCTACCTTATTCTTCCACTATGGAGCCACTAATAATTCAGCCCTTCATTTTAAGTGATACACATGCATTCATAACTCATAAAGAAAGATCATTCTGGATGCTTAATTGTTTCTTCTTGTTTTCCACTTGTGTATTTTCTTTTCTTTAATTAGGCCAAATGTGTCTATATTTTACTTTCCACTATCTGGATGCTACATACTATCTGTATAGTATTTGGAACTAATTTGCTGTAAGCAAATATTAATAGCTGTATTGATTGATCATGGGTGATGATGATACCTAGCAACATGACAAGAGTAATAACTGAACTTATGCTGAAATGTAAAACTTAGGGACATAGGGAGGCAATGTTGGGCTACTGCGCAACCAACATTTTAAATTTTTCTCACATATTTTGCTCCTAGGCCAGCAAATCTAACGTTGCCATTGATTCAACATTTGGCCCAGAAGTTGAATGAACCCGAGGACTGTCGTTGGAAACTGGACCTGCTTGCCAGACATGATTAAAAGTGGTTCCATTAGATAATGGACCTATCACGGCGAATATAGTCGTCTCATTATGGGCATATGTGGCGGAAAGGTTGGACACCTGAAAGCTTAGAGCTCCCGGTTTCATCGTGGGGTTGTAGCTGTTTATTGGTGTAGGGTAAACGGCCATGCTTCCATTAGAATGTCTAAAAGCAACAAGGGCTCGTGATCCAAGCATTCCTGTTCCAGTTGGGTTGATTGCCCATGCAACCCACCCTGTTGGAGCTTGGTTGGCTCTATATGCTATATGGACGCTTTTTGTGTCTGGAATGTAGTTCCAGTGGAGATAGGCCTGTAGCACGGGAAGATCGCTGCAAGAATCAAAGATTTGATTACTTGGAAAGGTATAGTTTTTGCAGGTTTGCGCTGATGAAACGAGGAAGAAAGACAGAATAATGCAGATTATGAAGACAGTCCTTGAGGTTATTTCCATTGGGTACGGGATAGTTGAGGCCTTGCTAACTTAAGAGGGATTTGGCGAACAGGGAATTTGAAGAATTCGTGTGCAATGCAGGGTCAAAACGCCGGATATTTGGAGAACAACAGAGGTGAAAGGTTGGAATTTCTTATAACCACCTGAATTGTCTATAATGTTACGGAGAATCTGCAATCTGAACCCAGTTTGAATTTGAAGCTTTGGTGTTGGGCCTTTAGGAATGAAACATCTAAAATTTAAAGATTGTCGGGAGTAGCTAAAGCACTAGATAACAACGAAAGAACTGGCCTAATTTTTTGAAGATGAGAGTTTGGGAATGTGAATTGTTTGGAAAATGAGAGAAAAACACTGGGGCCTTTTATTGGAGACGTGATGGGTGAAAGATGAGATTTAAGTCAATAGTTGATAACTGCTTAATGCGACTGCTTCTCTAGATTACTTAGTCATACGATTTGGTTAAAAGAACCAAGGTAGAGTAGTCACGAAAGCTTCTCCCCCGTATTCTTTTTGCATGATGAACTGTTCTTGTTTCTGCTTTTGTCCTCCTGACCATCTGCTTCTATTCTAACCTAAAACCAATCTAGCAGATAAAATAACTAATAAAAACCTAAAACTTGAACATTTTCTAACACAAAGATGGAGAAATTCTTAGTTGTAGTAATTAATTGAAGAAGAAATTGAGAATGTTTAAGAATGTGCTGCCCTTGTTGAACTGTTCCAGAATATTGTCAATGAAGCTAGTAATCTTAAAAAAGATAACGAGTTTTTTGGACCAATTCCTCTGGACCTGCTGATTCCTCTGGAACATGTTTTTTCTGCAATGACAATATTAACGCGTAGTGTCCAAGTCGCACAGGAAAAGGAAAATTACTTGTGTAGCGCGCATGGTTGTGTGCTGACGGAATAGGAATTGCACTTTCATCCTTAGCTCTTCACAGGAATTAGAGTTGCGTAGAGGGTTGGAACTAGGAAGATACAGAAAAGTAAAGAAATTTAGGTGGTATTATGAAGAATTGTATACGGAAAGAACAGGTCAAAAATGTTAATACTTTTCAGAAAATGATAATGCATTGTAGGTTAGGTGGCAGCTAGTAGGTGCAGGAAATTTGGTTTGTGTGTTTGGATCTTTTTTTGTAGCAACGGTGATTAGCTGATAAGACTAGGCCAGGAAAGCCTTTTGCATTTTCCATGTTCGGTGTGGATAATGACCAAAAGTCTAGAAAGACTGCTAAGCTCCTCGTATTCCTGATAGATTGATCAATTTTTATATTTGACGAGGACTCCTAGTGTTCTTGTATGAAATTGACAATTCCGGACAGGAACTTATTGATAAGGAGTGAGAGAAATTTGGAAATCATCAACAGTGATTTTATTTTAAAATTTGACATCGGTTTATGTCATAATACGATCATAATATCACATATTTACTTGAGTAGCTGGACGATTGAACTCCAGTGGTCTCAGCACTTGGAAAGTGAGCAACCATTCGATTTTGAGTGATTTTTCTGAGCTTATTTGGTCTTATTTAGGCAAAGTGATGGATTGAGTTTACTATTTCCTTGTCAGTTGGCCTGTGAGCCATATAAACTTCTTTTATATCAACGGATATAAATGTGATTTGATCCAAAATTATTTGCACAAAAGGTTGTTTAAGACATTGATAATTCTTTGAAACATGGGTTTTGTTGCAAGTAATCTGAGCTTTACACTGTTCGTGCGGCTTTGCCTTATGGATGTTGAGCCGCTGAGAAAGTGGAGTCTGTTGGAGGGGTTGGTTGCGGGCGCGTTGGGTCATAAAGAGAGTGAAATTGAATGACTCGGTTAGGAATCTCGGTTCTAAATTGCATAAAGCAGATGGTGGTGGAAGAAGTTGTTCAACCTATTGAAGAAAAGGGTCAACATACCGTTAAATGATGGACCATTTGAGCTTTCTATGGCTTGGTAAAAAGTAGTAATACCCTATGATTCGAAAGAGAATTGATTACTGCTTAAAGTGGAAATTTCCAAGTAAACAAAAGGAAAGGGTGTAACCAGGAGGAAGTACGAAAGTCTTTCCAATAATTTGGAAGGCAATACAACGAGTTGCTGCTGACGATGATTTCACATCTTGAGTTTGCATCTACAGCATTGCCTTAGCCACCCAATATAATTCCCTTTGTAATTGGGACTTAGCCTAAATCGAACAAAAACATTCATTCTATGCATGACGAACAGTAGGTGAGGAAGTAGTTGGGAGTAATTTGTTCTTGATTTAGGCTGGAATCCACGAACCCCGTTCTCAATTCCGAATTGCCGAAATCTGTTTCCCACAAGTTATTTTGGTGGGTCTTATGCATAATAATAAAAATGACCAAGCAAAACAAACAAGGAGACCAGATAATAGATTTGGGAGACTTTCGGGACCGATGAGAAAGTAATTCCAGAACGCGGAGATTTTGATTTTGTATTAGGTAGGGACGCAAGTCTGACGATCATGCTGGCTCAATACGACGTCGGTGACTGAGCCAACAATGGAAAATGGACTCCTCGAAGTCGAATTGGACACGGGAGGTTTGGTGAATGGAAGCTTCTTTCCACCGTATCTAACTTTTTCCATATTCCCCATTTTACCCCTCACAGGAAGGACCTTCCATCCACGAAACCCAAAGAGAGACAATAATTAATGAATAAAACAGAAAATAATAATAACGTGGATTATTGACCTGGCTGACCAAAAAAAAACACGTGTCTTTTTCTAATACTCTTTATTTATTTTCCTTTGAAACAAACAAACAATTTCTCTTCCTTCAATGCCAACAACTGTGTTTACAACTTGGTCATAAGCATTACATATTCTCTTTCCAACTGACTTAATTATATTTATATTAAAATCTTTTCTCAAATTTTTTTTAAAAAAAAATAATTAAAATAAAATCTAAATTAAAGCATCTTACTAATGATTTGTTATCAACTAAGCGAGTCTGGCAGGAAGGTCCAGTGAATGGAACAATTGATTTTACAGCGGATGGTGGAATAGTCGAATCCTGACCAAGAAGATGAAATGTGAGTGCCTTTGCTTCAGCTGAAATATTCTTATTTGATGATAATTATATTTTTATAATTTTCGGATTCCTGGAGTTCTAAACGCACTGAGCCGGGGAATTCTAATGCCTCTGGGAGCAAAGATGGCAGGGTACTTCAAACTTTTCAAGTTTATAAATCCTCCATGGTTTTACCTTCATGTTGGCTGCCAAAATTTCGGATGGGCAACTGGTATGAAGCTTAGCGTTGGAGTTGATTCTCTCAATCGAGATTATCCACACCTCGCAACACTTCAGGTGACAGTAATAACTTGAATCCTTTAGCTCACTGTTTCAAGTTCACATTTTCTCATTTCTGTGCTTTGCCCTTCAGGCCAAAACCTGACCACAAATGCAGAATGTCCTGAAGTGGGGTACGCCATAATTTGTATGACCATTTTTTAACATCCTCGAGGGGCTTAGGTCTTCTGGACCCTCGGACTGAACGGTGGCGGGCGTTCATAATCGTTGCTGTTTTGGAAGCCACAATTTGGTTTTGTCATTGTGAAAAGGGAGGAGGAGGAGAAGCTGCTTCAGAGCAGTAATGGTTTTGTCCTTTCCAAAAATTTCTATCCTCAAAGATCTTCTGATTAGCCAGCCAATTGGGCAAATTTTAAATCTCATAAAGAGAGAATCTTATCATCAAGTTCTTGCAAATTTGTGCACACCTCATATTCTTGCAATTCACTGTTAAATCCCACGAAGAATCTTCCATGTCCTAAAGCAAAACGCATTACAATTAAAAATTAAAAAGACAGAAAAACCCCGTGATTTTTAAGTGTTGACGCATTGACCGGGCTGAGGTAAACTCCTCCGAATATTTTTATTTCATTTGACCAAACTTATTGTGGTCGT